>JAAKBH010000019.1:952500-1555676 GCA_019776075.1 Amaranthus palmeri
TAATACATATCTATTCTTCCCTTATTTTGTTTTGTTGTTGGTCTTATCTAGCTGTTTCTTTTTTCATTTGCACGTTTTTATTGGAACAAAGGTCTTATTGGCAACAACTTTTTTATCTTGTTCGATAACAATATAGCAAGCCGATTTCAATCGTCTTCAAACCCTAATCATAACTTCAATAAACGAATATGATGGTTATAATGATAATGGCTACTGCTAATAGGACCCTTTTTCGTGTTACTTGTCATAATTCCTCTTATCCACACGAATTGCAATATTTATCCCATAGCAAAGTACTAAATTTGAGGGTTCTCAAATTAATTGATTTATATTTTTTTCGAGTTGTTTAATATAATCCATTGGGTTTTACTTATGGAGAAATTTTCTATGACACACCAAATACCATTAATTGTATTTGCATATTAAATTTGAATATTTAAGGCTGTGTTTGAGAATAAAATTTTCATTTAAATTATTCTTTTTAGTTATGAAATCGTAAAAGAAGAATTTGAGATTGACAAGCTTTGGAAATTGATTCTCAAATTTACAATTTTAACTACGTGAATAACACAATGTTGAAGTTGGCTCCAAAAAAAGCTCCAATTCAAATTTTAAGTGTTTAGATTTGACAAACATTAAATATAAGCTAATTATAGATTTTCAAATGAAACTATTCTTCCCAGACATAACATTTGATGGCCGTCATTGACAAGTAATTTTTTTATCTATTGATATTACATATGCTTTTATTTCTAGTCACATGTTTCTTTTTTTGGATAAGTAGAATTTTTAAAGTTAGGTCAATGATATGTAGATTTCTCGATATCTTATTAGGATTAGACAAACTTACATTAAGATAACACGAATCTAGAACATATATGGTCCGTTTGGTAGATGGTAATAAACGATAGTAACGAGAATGAAAATCTAGTGTAATTTAGGTTGAAAAATCTCTTAGCCCATGCTTGTCCAACTTCAATCATATTTTTTTCTTCATAAAATTCATTCCAATGCATTATCATCAGAAAAGGTGGTAATGGAAATTTGGAAACAAAATAACTTTTTTGTGCTCAAAATTTTATTACCATGGACGATATGAAACTTTTGATGAATTTTTATACTAAAAATCATTCTCGTTACCACCATTTAATACCAATAACCAAACGGACCGATAGGGTTTATTTAATAAAAATTTTGACTTAAATAATTTAAAATTAGAAAGAGTTAGGTTAATGTAACATTTAACAAAAAAAATTGATGGAATACGGTCTTCATTGCATCTTAACAGAATAGAAAATACTAATTCAATGAGTAAGAAACATGTACATGAGTTCAGGTGCGTAATCTTTTGCAGCATGACGCCCAAACTGTGAAATGCTCTGTTCACTCCTAGCCACATTATGGGCAATGCTTACAAGTAATAGTAGTTTCTTAAATATATAATTGATCATGCAAGAACACAAGATCCATCCCATATTCTGATAGCTCTCTGGTTGACACATTTTCTTTAGTAATTTATATTACAGACAATACCCGATGATCTCGCAGTTCACTACGCTCTTCTGTAGAAGTTACAATCTAATCTAATCTTATGCCATATTAGCTATATTAAAATGGAAGAAATTAGCTGCTCTTCTGTGGAAGTGTTTCAAAAGCTGAGACAGTGTTTTCGAACTTGATTCGATGCAGAGGCGTTCCACTTTGCTTTATTGCACATGCTACCTTGTCTTCAAGCGGGCAACGTGCTTTTAGCATTGAAAACACGTGATTGTTAAGCCTCCTTGCTTTCTTCATGACTTCTATTAAAGAATCCCATCCCTTCCAGCACAGAAACAAAAAAAATCATATCATTATGAGGATTAATAGAAATGCATACGTAACATAACATTCCGAGAGATTTTAGGGTAGCATAGGTTTCAAATTTCAGTGATTGCGTTGGCTTCTTGACGGAAAGATATGAAATTCTAACCTAATAGTGTACATGATTTCAACCCTTAAGAGTGAAGCTAAACTACTGATTGGGAAACATGCTTCCCCATTTTGCCCTAATTAAGGGTATTTCTCCCAAGATCACTGTTGTCCGCAATTCTCATAGCACCAATACTATGCCCACATAATCTCATTGATAGCACCAAGATCACTGATTGCGAAACATGCTAGATAATATGTATTATTGTAAGGTAAATTAGATTGGTGCTGAAGTAAAGAACCCAATTCCTAAGATGTCACATGTTATTTCATTAAATTGGATTAGAAGCTATAAGTCCTAATAGAACTACAAGCGGGCTAGGCTATTACGGATGTAATAATGTTTCCTACTTCCTATTGATATAAACTTTGTTCGCCTTATATAAAGAGGGCTAGGGAATCGATAAAAGGCACACGAAGAAAACTAGAAAAATCCTTTCCTATTACTTTAATATTAACTTATTATTGCTAAATGCAAAAGGTAAATCACTAATTTTTTCTGTACTAGCATACACGTGATCAATTTGGTGTATGTGGACTGATAAGATCAGTAGACCAGATTATACTTTGAAATATTCAATCCCTTAGGATTTTTCAAGTCGCACCTTTAGGCAGTAATCTGATTGCGATTTTAATTCATAAGCTATCATGCTTGTGATGTGAATATTGAGTGTTAGATAATCCAAAATAATATAATCCTACATTTTTTAAAAGGAGAGACATACAAATGCAAGAAAATTCTCTGGTAAAGATCGGGTGTAATTAACAAGTAAAACATACATTGACAAATGTTTTGCATTGGGTCTTCTAGATGCATCAACAAACTTAAAGGAATATTTATCATCCACTTTACAAGTCTTCTGCATATAATTCAAAAGATCCACAAAATATTTGACATCCATATAGGATTTCAGTGAAATAAGCAATCATACCCCCCCCCCCCCCCCCAAACCCCACCCCCCGCCCCCCAACACACACAAAAAAAAAGCGCAATCATATAACCAAAAACTCTAACCTGTCCTTGAACATTTTTATGAATTTGCGAAAGTTCTGTAGCCTCGACTTCAGCAGCGTTAAGGACTTGATATGAGAAATCAAAAAGTTCAAAGTGCAGCTGCTGCCCAAGTAAATATATGATTGTGCAACCTCCCCAAGCTACTGAATCCCCAAGCACCTCTTGATTATTAGGAACTCCTTGAACAATTTCCTCTAAATGTTCCTGCGGTTCAGAAGTTTTTAAAAATGTGGGCGCCAAAAACCCTTCTACAACAATATAACCTTGAAAGATATGGAAGTAACTAATAAAATAGACATGCCTAACCACTGGTAGTCCAACAAAAATAAAATTAAGGATATATGCAAAGACCTCACCCATCTTTAATGAGAACGACAGCTATCAGAGTTACCGTACAGAGTTCCTTCCAGTTGCGAGGATGCACTTGTTTACTCTTAAAGTGATCAAATAGTAATGCATATAATCCAATAGTTGCTATCTTAATAGTGGATGAATTAGTATCGCAAGTTAAATTAAGTCTTGTGCGTACTCTAAGTATCCCAAGTTTAATACTATTAGAAGTGATGTATTAGTCCGAAAAGCTTCATACTAGTTAAGAAGTTGATGAAGATCATGATCCTTCTAAAAGTGTCCAACTGTTGATGTGGAGGCTGAAATTCTACCACAACCTTTAATAAATCCCACAAGATGGAGTCAGTAGAATAAAAGTCCTTTGTATTGTTTTGTTTGATTCAGAAATATTAAAGTTTGTTGCAAGTAGGTGTCTAGAAGTATTTTCTAACAAAAAGTCAATTTGACTATTTAGGGCAATGTTGGAAAAACATGAAGCCTGAAGAAAGAGGTCAAGATACACGAAGAATATCAAGAAGAATGAAGAGATACAAGCCCAAGTCGAACTCAGGCCCAAAGGGTCCAGATGCGAGAAAACAACTACCTATGAAGTCCAAGCAAGCATTTGACAAAATTTAAAGTCCCAACTCCCAACCCATAATGGATTTCAGTTTGGCTGATTAAGCCAATGTCTTCAAGCCCTGCTCCGGATGGATTTAAGTAAACAACCCAAAATCAAGGGACCCAAGATCAAAGTCAAGAAGAAAGCCAACATGAGTGAGTAGTTGTTTTGTGGCTTACGTTAGATTTTTCACCATGTGATGTAGTTTAATTGTTTGCTTCTCCTTTTGGCATGCTTATGTGGTTTATGATGTAATGTAAAATTTGTTAATTGTCTTAGCGTCATTGATTTGAAGGAGAGAATTAATTTTCAATGATAATCCATGCTTAGAACTTGAGTCATCTCCATGAGAATAGGGATAATTTAATTGGATGTGATAAATGGGAGCTCCATGTCCTTTAATGTGTTTAGCTCCATGAAAATGGATAGTTAAGCATGTTTTAGATAGTTACTGCTGTCTGGTAGAGAGCATTAGTATTTATCAAACACTTTTTCTCATAATCCATGTTCATGTCGTTTGATTAAAGTTAAGTGACAACTATTTTGGTGAAGAGGCCTAGACTTAATTTCGATTACATTTTGCTAGTTTTGATGCTTAGTTTTAGTTTAAGCTCTAAATTGTTTGCTATAGTTTTTAATCAACAAGCTAATTGAGAAACTCTTGATATACATCCCTCTCTCCTAATTTTAGTTAAAGGTCTAAATTGTTTGTTATAGATTTTAATCAACAAGCTAAGTGAGAAACTCTTGATATACATCCCTCTCTCCCTGTGATTCACAACCTATACTTGCCGCGCATACTCATCAAAGCCGTGCACTTTGCAGTATTATTGTTAAGGAAGAGAAGTCAAGAACTACTTTGGACAGGGGGTGTTTGATTATTAGAAGCGTGAGGCTGAAGTACGCCCACATATACATTTATAACAGGACAATTAAATTTAGTTTGGTTCATCAAATGTGAGTCTGATCCTATAAAGCACATTTCATAAAGAAAATCCATAGTGATCGCAATGCAATCTAAGTTATGGCTCAGTAGTTACAGATCACGCAGAAACAGAGTAATACTCCCTCCGTCCCACTATTGTTGTCCACTTTGTTGTGGGGGCACGCAAAATAAGGAAAAATGGTAGTGGGGTATTTTTAGTGATTATAATAATTGAAAAGGTGGTAGTGGGGTATTTTAAGTGAATATAATAATTGAAAAGGTGGTTGTGGGGTATTTTAAGTGATTATTATAATTGAAAAGGTGGTAGGTGGGGTATTATTAAATAATATAAGTTGGGGTACTTGGGGGTATTTAGGTAAAAAGTTTTGCCAAAAAAAGGAAAGTGGACAATTAAAGTGGGATGACCCAAAATGGCAAAGTGGACAACTAAAATGGGACGGAGGGAGTATTTCTTAATCATGTTCCAGAGCATGCAAAAGCAAAAGGGGATAATGAACACAAACATACATCATAAACTTTGAAGAAAGGCAATCATGACATGCAATGCTTAAATGACATAAGAAACTAGGAGTTTATCACTTACTATTTGGAGGCCACTAAATATCCGGTAAAAGTCTTTTGAAGTTGTAATGTCTATGAATCCTGTCTTTGGAGTTGCACTCCATTTGTTACAGTACTTGTCCAGTGCTGCACTAGTAAATGCAAGAGCATATTCCAGAACACTTCCAGTATTTAGATTGGCTTTATATAAGAGATCTGCAACCAGGTAATTTAACTGTTACAACATTACATAGTAGCTAACATTTCCATTTACGGACTTGTCTAAAAATGTCCTTAGTTCAAAAAAAAATGAAAATGGTTCGTAAGTGTCACTTCAAAATAAAATGGCACAAAATCACGAGATAGTACACACTACATTAGTTGTTTATCGATATGATGCATCCCTTGCAACTCTATGAGATAAAATTCATGATAATATACTGTTAATAAGAATGGACTACAAGCTGATTGCCTCTTGATCAAGTTTAGCTTCCTTATAAGGATCATGCAGCAGGAGCATTGAAGGGTAACGTAACAAAATGGGATCAGATTGTTACTTTTAGTTGTTGCTTGACAATTTCTTTTTTAAATGATCAGCGATCAAAGTTTAAAATGCAACCAAAAGGCTAGACATCAGTGTACGTTCAGAACTTCCATATAACAATGGTGATTGCTTTTTGATGGCATGCCATGAAAAATTACATCAAATAGTATAATCAAGGGCAGAAAATGTATGGTCATCAAGTATTTCCTCTAGGGTCGAACAAAATTTGGTCAAAACCTCAAACCAAACGGGACCACACGTAATTAACTTGGTTGGTCTAGTCTCGTTTTTAAATTTTATAAATTACGTTTTCCCCGTTTGGTCTGTTTTATAGTATCACACAGTAGACCAACCAGCAACTGTTCTTAAATAGGTTGGGAATTATTTTTAAAATAAAAAAACTCCTATCGAGTAATTGAAAACTGAGTAATGAATATTGAGTTTTGAAAGCTTCTGCCCGTTGCTAATCGAAGAGTTGATTGTAAGAGCCCAAGAATCACTAACTGTGGACAGTTTATGTAAAAATCATAACGGAACGGAGGGAAAGAATTGCCTTCTGTTCCATTATGATATTTACATATACTGTCCATGGAAACATAGTGACAAGGAGAGGGTGAAAGAAGCACTTTATCAAAAGGTTTAGAGGAAAGTGTAAAAACATTATGGAACAGAATGACTAAAATGGTAAGTGTAAACAGCATTAGGGAACAGAGGGTGTTATAAGTATTGAGCTTTGATGCAGACAGAAGACTTATTTGATAAAAAAAAGGCCCATAATATCTACCGAGAATCAAAAAAGAGGTGATTTAATCTTCTTATTGAGTAAGGGTCTATCACTCATTATCAAAGAATAACTGGTAAAAATTTTAGTTGGAAAGCTATTACTCATTGATTATGCATCAAAATATCATGAGCAAAGAGTTATTGTCATAATGAATTAAAAATAGTGTGGTTTTGGAAAAAGAATAATCAAGTTACAAGCATAAAATTGGTGCTCGAAAATCTATCTTCAAAAGAACTCCATGTTGATGCAAGTAACTTTCTTGGTTGGCGTGCACTATAAATTACAGATTGCCTCAAAATTTTTGATTTACCTGCTGCTTCTGCCTGTTTTGACATGGTGTAGAAGGAAGCTGGATTTGAGCAATTTGGATTCGACACAATTGCGGTAGTAGTTGACTTCAGTAAGTTCACGAGAGGGCTTTCTTCGTCTCCTTGTGATAGCATGATTTGTCCATCCGTGCCAGGTATAAAGCCAAGCCAGGGTGCAAGTTGCATAAAACGTTTTGTGTCCACTTCCCTCTGCAGGAATCATAGCTATATTTACCAAAACTAAAATAAATACTCTCACTATTTGGTTATCAGTTAGTTAGTTCATTTTCTCATATGTCACATACCTTTTGGAAGCAATGACAACCAAATATATAATTTAAAAACATCAAAACTTCTCTCATTTACTTTTCAGTCATCAAAGGTTACAGGCTTGAAGCATTAACATTATCTTTTTAAAAATCTAATTGATTGCAGAGAACATAATGTCAAATGTTTTAGAGCTCTGATTCAACTAGTTACTTCGGAAAAGCAAAAAGCTTTGTACTTGGAGGAGAGAACACAACATGGAACTATGAAAGTCAAACATCACGTAATAAATTCTAGTTTAAGTGCGGCAAAGTCATAGTGTAAAAACAAGACCACATCACGTCGCATCGGCCGCATTGTAAGGGTTTTCAAAGCAAACAAACCGATAATTCTCGAATTGTAAAGGTGTATAAGTCAAGCAAGTGACATGGATCAAACACCTTATAAGTCAAGCAACAAAGAAGTCCTAGAAGATAGTCATATGTCGAAGCAAAAAGATTATAAAAATTAAATAGTTAGCTCTATCAATTACTATAATCAAGGACCTAAAAAAAGTCTAGGGGAAAATTCACGATATTGTTTTCATAATGAAATCCCTAGTCTCAAGTCATCCAAAATTCCATCCATATGCACCAAGGATTAAATTCATGGAGGCCCAAGAATAATCAAAGCTAAGCTAAAATGTATGTGTAACACCCCAGCCCAACGGACCGCCGGTGACTACTCATGGAGACTGTAGACTAGCCCCACAGACCAACACAAGTCTTTCCAGCGCACTTTGGCCTCACTCGTGCGCACCTGGAAAACTTCCCAGGAGGTCACCCATCCTAAGATTGCTCCCCACCAAGCACGCTTAACTGTGGAGTTCTTAGCAAATGGGCTCCCTAGAAAAGAAGATGCACCTTGTTGATATGAGTAGTCTATCAATCTCTTTTCAAGCTAAATCTGGGGGTATCACACTATAGTTTTCGATGTCGAATCTTAAATTCACCAATGACATTCCATCATCAACTTATGTCTACATTTGTTAGCATCCGAATTAACTTGTTATATTCTCCTTCATAGTTGTATGATCTCCAAATAGTGCACTCATGTCAGAACAATAAGTCGCTATCTATTCATGAAGCTTCTCTCTACATATTAGTCTAACTCGTATCATATAAGGAAATTCCTCAATGATGGTCAATAAAACACTAAGCCTCAAGTATAATTCTACGTATATCCATTATACGATAATCCAATACGCTTCGTTCCTCGAATTTTCTTAACCCAAGGTTTTAAACATAAATCTTGCAATGTATAACCTTAACATTTCAATATCCAAAATTTACAACTCTAAAGTAAGTTAACCCAAGCTCCTTTAAAGTAAGTTACGTTGGCATCCATACATATACGGTTGCAACTAATATAATCATATCATACTTAACAAAACCTCAAGTTAACGAGTGACATCCCATCTTCAAGTCGTAATTGCTCTTCTAACCAGTAAAAGAAACTTTGTTGATTCTTAATAATAATCACTCTGATCTTCTAATCACTCTATTCTATAAGCTCCAATATCCAAATATACTATAATGTATGACTTGATCCAACAACATTAAAAGTTCATCGTTTACACCAACATATGAACATGGTATACATCTCATCACTAGACTTTGAAAATTCTCGTATGCTCTTATCTTAGGCTTTCTATCGCACAGACTTATACTATAATGTATAAAAGAGAAACATTGCAACATCACAATAAACAAGGATGTCCAAATGTTACAAATGTACATGAGATTAAGAAAGCATCAAAAGGTGAAAGTTTCAATATACTATAATGTATGAAAGAGAAACATTGCAACATCACAATAAACAAGGATGTCCAAATGTTACAAATGTACATGAGATTAAGAAAGCATCAAAAGGTGAAAGTTTCAATTGCTTTTACTTAAGTTGAATAGGTGAAAGTTATGGCAGTCATTAACTCAGAAGTTAGGATGTTAAGCTCAAATAGAGAATGGACGTATTGGTTGATAAAAAGGACGTGCAACTCCTCTACAAATAGGAGATGTAAGCTTCATTGTAAACATATGTTAGTGAATTTTAGAGGAAAACGTTGTGTAGCTCAAACCTTTTCTTAAGAATTTCTTTGTGATACTTAAGAATTGATTTAAGACTCTTTGACTGTGCGTCAATCAAGGGTGCTTAAAACCCCTTTTTTCCCTAGGTGTATCGCAGAAGCTTAGCTTTCAATCTATCTAAACTATCCTTTGGTTCTAAGCTTTTACAAGATGGATCTTTATCCTCCCAAATGACATCATTTACGCTAGTTATATATAGTATCTATTAAAAGCATAGGAAATGAGGAAAGATAAAGACAGCTAAAACTGTCGGATTCTTTTAAATAAAGCGGTCATTCTTTTAATGTCTACTGTTGTGGTTTCATTCAAAGGAGCAAATCCTATGATGTTACAATAATTTTGGAAGGGTCATCTTACTTTTTTGAAATTCATGTTATTTATTTTCTTATGTTCCTGAAATATACTAACTTGATGTGAAATCACTTTTTGCATCTGAACTTATTTATAACAAAGAAGATAACAGTACTTACTAATACAATATCAAGAAGGCCCATCCAATACAGTATGCTTCCTATCTCCTTTATTCCCTGAAGAACTTCCTGCTTGAGCTCTGTCTTCGAGGTCCAGTTAAGCTGCTCTTTTATGTATCGCATACAACCTGTGTATTTAGTCAGTGTTGATATCTTAATCTGAATGGATGGAATAACAGAAACCAACAGTCCGACACCACACTCCTCATCTTCCAGTATGGAGACAAGTATAGGGATGCAGTTAGGCAGGGCGGGTACAGACACCTCCTTCCCTATACCCACACCACACCCCTCAAAAAGACTGATCCTGCACTAGAATATACCTGTCACACCACCATCTAAGGGAAGCAGACCTATAGATTTGGGCAATGCTTCTTGCAATCCTGTAATCATTGCTTCAAGGGAACTTATCTGTTCCAGAGTAACACCACATAAGCAATAGAATTGGTTTGTGGGGCAGGGGGTATCAAAAGGCGGACAGAGTAAATCGATTCAAGTAATAGTATGAATCTTAGTCTTTTTTATAAACTCTAATAACACAGTAAGTGAATATATCTTCTTTCCCAAAGACCCTAACCCTTACTAATAACCATGACAAATACCAGGCTAATATTTGTATATGTAGCACAATATTCATGGGCTTAAGTATACCTTATTCGATATGTGATCAAGTAGAGCACGGATTAGCCATGGCAAAGACCGGGTCCCCAAAAGGCGGACGATGGAAAACATGTGAGGCATTCCAAAGAAACCATTGTGCAATCTTGTATAGCTTTGGTGCGCAGAATTCAAATCCTGAACAACGGTTTGCACCAAAACAAATATAAGCTCAAGCAAAATTTTTACACTAGATATCCCTGCCATTGAAAAATAAGGGAAGAAGAGAGGTTGGGTACGTCGCAAGCAAATAGATGGTATGACAAAAGCAAGTGAGACTTCAATCTTTAGATTATGCTATTGGAAGCAGAATGGCATGATTATATTGTTTAACAAATCAAAAATAAATGATAAAATAAATGCTGATATGTCAAAACTGAAGTTGATTGTGAAGTGCATAAATACCAGTGTTAGAATCCCAAATGAAAATATAAACTAGTGAGAACTAAGCTTTGAATTGCATAAACAGTATGGAAAAAATCAAGTTAACTTTAGGCTGGGAAAATTTCTTTAACTAACTCTCACTTGGTTACCACAGTAGAAATTTGGCTTGCCATATGGCATTGATGGCTTCTGAACTCGAACACTAGACAATTTCGGAGAACGGACAAATCTTTGAGTAGTATTACATAATATGAAGTTTGGAAGGAAATCATTTTGCATCTCTGACCATATCTGCAAAAAACGGGAAAATATATATATTTAGTAAAATGTTGGTGCTGAATACAAACAAGATGCCATGAGCAAGCAAAGCTTAATTTTTCGATAGTACCCTCCTCTCATGATGCAAGATCAATTGTCAAGTAAAGAAAGAATAGTGGAAAATTAACAACTCTAGAAAGTTTCTTCTCAGGACGAAGCTCTCTGTAGAACAAAGACAATTTTCACCCTTAATTCACGTTCACACATCTTTTTTCTCTCCTCCTCCACTTCACTTTCTTAAATTCTATCTCTATTCCATTGACCAACTAAGCTTATTCTTCACTAATCATCAATTTTATATCTATATCATTGAACTTGTATATTTCGGTTTGTCACACCCAAATATACAACCTTAAGAGTTATGACTAATTAACAATTAACATTAACAAAACAGTAAGGAAAAGATAAAGGAAATTGTAGGAAAGTGCTCCAACATAATCTGCTCTCCAAGTATCCAACTTACAATATGAGCTAACGTTCTCAATTTTATCAGTGCACTTAGACGGTCCGTTGGTCGGGTTCAGGGTCGGGTCTTTTTCAGCTTGGGTTGGTTCTAGGACGAGTCGTATACTCGTATAGAGGTTAAGAAGTTCAAAGTTTTCCCGTTATCTTTAAATTTTTACAAAAAAGAAATATAGAATAATTGATTTTGTTTTCGTGTATTACATTTTTCTATTTAAAAAAGACCAATATACTGATTTTAGAGCTACAAGAAACTACTGTTCAATCAAAATATTTAAATTGACTAATAATGTAGCCAGTTCTGACTAAGAACGATGATATGGAGCTGAAAATGCTACGTGGACTCGTGGAGCTGAAAACAGTGGAGTTTGGGTTTTGGTGGGGTTTGACCCAATGTTTTCTAGTTTTTGGGGGTTGGTCATTTCAGGTCACGGGTCGAAATTTCGAATTTCATATATTATTCTACATAGGACATCACAGCACCTCACATTTCAACTTATTGGTTCTATTTTAAAGTTTGACATGAAAGGGGATGAATGCAGGTGACATCCTTACACTCTAGGGAATTTAGAAGCATCATAATCACACCCAATGACCCAACCAAACAGTAGATTATAGAGCTCAGTGTTGTTACTCACTAGAAACACACAACATCAATACATCCTCTTCTACCAAACTATTTTTCAGTTAAGCATAACATAAGTTATGACTGAGCTGGCCAAAGTGCAATACGGGGACCTTGTTCAAGTCGGCAACGCTATTCGTGATGGTTGTAGTCACTGTCCCACATATTAAGACACGCCTTTTTTGTCGCACTTTGTCCTTACTAATACTCACCTAGTCACCTAGTAAACTTCTAAGAGCACATGTTTTGATGAGCCATTTTACTATAGCCCATTTTAATCCAAAAGAAAAAAATCATATATTTTTGGCTTCATCGAGAATGGACAAATATAAAATATCAAAATATTAAAAATTTATAAAAATATTGATTCATTTATATGGCACTGACACCTAAACCCACCTCCCACCCAACGGTACGAGAACCTGATATCTCAACACAATAAGCACCACAGGTTTTAAAACCAAACATAAAGTAAGGCTTTAAGCGATTCCAAATCTTGCAAGCATCACTGTATCCAACGGTAACATAAGAGGTTTTCAGAGTAGATCGGCCGAAATGTAGGCGAAAAACAACCTTGAAACCAGAAAAAGCTGTTCGACAATTAATACAAACATTGCCGAAACCGTATTTTTGCACTATGTTCCTAGCCCATACCTAATACCTCAAAACAGTGAACCCAACGCCTCCGAAGTTATGATCAATGATAATCTAACTTAACTTTAATAAACAGCAAAAAAAAAAAAAGTTGTGACACAGAAACATATATGCTTAAAGATTAAAATTGAACCTGATAAGCAAGTCGACTTGAATAGGAAACAAGAGATAAGTTCTCTTGCATCTCACTGAATATGAGATTGAATGAGTCTATTGTCAGATCCTCGGACAGAAGCTTATGGGCGTGTTTTAATATACTTACGAGGTTATCCAGTTCCTGAACAAATTTTAAATTAGAAAACAGAACAAAATGAAAAATTGCAGGATATTATTCTCAATAGCCAAGCAAAGAATGATTGAAACTTACAACGATAGCACATATATCTTGAGACTCAAAACGATCAAATAAAAACTCCATGTTCTCTCTGAATGCCTTGTTCATACGTTGTGAAATCAGGCATCTTAAATCAATAGTCCTTCCAAGCAACTACACATCCATTATAAACAGTTAAGATAATATATGAGGGGAAAGCAAGGACAAGGAGAATGCAAAAACTTTTTGTGTATCTTTTTTTGGGCAGGGGAGTGAGAGATGTCAAATTAAAGATGCAATGGACATTGCATACAGTAAACTTGATTGTTAATACAATACAAATACACTGCACAGCTGAAGGGACTACAAGTCCTCGAACAATGGGCCAGTAGATAAAAACGGGCACTGATTTAACTGAATCAATCAGACAATTGGATGCTTCAATGGCATATTGAAAATCAAGCAATGGCAATCTGCGATTATTCCTGTTCTCGGCTAACCAAGATCCATAACACAGTTGATGCGCCTCTTGTGGGAAGATTTTAGATATTGTTGGATTTTAGCAGCAAAAAGACATTTGATAGTTGGAGTTAAATTTCTCCAAAAATTCCTAGTTTTATCTTTTTGAGGAAAGAGTAGATGACACACTCTAAGCCTCAGTTGAGATAAATATGAAAATAAACAGAATAGCATAATCAAATCGAGTTTATATTCTGTTTGAAGAAAAGAAAACTCAGATCCTTTCTTTTTTGGTCAGCTATTGTATAGAATCAAGTTTCCTGATTATAGACAAACACCAAAATGACAGCTTGTGAAAATGAATTTCTTTTACCATGGCCCTCTTTTACAACGTGGATGAATCCCCTTTGTTATCTTTTCGATGTCTTAAGTACTTAAGCCAATGGAAGACACATTTAATTTAATGATAAAAACATATATGAAAGATCATATTGCCGTAATAGTGATGACGCATCCCACAACTTGCAAAACCATGCTCACCTTAACTCTGGTCATTTTAAATAGCGCATTGAATCTCATAGGTTGTACAGAGTACTTTTCTCCATTGTCCACGGAAAATAGGAAAGAGGAGTCCAGCAATTCTCTAACAGATAAAAGCAACATAGATTGAACTTTTTAGAGCTAAAACTTTTATAAGTAACTTCAAGCATCAGATTGATGGAAGGAAGACAAATTTATTGCTTGCAATACCTTGCTGCCCAGCTCTTGTAATATGTGAAAACAACTTCACACAGTTTGGACACAAAAATATCAAAACCATGGTCCACCTGTAACAGAAAACACAAATTTAGTCAGGCCCCAAACCAGATCGTCCAAGAGAAATATATACATGCACTAATAGTTCGGATTATTCATAGCAGTTTGTCAATAGTTCGAATTATTCCCGACAATTTTTCCTAACAATTATCACAAATGATGCTTTATTTAATAATCCATATTTTTTTCTTGGCTTTTGATGAAATGCCCTCGGCCCTCCATTTCTTATTATAGCTGAACAACGTCCATGCATTGTTAGTATAATGCAGAACTTATTTAATTTTTAACTCTTTGACAAACTCCTAATTGATTTAACTCACTTCAGTTAGAGATGATTCTACTCAACTACTAGCCTAAATAAAAACCCTCAACCAACACCAATTTCTTTCACTCCACAATATATTCATAGATTTCATTAACAAAGAAGTCTAAGCCATGCTACAGCCTTCCCTTCTTCAATAGTAATATCCCACATTAAATGAACAAATTAATGATAACATAATTGTGAATTGAAACTAAAAATGGCAACAAAAAATACTGATAATCGTCAGCTATCAGTTTCCGAAATAGACATGTAACCTGCAATCCATCACCACACCCGTGACCGGATCACACTAAAATGACCGGTTCAACAACACAACTACTACAATTCCAAAGCCTCAATTCCAACCATATGGGATCAGATACAGCCAATACTGGAGGAAAAGGCCATCTGCCAAAAGTACCTCTGCTTCAATTTCATCATAGAGGAAGCGCTGCTTGAGCACAGTCAATGCTTGCTGAGCCGCATCATTGTAGATATCAAAAGGCATAACGGCACTCTCAAACAGGCCCGCATTTTGAGACTCAAGCACATAATCAACAAGCATCCAGGGAAGAGAGCATTCGATTGGAAACTGCAACCAAGAAACAAATAAATGGCATCTAATTTTAAAAAAGTACAGTTATTTAGCATGTTTATAGATATATGATGATCTGACAACTAAATTTAGATGTAATAACATACCACAGTCACACAATTTATATTAAAACGTGATAAGTAAAGAGGCTTGAAGTTTCCACAAAACAGACGCCCAGGTCGTGAACTAAGAAGTTTAGTTAAAACAGACACTAAGCTTCTAAACTAAGTTATAAGCATAGTGCAAAAAAAGGGTTTCAGTCATGGTCGCGGTAACGGGCCAATACGGATGAGTTCGTGGTCAATGCGGCCTATATTTCAGTCGTAGTAAACTAAAATCCTTTGCGATACAAGTTCCGATGTGGTAATGCACCCTTGTTATTGCACTATCGTAATAAGTCTTCCGTGCTGGTGCTTGGGGCAGTTATTAGTCGCCGAATAGTACATTCCAAATTTCGACTAATTACCTTAATTTAAGGCTCTACTCGGCTACAAATTATGTAAGCAGCCTTTTTATTCATCAAACTGATAAAATATGTGGTAAAGTTCCATAATATTGATAAAAAAAACACATAGTCCAAAGAGGCACCTTCTGGAGACATTGGCTGTAGCTTGAGGTTAGAAAATAACCCTTTTAAAATAGAAGAATTACTTTGAGAAGAAATTCTATATGCCTTTCCAAAAGAATTTTATTCTACCCCAACAGTTAGAGCTCTACTTAGGCGTTTATATTTTACAACAAATACTTATAGGACAAATCATCTTCAATATGTAAACCAAATCATAAAGGCACCTTAATTTTTTATTTGGATTATTTTTTCAAATCCACATATCCTTTAGTGTCTTCTTGGTGGAATAAAGACTAATTTGATTGGTAGTCTTTAATAACTAAAATGTAATTACTAAGTCCTAGAACCATAATCAACAACTATTCAACCAACTAGCTCAACATTTGGCTGGGAAGAGTTCTAGGAAAAAGGTTTGTTTCATAGTTGCATATAACTAAAAAGACAAACACTAGTCTTGTTAAACATTTCAATTAAATAGAACACCAATAAGATTCAAGTTCCAAGCACCAATAGCATCTAAAAATGCAAACTCTATTTGACAAAAGCATTCCAAACAAGCCTAAAGGATAATCAAAGATACTTTGTGGCAGTTAGCTTAACATATAAGGTGCCAAAATAGTACAATAAAAATGTCCTTAAACAATGCTCCACCATCGCTATATATGTCTTTAACCATTTGACTTTCCTCCATAGTGATAGAAACACATCCCCTAATTGATTAACCAACACTTCATGAAAATCATATGCAGTACCAAGGGTACAAACCAAGTAACAATGACTAGTCAAATGTGAGAATCAACTTGTAACGAAGAAGTTGTGGCCCATAGAAATTGACAAAAAATCGCAGGCCACAGAAACAAACAAGCATGTTTTTATGTATTCATATCTTTCATTTAGTTTTATTTCTTATCTTGTTGGATCAATTGATGATTAGAATTGTCATTAGATTAGATTTAGTTTTTTAAACTCAAGATAGGATTTTCTTTTTTATGAATACCGGGTTGATGAGCCAAGAGATTTCAGAATTGAAATTATAATCAACAAAAGTTCAGTTTGCAAGTTTACGTATTTCTTGTGTTCATTATTCGTGATTGAAGTGAAAGAGAGTTGCAAACAAATCGAGTGAAGCTTGATTGGAGCGAGAGGTGGAAGCTTTTTGTGAGTGAAGTAAGGCGTTCTCATCATGGTTGGTTGGTTGAAAGATTGTTCAACCACCGGTTGCATTGTTTGCGTATTCTGTGCAATAACTTTTACTTTTCTAGATGCCTAGCTTGGTCATTTGGGCACATGTACAATTTTCTTGCTCATGATAAGACCCTTTGTGATTCATAGCTATCACAATCAGACATTTGAATGATAACAAATAGGATGGAAAATCTGTCCCTTTAGTCAAATGGATTCTTTTGAATATGATCAATGAAATTAGAGATATAATCTTCTCAATATTGTTGGTCTCATAAAATTTTCCAAAAAGCAAGGCAAACTTAATCACATACCAATATTCCTTGATATAAAACTATGAGGACCCGACACATTACATTCCTCAAAGGTTTTCTCTAAACAATCACCCCCTGCAAAAGGTATTCTGTACGAAAGTAATATCTCAATACTAGCCTATCTACCATTTACTCTGCAAAATAAATTCATATCTGACTCTAAAGTTCTCTATTGATAGCATTTATGCATAGAGAACTTCCTCTTAATGTTCTCTTTCTCCTCCATAGTTTCTCTTCATATGTCCATAAGGAACCTCAAACATGTGTCCTTAAGCATAGTGTTTTCGTATTGGCTCCGCTTCTCAATAAATATAACTTTCTCTAATTCATTCTTGAGCTCCATACTCTTACAAAGATCCATCAAAAAACTGTTGACATAATCAAGTAAGCAATCTCCCTTGAAAGGAGAGTCTTTCCTTCCCTAAAATACCCCTCCAAAAAAGCTTCTCGAAACGCTTTTTGAGCTTCTAATTTATAGAATTGAGGAACTTTTAAGGTTAATTGCTTAATGCAATACTAGTGATTTAGAAATAAAACTTCAAAACAATTGTAGTTAGCATTCAATATGAAACTAATTTAAACCATTTGACACAACTCAGCTTTATGCAAAACATCGAAACCATTTGACACAAATTTGATATATGATTTGACTAAGGAAATTAAATCAGAAAAACTTCGGAGTTTCGGATAGGCAACAGCAACTAATTTTCAAAGAATGACCTAGATAATTGACCACTTCCAAAATCCAAATTCAGTTGCATGGAGTTTTGGCCTGTTTTACCTGAATGACACGAGATGTTTCTAAATAAAATTCTCTGAACCAAAGGAATCCAAGATCCGTGAGTGTTGATATTGTCACTGCAGTCAAAATCACGAGCCATGATTAGCTTTTTTGATAACAATTTGTGAAGCCAGAAAATGTAGCCGCCTCTAAAACTTTCTAGACTATGATATAGCATCACAGAAATAGCCAGCAGTAGCTCTTGATTCTATGTATGAGCAATTAAGTAAGTGTATGAAAAGACAACTGATAAGACTGATAAATAGCAGAAGAACCTGTGTAGTCTAGCAAGTGTAAAAAGAAGCCAAGCTTGTAAAAGAAGGTTTCCAACTGTTTCAAATCCTCAACATGTATGTCTGACCCAGTATTGCTGAAGAGCCCCCCGGGCTTTCTCATGTTTCCCCCAGAGACAACCTCGTATATCAGGAACTGCAAGCAGTGCACCTGAGGAATCCATATATGGATACAAAACATCAATAGAAGAAAACATAGCAACGCATGATTGATCAAATGCTGAATGTTACATGCTACTTCAATTAACAATGATAAGAGAAAGATAGAGAGAACAATAAACACCAACAAGAGCTAAAATAACAATAAAAATGGCAAAACTTTAATCCCAACAATTTAAGTTTCCACTACATAAATCAGAACAAATCAAGGTGAGAACCATGCATAACTTATTTCCCTAAACCCAACTATTTTTAAAAAAGTTTTCTTGTGTAGAAATCACTTTCTTTTATGTGATAAACTATGGTTTATATTCAATTTTGTTGCAAGAAACTACTAGTTGATAGATTATGTTTATTTAATAATTATTTCATCATTGATCGGCATGTGCAATCACGTAACTCCTTTAGCAGTTTGCTTCCATTTTCCATTTTCTCTCCCTATTTTCCTTCCCACATTGAAACTCCTCGATTATGTTCCATGTCAAATCTACCATCTTTGATCCAGTAACCCACATCCAATTTCCTCGAGCAAAATCAAAGCAGTCAAAGGAGTAAACGTATAATCAACACGATGAAATTCCAACCCCAATTAGGAGAAAAATCTAACTTGTTGATATGTGAAGGAAGTAGAATTATTGATTCTAAATTTGAGAATTCACATAATTGCTGCTAACTCCAGGGAATTATTTTAGATGGCCTCAGTTTTAATCTTGCTATAGTGTTGATAGCTAGATTTTTTGTGTTATCAATTTTTATTGATGTCAACTGTCTGATTTTCTGCAATTCCGTAATTTTTACCTCTTGTTTTGGCAAAGAATTCATCATAATTGTCAAAAAACGTAACAAGAACACATAACAAATTTGTAGGGACTCCTATTCATCCATAGAAAGTACAATAAGATGAAGCACAAGCCATACAACCAAGTCCAGATGTGAAACCTTCTTTGTAGGCATCGAATAATATGACCCCCAACCGCTTTCTTCAATATGTAGAATCATTCATAACCTATCATAAGTCTTCTTTCGTTGACAATAATGAAGCAAATGGACAAAGGATTCCCGGATTACCACAGATAAAATGAATATTACTAGTAAAAGTAGCAGACAGTATGCAGACCTGAGCTGCTGTTGGTGCCACTGGCCTGGGATACAGGCAATTTCCTTTGTTTTCTTCACCATGCTGTGAAGATTGCATTTGCAACTCATTCTCTTGCTTGCTTGTATTTGCCATCCAATCCGCTGAAAGGGTTCTCATATCAGACAAAATCCTGAAAAAACAATACACGTTAGGAGAAAAAGGGATGAAAAGAGGGAAGAAACAACACAAAACCAACATCTAATGTGCTACAAATAACTGAAGACCTAGGTGATGGCAGTGTCAAGTACGCATCAAACCACTCCTCTATGTTTTTCTTTTTGCTCTTTGAGTTTTGGTTTATGCGGTCTCCATAAAGCTTTTTTGACCATTATCATCTCCAATTATAAGAAAAAATAAAATATATAGTTAATTTTATCACTTTACACTACCTCTCTGACCTAGGCAATTCAGTTCAAACCCACATCAAATCCTCGTATAGGTGATCACACATCCCTTAGAAAAAAAAGGCTGGATAACACTCTCAACGCCCTAGCGGCCTTCAGTAAAATATTACTAGTATGCAAGTGGCACTTGCGAATGAGAAGAAGAGGCACTAGAGAGAGAGCATACAATGATATAGGAATGCAATTAGCTGTGTTACAGACTTACAGGTGAGTATGAGTACGAAACTGAAAAAGAAGGCACAGGGAGGATAAGTTAAAAGTTTTGTTAGGGAGGAAAGGTAGAGACAGAGTGAAACTAATGTGATGTATTCTTTCAGAATGAGGACTTGAGGTTGAGACAAACAACAAGGTCAAGGACAGCAGTCAAGAAGAGGAGGTGTCTGTGTTATAGATAACAACTAATAATATGTAAAAGACAATCCAGTGTGTAATCAAATCCAAAAAAATATATGTCTTGTCTCCTAACTTAGACTCTCCACACAGAAACCAAGCTGCACCTTAATAACTATTTCATTTGTTTAGTTACTGGGTTATAGTGGGATGTTTTCTTTCAAAATAAAAGAGTGCAAGACTAACAGCCTATACCATCAATAATAATAACCTTAATAAATCAACTTTTTTTCCTTTATGGAGAAATTCCGACTAAGGAGAGGCTGCTCATCACTCGTTCCAATGAAGTGCATAATATGTTTTCCATTAACCCATAGGGATTATCTACATAAGTGGACATTATTGTAAGAGTAGACAGTGCTAAACAACTCAATGACTGATAATGATCAATGCAATTACTCAAATACCCACCTTGAAAGATCCTTTTTCTTCCTAAAGGTAGTACGTAACATAGTTGCCAAAGTATTCTGAACGAAATCTTGAACTTCAGCATGAATTGTTTCCCACAAGGCATCAGCAACTAAAGTATCGCAACGGTGCATCATTGATCCAATGCTTTTAATATATCCAACAAGCTCAACCAATGCTCTTCTCTCCTCAGCACTGTAATTATACCGTACCACCTGCACCACAGTGAATAATTCACAACCAGCAGAACCATACTGGCATAAAATAAACATATAAGAACCCACTTTATTGGAATGATTTAGTATTGACACCTTCAGTGAACTAATTCCCTGCCAATCAACATCCCTTCCAAAAAAGAAATACAAAAGAAAAACCAAAGTACTGTATTCTTGTTTTTATCAAAAAAATAGACAATGCAAACAGAACATTATCATCTGTAAGAAAATAACACTAAGAATAATTGATATAGAAAGTGCCTTCTCATAGTCAGAATATAATGTCGAAGTATGATTGGATTCTTCAGAAGATAGATCCTTGCAAGGGCGAGAAAATTTCCAAGCACATTGTTCCCAAATGCGGCCTGTCCACCGACTAAGAAGTTGAAATCCTTCAACAACCATATCATACATGTTGCCTTTGACATCTTTGGACCACTCAACTTCAGCACCCTCAGTAGACTTCAATAAATCTAACTGCAGAAATGAAAGAATATTAAAAAAAAAATTCAATCTCACCATATCCTCGGATCAAAACACATGTATTATTGCGCTCAAAACCTGCAAATGGTAGATTAAGAACATACAAGAAAAAAAAATGTGATACCTGATTGATGGATGATATGAAACGAACTGTAAAATCATCATGCTCAGCCCGAATAGCACCAATATGGTTCATAATAAGATATTGTCGCTGATATGTAATGTATGTTAAGAAACACCAAGGAATATACTTATTTCTTATACACTTGCAACTGTAAAGTACATAAACATTGTATGTACCTAAGGCTGCCAGTGACATCTTGCAACATCTAGTAGTAAATAAGCAAAATCAACTATTCTTGCAAGTGAACATACAGTTTGCTAAGTGGACTTTGCTTATAAAAACTAATGATTACACTATCCCGGGATTATTGCTAGACAAATATGTGTGCAAGCCGTACAAGGATACCTCTATGTGACTTCCACGCTTGCATTGTAAGTTGCACAAATATTAGTAAGAAGGGATTATTGCTTAAGAAGACAAAGGACTCTTAGGACATGTAAAGGATATTCTTGAGCTTCACGAGGCTGAAGTTCATGGGGAGCTGGAAGAGCAAGAAGACGAGTTTGGCTGACGAAGTTCGGGAAATATGATGACAGCTCTTTCATTATAGCAGCAGGAGAAAGATGGAGATCCGGAAAAGCAGGTATAACTGGGTCACTCTGGACATCATTATGATGAGAAATGTTAAGTATCCATTGTTGCACCATAAGTAAAGAACACTTAACCAATTTAGACAAATTGAAGCAACATGCACCGAGTCTTGAACAGTTGCAAAAATACTATCATCAATACCTTGAATATGCCAATAAGTCGATTGATTTTGACCCTCTTAAAGAGTGCTTCAGTATCTTTTTCTGATGTAGTTGCTAAGACCACAAGAACAGGAAGGACACGCAAGAGGACATGCCGCTCTGGAAAGAGAAGTGCGAAATCCAACTCCAGTGACTCAACAGCGAAGACTATCAAAGCTTGAAGGATATCTTCTACACTATCCAAGGTTAAGAGATGTCCCAAGAAGAAAGAGAAAGCATATATAAAATCTATCTGACAAAAACAACCCTTGTGAAAGCTACAGTCTAAACACCTTAATTACAAATATGGCTGTTTGTTAAAAGAGGATACTTGTTCACTCTGAACATCTCCACGTGCAAGTTCAATAAAATAGCCCACCTCGAGCTTAAGAAAATCTATCAACCACCAAAAACATGTACACTCAAAGTTAAGTGTTCATCTAAAGTAATTTCACAACAGTGCTAAGAGTTGACATATTGATATATTAAGTTAAAAATAGACATAATATCAAAAGTACATAAATTCCTCCCACCTGTAAATCATCCAATTCCTCCCTCATTGAGTCGATGTCTTGCCATTGAACACTAACTTGAGTAAACGTCCTGCAATCAAATCATTCACAAAATGGCAGTAAAAAAGTATAGAACTTGTCATATAGTTGTTTTTGACTCCCGCCCCCAAACGAGAGGAAAAAAAGCTCACCAACAACAGAACACTCAACCGATAAATATGAAAAAAATGGTTTATATCAAACAACTCATGAACAAAAGTGCCATATAGATATGCCAAACAAAAATAGCATCAACTAAACACTAACTTGAATGAAATTCCAAAAATCAAATTAAACCAAAAAAGGCAGTAAATAAAGTATAACTCTTGTCATAGAATTGTTTTTGATTCCGTTCCTCCAAAAAATTAGATAAAGAAAAAGAAATCACTTGCCAACGACATGACATGACACACAACAGATAAATAAGAGCAAAAAGGTCTACTTCATATAACTCAAGAACAATTGGCACTATGATATGCCAAACAAAGATAGCTTCTACCATGTCTACAATATGGAAAATAAAATTTCAAGAATATCCAGGATTCCAGGTAGACTATTAGTGCCTATAAACTTAAAGTTGCTAACTTCTAGATTGAATTTAAATCATTTAAACTGGTGGCCTTCTTTCCATTATCCTACGGCCAATCATCAAATTGTGAATTAACTAGTCATTGCAAAGCAGAAAATTACCACCTCAAAAATCTAAGAAAAATTGATTTTCTTTTTGTTAGAAAAACGAAAATTCCGCATCTAAGTGCCATTAACATGATAAAACAAAGTTACAAACTAAGCAAGAAGCCCAACAGCAAACCAACTAGATTGGGCCCCCTAAGTTTCACTTTGCTTTGAGATTTGCTTCAATCTCATGTATTTGCGAACGTTTTTCTATCAAAACGTCATTGCAAAGGGGAAGGTTCAAATGTTTTGGAAGCATGACAAAAGCAACAACTTTTTAAATAGGAGCTTTTCCATCCATTGATAGTTGGAAGACGTAAGTTCCATCTAAAGCTTTCTCTATCTTACCTCAGAAGTTGGACATGCTCTAAAGAGAAAATTCTTACATTGAAATCCATCATAGCTTGTGCTATACGGAATCAGTTTGTCATCTTTTTACCGTTCGGCCCATAAGTTCTCTTTGGCACTTGTTAGCGTTATTTGGAATCAACAGTGTGATAGGTGTTCTTATAGATTGGATTTGAAAGAAACCAATATTAGCACGGTTAGAATGTTACTTTCTCTTATCAAGGTTTCTAGTGTTTCTTTTGAGGACTTGGTACTCTAGAGTCCAGCTTTGGCTACTCACCAAGAATTTGATACTTCAAGATTTTTTTGGTACAGAATAATGCTTCATTATACTCTTTTTGAGCACTGGTAAAAAACCCTTGCGTCGTTCTGATATACATCCTTTAATACTTACCAGATCGAAATTGAGACAAACAAAGATTTACAAATGTTTAGGCTTCCAAAAGATTCAGAGCTTATTCTCAAAACATACATACTAAAAAAAAGGTAACAAGTAAACACACAGCATTTAGATCTACATAGAAAAAATAAAAGATCATACCTCTTGTACCAAGAAAAATCATTAGGTATGCTTGCTTTTGCATTTTTAAGATGGTCAAGTTGCACTAAAACATCCATCAACTTCAACATCGACCTGCAATATAAAAAATAGCTTTAAAGGAACTCGAAAATGTATGTGAAAATTCACTTATCCAAAAAGAAGGTACACGCAATTTCTTTTTCTTCATAAAACAATTTATTTAAAAAGGAATGGACAAATAAGACTAATGTTAAGATATCTTCAATACAAGAGCATGAACAAGTAGAAGTCAGCTTAGCAAAATAGCAAGACAAACCCTTCATATGATAAATTTGTATACTATGCATACCCGAACTTATTTGGCTAGTAGTACATTTGGTAAATAAATTGGCAGTAGAGATCAGGAATTAGGTTAAAGGATGATTAGGTACTGGATTTTTCCCCTATAAATGTAAGGCAATAATATTTTGAAGCTTGGGTGGTAGGTAATAGGGTACTGATTTTACCCAAGAGAAAAGATCTTTTGAATATCAATTATTAATATCCAGGTCATATAGAAATATAGGCACAATGAAATACCACAAAATAAAACATAAACAGTTTACATTATTCTTAGAACTAGCATAGCCAGCAACAAGTGGACATGATATAGGTGAACAAGTCCACGGGATCGCCCATCATAAAAAACTGGTCATACAAATGGCACATGATAAAGGTGAACATAGTTGAAAGTAATGGAAGACCTAACATAAAAGTTAAATTATTCTTAAAACTAGCATATCTGGCTACAAATGGCACATGATAGAGGTGAACAAGCCCATGGGATCGGCCATCATACAAAATTGTTCCTTTGGGAATAGATGAAACAAATGTCGTAGATGAAATTTTTTTTCAATTTTTCCACTCAAAAGTCAAACACAAAACTACGCACTATAGCCATCTAAGAACTTTAAAAATAGTGTTTGGCCTAAGTTAACCATGCAAGGATTTTAACTTTTTTTTACCAATAGTGTTTTGTGCTTAATCAAACATGCTGATTTCATGAATAATTTAATAACAGACTGAGGACGAAAATTAACAACTTGAATCTACAAGGCTTTTTAAATTAAACCAGTCAAAAACTTTTGGTAAAACATTCAAGAACTTTCTTCATTGCTATTGTAACACCCTCATAATTAGGTCCAACTTCAAGAACACTTTTAAGGAAAAACTTATGAATCAAGTCCTAATCATAGGAGAGTCAGCGTCACATCTATTTCTAAGAAAACAATATAAGATTAAACAAACTTATAAAAAAAACTTAGTAAATTTAAACCAACTAAACAAGTATGAGAGCTTAGAAAAGCAATAAACCAAAACTAAATCCTTAGAAATACTTTAACTCAAATTGAAATGTTCAAACTAAGAAATAACAACTAATATAACTAATTTTAGGTGAACCTATCTCCACGCTCCCCAAGCGATTATTAACATGTAAAATAAGAATGCAAGAAAACAAGAAATATACTCCCAACGAGCATGTTGTATTCTTAAGTGGGGGTAAGTGCTACCCCAGATTTAGCTTGAAAAGGGATTGATAAACTACTCATATCAACAAGGTGCATTTTCTTTTCATGGTAGCTCATTTGGTAAGAACTCCACAGCTAAGCGTGCTTGATGGAGAGTAATCTTGGGATGGGTGACCTCCTGGGAAGTTTTCCTGGGTGCGCACGAGTGAGGCCAAAGTGTGCTGGAAAGACTTGTATTGGTCTGTGGGGCAAATCACCGGCGGTTCGAGGGGCCGAGGTATTACAAATGGTATCAGAGCAACTTGCGACAGTGGCTGATTGTGTGTTCAATGCACCTAGCGGGGAAAAAGATCTGGAAACTACAGTCCAACGAGGATGTTGTATTCTTAAGTAGGGGTGAGTGAGATACCCCAGATTTAGCTTGAAAATTATTGATAGACTACTCATATCAACAAAGTGCATCTTTTCATGGGAGCGCATTTGCTAAGAACTCCACAGTTAAGCATGCTTGGTGGGAAGTAATCTTGGGATGGATGACCTCCTGGGAAGTTTTCCTAGGTGCGCACGAGTGACACCAAAGTGCGCAGAAAGATTTGTGTTGGTTTGTTGGGCCAGTCTACAATCTCCATGAGTAATCACCAGCGGTCCGAGGGGCCAGGGTGTTACATATACCAACACTTGGACACCTTTGCCGAAGATTCTCCACTATTAGGTCCCATTAAGAATGGCTAACCACCAGGTTATTTCCTCTTCTTCATTCTCTTTCTTTGTCTTACTCTTTCTCTCTTCTCTCTTTTTTTATTTTTTCGAAACCCTGAGTGCTCATCCTTGTTCAATTTTTTGACCAAAACACAAACATCATGACTAAGTTTGAACTTTGAACTCGCCTTCCTCAAGGACAACATCCCTCACAGTACTACTTCCCCCAAAATTTTCAAATTCTTTAAATATCTTGGAAATGGAGTCACACTCTTCAATTCGCAGTTCGCACAGATGTTCCTATTACTTCACTATTTTCTTTCATCTCTGTCAATTCATCTTTTCCATTAACTCTAATAGCAACCTCTCATCTTTTGTAATCATGCTTTCTATAATTTTGGCTTCGTCATTTTACATTGCAAGAAATTCCTTTAGTCTCGTTCATTTTTTTTATAAGTCGACCAAAATTATTCTGATTTTGCCTTCTTTATAATTCTTTAAAGATTAGCGTGGACTGCTTGAATATGTTGTCCATAAAGTGATTTTCATTTTGTTTTTTTATTATTGCAATTATTTTCTCTATCTTATTCAATATATTGCGTATAGAAGTTTTGCTATGTTGTTGAACTCTAAGATGATTCTGACCTCGACATTCGTTATTCTTGATCTCAAGAACTCCGTCAAAATTAAGATTCGACATTTTTCGACCTCCGACATGTCTTCAGTTACCAAGAATTGAACGTCTCTGATACTAATTGTTATGGGTTTTTATATCTGTGGATGATTTAGAATAGCTGATACTGATAGGCAAAAATAGCAGTATAGTATAGTAACAAAGATAGAGAATGTGTGTAAATAGATAAACTTGACTGTTAAATCAAGAATGTCAATGAATGAATGTGTAATTGAATGTAAATGTAAGTTGTATGATAAATTGTAACCTGGAAAGATGACAATGATAGTACAAGCTTTTGGGAGGCTTGTGGCTCTCCAATATGAGTCAAGAAACTCATGCCAAATCTATTACAAATGAATCAATCCTTTATCTTACTCTTCCCCCTCTATTAATACAATTTACCTCTAAATCTTATTTATCCAACTAATTACTAATTATTAATTATTAGTGAATTCCTAAATTACCCCTTCTAAGCCATTCATAATAGTGTTACTTTAAGTGATTAATATATATTAATATGTCAGATTAGTAATAAAGGATATGTTGTTCATTTTTCAATTAATCATTTTAATTTCCCAATTAATGAGATCAAATATTAACATTGTCAATTCAGAGGCTTATTTCCCAACGTCAGCTTTGTACCATTTTTTTATTACTTATTGCTAATATATTCAATAATCATAATAATTTGATCCGGACATATTAATTTGTTGTCTTTATCAATGTATCATCCATATTTTTCTCATTAATGAACCACAGACTTAACCTATTGGAATCAACCAACATTAAAAGTATATCAACTATGAAGTTACGCCACCAATATCCTTACATATATAAAATAGGAAAAAAAATAACTTTAATAATAGAAAAGTAATAATAAAAATTTTAAAATAATACTTGCATGATAAATATCATCAATCTAATAACAAATTTATGCGTTATAATCGTTCACATATCACATAATGTGAAAACTAGGGGTTAAACTAATTAGGAGGACATTGAAAATTACTTTTTAAAGCGAGCCTAGAAATATTAAATATATGCTCTTAATATTCTTGATCTACATATTCGATGTCAGATTTCTTGTAATTTTATAGGATGAATGAGGTATTATTGAAAAACAAGAATGTTTTAAGTAATGAAAATGAAACTACTTATGTATAGGGTGAGTAGCATAATAATTGAATAAGAAAATGTTGAGGGAAGTTATTAAGAAGGATGTAGTATAGTCAAGGAAGGTTAAGAGGGTGTAGTGGGTGATTTTTAAACCAATTTGTGGAAGTTAAGAGGGGTGAAAATGGGTGGTTTGAAAATCAAAATATTTTTTTACATTTAATAAATAAGTATAGATTTTATTTTAAACCAATATGAAATATTACAATTATATATAATATCATTATCGATCGAACTTTTTTTTTAAGCTTAATTATAAAAATAATTGGGAAACTAAGAGCTCCCCCAAAATATTACAGTTACTAACTGCGAACAGATAGCTTATTGGGGCATTAATGGGCTGAAGGCTGGGTTTTGGGTCTCAGCTCTATTCGCAGTTACTAACTGCGAACAGACCAAAATGCTGAAACAGGTCTGTTCGCAGTTAGTAACTGCGAACAGACCTGTTTCAGCATTTTGGTCTGTTCGCAGTTAGTCTGCAGTATAAAAACAGGCAGTAACTTTTTTTTCGAGGCACTCTTCATTTCCTTCCTTACAAACCCTAATTCATCTACATTCGCCATTTCTTCCCTCAATTTCTTCCCCATTCTTAGTCTAATTGTTATCATTCCTTATTTCCTTAGATTTTCATTGTTGACTTTGCTTATTAAAGGTATGGATGTTTATTGGGTCATTGAAATAATTTCCTTTTAGAGTTTTAATTTCTTCTAGTAATGTTGTTTTTATTTCTTCTTATGCAGGGGTTGAACTTACACATTTGCGGAAATTTTAATAACTTTTGAAAATTATGGATTGTCCTTTGATGTGTAGATGGAATGGTATTATTATTGAGAATAATAATGTAGTGATATATGAAGGTGGAAATTTAAGACCAATTGTTGCAAGAATTGATGTCTCTTTGTGAGTTTGTTGAGTTGTTGTATAAAGTTTGTGGGTTTGATAAACATATGGTAGAGTAAGACTGAAAATGAAATACCCTACTAGCCAATCGACATCCACTGTGGTGCCACTTGATGATGAGTACTCAATGAATGCTTTGTGGGCTCTTGTTAGGAATTTAGGATGTACTAGTACGGAGATATATGTTGAACAAGTCACTACAAATGTCAGTGCAAATGTCCCTTCTTCGGTTCCATTCATGCAATCATTCACTGGAATGATGGAGCATTTATCTCAATTTGATCGCCCTCCTTCCCAAATGTTCACTCCTGTGTCTCTAGCATCTGAGCCCACTAATAATGTTAGAACTGAATCAAGTTCTAGCCTGCAATATCATGACTCTATTCAACAATATGTGTACAATGAAGAAGAGACCAAAATGCTCACTCCTGTTTTTATACTGCAGGTCTGTTCGCAGTTAGTAACTGCGAACAGAGCTGAGACCCAAAACCCAGCCTTCAGCCCATTAATGCCCCAATAAGCTATTTGTTCGCAGTTAGTAACTGCGAACAGGCCAGAAGCTTATTTTTCCAAATATTTTGGGGGAGCTCCTATTTTCCCAATTATTTTTATAATTAAGCTTAAAAAAAAGTTCATTTTGATCTACAAGAATTGTAAAGCCACAAACCCTTAGCTAAAATGATATATTCTTTGCAATCAAGATCAAGTTACCAGCATCTTAATACTACTCACCAAAAATGAGTTACTGTAGGGCCATTAATACGTCGTTCAGGCCTTGAAAATCGTTGCATATCAGCTGCTAGCTGCGTTAGAAGCAAACAAATATTAAACAAAAATGTTTAAAAGATGATAAAAAGGAGGCAGAGTGCAAGTCACAAGAGGTCAGAGAAAAAACTCATAAGGTGGTTATACTTTAGATGATGCCGATGCCTGCCATCGCTGAATTTCACGTAGACGACTCATCTCCAAATCTAGAACTTGATATGTCTCCAAATATAATTCAGCTTGGCTATGTTTCATGGAATCAGGAAGCTGCAATTGTCAATAAATATGAATCAGAGCATGAATGAATATGGGAATGGATGTCTTTCGCAAAACTAATTACAGATAAGATTTCAGGTTTGGCTGCTCATTCTAGGGGTTTGGTGCATGCTACAGTCCAATTGATAAAGCAAATTTTAAATTATAAAAAAATTATCCAAATATTTAGTTCCGGATGGAAATTAATTAGTAAGGATTATCATATGCTTATAGTATTCCTAGTTTCCCTCAAACAAACTGAAACTAACCTGAGGAAGAGCCTTTATACAACTCCGATATGTATAAAGCACAGACGCCATTTCCTTCCCCTCATGAATCAGAGTATTCTGTGTGTAGATTCCAAAGCAAAGATATGTTAGATTAATACATCACAACAGGAATATTTTCATGTAAAACAGGGACACAATACAGATATACAACATAGAGAATGAAAAGGGTATTCACACAGAAAAAGCTAAATAGTAAATCTAGAATCTAGAGTCTACATGTTTAATAAACCTAGGAGTAGAGGATGGCCGACAAAATGCCTACCAGCTGATTGAGAGCTTTAGTATCTTCTGATAGAGACAGACGATAAGCAGCAACATCACTGTATTCTGCATAAAACACAAATTATAATTCGTATCAGAAGAGAAATCGCACAGAAGAAAAGACATCTTCCATTCATTACACACAGTAGAAATTTTCATCACATAACACTTCTGACCACATTTTGAAACATAGAACTATAAAAACCTGGGTAATACCTATGCTTTAGCAATATATCTTCATATTTTGAAAGTTATAAACTCCACCTGGGAATGCTCGTTGCTCATTGCAAGTCCCAAGCCCAAAAAAAAGAAGGAATGTGAACGGAAGGTTTGTGACAACCACCTCACTACAAACTAGTCACATCCCATGATCACGAAACAAAAGTTTATTTCTCGTGAAGGCGTCCTCCTCCCCAACTCCGCGACGTGCTTCACATTCTACTATGGAATGAAAACTGCCTCGTTACATTATGTAACGCCCGTTATATAAGCTATTTGAAGGTTGCCACGAAATTAAATCCCATTACATAACAGTGCATGAAATTTCACGATCAAAACGCCGCATTGACCGTTACGTAACGTGTAATGCTCGTAATTTTACTTAACCTCTAAAAATTACGATAAATTAAATTATAGTTATTCATAACTATAGGTAGTCGATAAACAAAATAATTAACTATTAGCTAATAAGTTAATTAATTATACACTAAAAATCTCGAATATTGCAATTACAATAGCTAGTTAGTACTTACATATTATTGCATAATAATAGTATTTCAACAACAAAAATGCAATTATAAGTTCAAAACTCCCCTTATGAGTTTTTTTTTTCCAAAAATCACACCACATCGGTCGCGATCCGCGTTATTTCTCCATTATAGCCTTTTTCCACGACATCGCGATTGATTTTGCAAATGGATCTGCAACCACGATTTTTTCTCATGCATCCTACACCTCATGATAGTAATTTGGCCCTAACAATGATGATCCTGCTCAAGGAGAAGAATCTCCGCATCCATGGAGAACGTCGTTCATGACGTTTAAGTTTTTTTTTTCTCGTAATTAAGTCTAATTATTTCTCTGTTTTATTTGTTTTATTCATGCGAACTTTTTTTATTTGTTATTACAATAAAGCCACATGGGCTGTTTAGAGAAAGTCTATTGAAGTAGAAGTGTAAAGTTCTACTTCTGCAAAGATTCTTGTACCGAAAGTGAAAGGAGATGGCGTGCGAAGAAAGAGACCACAGAAGACAAACAACATCAAAGAAGAAATACATAGCCTCAAGATTGCAATTCAATCCAAGAAGACCCAACTTGGGGAAAAGGCAAAATAGGCATAAGATCTTATTCAAGACCCAATTATGATAGTTTTGTCTGATTGATGATCTTTGAAGCGCAATCCTAATGGATTCAAGTTCATTAATAGTTTAATATTAGTCAGTTAGCCAGAGTTGAAGATAAAACCCAGTCCAAAGAGTACGCATGTAGATGACGCAAGTTCTCTAGCCAAGAGAAACCTTTCCCTATTTTTGACTTTTAACTTTAGATTTTTTTTTTTTATTAGATTTTCTTATTTATTCTCCATTGAGAAAATTATATATTACGGTTCTGGTTTTTGAGTTTTATTTTTGGAAAAATCCTTCGAGCAATCTTTTCTTTATCTTGCATCTTTGCCAACGAAGAGTTTTCCTCGCCTACATTGACATGATATCTGACTTTAACCATTTCTACTGTATAATTTTATAATGTACTTCTTTTTTTATCACTCATTCTCCCTCTCATTATCATTTTTAGTCCATTTTGCATCTTGTTGCGTGTTAATTTGTCAACAAGGCATGGATCAATGACATTGTCCAGTTGTTGCAGCTTAGAAGAATATTGATAAGTCAATTTTCCATTATTTGCCTTCAATATATACACAAAAGTGGCTACTCATAGTTGTCATTTTAGCCATTTTCTTCTTTCATTTCAAACTAAATTATTTATTGAAATTTGTGAACTAATATTTTAGTCCTTTATTGGATGAATGGTGATCACAGTTTTGGCATTCTACAACAATTGACTATTCTTGTGCGGGATTGATTATAATTGAAAGCTAGAATGATTATAAATTGTTTTTTACATAAGAGTTGTTTTTTATTAGTTTTGATAGTTCTAAGAACAAAAATAAAACAAGATTTCACTATATCAAGAATCAAAATTGTAAATAAAAAAAATGTCGAACGAAGCCTTACCAATCGGACTAGAAGTTGCCCCTCTATCAGATGATACCCATACAGCTGGACCTTGCACCTCAGGTTGCTCATCCTAAAAATTAATACCATTAATAATATACCCAAACTCATAAATGAAAATAAGGTGGTAACACAAATCAAACAGAAGTTATGAATTTACAATGCTTAAACATTATGCAAGGGAGATACACGCAGGAAATTGGAATTTACCGATACATTCACTTGCTAATCAATTAAATAGAAAAATAAAGACAAACACTAGTTGTTGGAAATACTTCACATGTGATAAAGATCCTATATCGAAAAAATAGTGGGTTATGGACTTACATATATATTGGGTAGGCTAATACTCCTACAACCATATGGTTTTGGGAAATAATGAACCTCACCGAGTGTATGTGCAAGTCAATACTCTTGACCCGTGGGTTTGTGAGCCCGAACCCCCAGGTGTCCCTTGTCCACATGAGTGGGCCACGGAGAGATTATGTGATGAATTGTCACGGTCTACTACTAGTAATATTGCTTTCAATAGAGACTCATCCACACCAGTATCAAAGAAAGAATATTTTAAATCGATTTTAGGTTGGTCAAACCACCCTACAAAACCCAGAATAACATGACATTTTCTTCGTACATTCACGATAGGCCAAGATTAAAAGATTTTGGTTACAAAATGTATTGGATTATAGTAAAATGACTCACTATATCAAGTGCACTTCTTGTTATGTGAATCTGCATATGATGTTTGCTATCAAGGGTTAAATCATTAACAACATCTTTATCATCATAACATTAGAAAAAGCAAGATTGCATACATTTAACCCTCAAAACTCGTATAGGTGAGAGTGAATTAATAGAATTGAAATAATGAAATGTTGAATTACTAGCATACTATAAGAATTTTAAGAATTGATTCCTTTCATTAACAATGTTACAGCATTTATAAGAATACAAAACTTTCGTGTGATATGCAAATCACAATCACCTAAAGATTGCTACTCTAAAGACAAGATATTCATATTGACGTTCCTAATACATGAGCTACTACATAATTGGTTACGTACACAATCTAAATTAATCAAAGAAAAGATAAGTACAAGGAATATGCAACGATAGAAATAGAATATTCTCTTAATACGCCCCCGCATGATAGACGGTCCAATGATAAGGCCAATCTTGCAGAGAAGACATTTGCGAAGTTCATCGTACCAAGCTCGACTAGCTTGCTTGAAGCCATAACAGACTTTGCTTAGTATGCAAACATGATTAGGGTGTGCGAAATCAACAAAGCCAGGGGGGTTGGGTCATGTAGACTTCTTCAGTATGGGTACCTTGAAGGAAAGCATTATTAACGTATAATTGACGTAAGGATCAACCTTGGGAAATAGCAAGGGAAAGGACAAGAAAGAGGGAAGATGGTTTAACCCCAGGGCTAAAGGTTTCGATGTAGTCAATATCGGGTCGTTGATAAACATTTTGCAACAAGTTTAGCTTTTGAATCTATCAATGGTACAGGTTTGTATTGGACGCGAAAAATCCACTTGCAACCAACTACATTAGAAGCCAAATCGAGTGAAACAAGGGTCCATGTTTTGTTTCGCAAAAGAGCATCGTATTCTTCGGTCATGGCATTGCGCCAATGAGGATGTTTTAGAGAAATAAGAATATTTGAAAGTTCGAAGATGGGTGTTTAGATGGAGGTGTGAAGTATGTAATTAGAATTGTAGTGATTAGTGTTTGGCTTCTTGATGCGAGTTGGCCGAGTAGAATTACTTGTTGGAGATGCGCTAAGAGGTTGTGAGAGTATAATTGCCTGTAGATATAGGAAATGTCGAATGGGAATCTTTAGATATTGTGGTAGGAGGTGAATTACTAGAATTTTAATTATCATGAAATGTTGTAGTGGGAGCATGGAATAAAAACTCCCCCGTTACGTTACGTAACGCCCGTTATATAACCTATTTCAAAGTTGCCGCGACGTTAAATCCCGTTATATAACGGTTCACGAAATTTCACGGTCAAAACGCCGCGTTGACCGTTATATAACGTGTAACGCCCGTTATTTTACCGTTATAACGATATTTCACCGTTACAACGCTATTTGTTGTCGCGTTAAAGTTTTATTAATACCCATTAACTTTAATTATTATGATTACTTAATTTATAGTTACTCATAGTTTTAGTTGATAAACAAAACAATTAACTAATAACTAATAAATTAACTAATTATACACTAAAAGAATCAAATATTGCAATTATAATAGCTAGTTGCATATTATTGCATAATAATAGTAGTTCAACAACAAAAATGCAATTATAAGTTCAAAAACCCAATGTGATTTTTTTTACAAAAATCACGCCGCATCGGCCGCGATTCGCGTGATTTCTCCGTTATAGCCGTTTTCCGCGACTTCGCGACCGTTTCCGCAAACGCATCCGCGACCGCGATTTTTTTCCATGAGTGGGAGGAGAACTACTAGAATTTATTAATTGGATTAGAAAGAGACAGTGACATTGTTGTGTCATTAGTGGTATTTGAGTTAGAATGGGGTTTAGAGGTGGATGATATAGGGATGGATATTGAAATCCAAGAGTAAGATCATGCATTTTAGAAGATACTTGTGAAGCATCAGGATGAAGTTTATTGTATGGAAATTCATTTTCAAAGAAACGTAAATGACATGAAACATAAACTTTATAGGTAGAGAGATCAAGATAATGATAAGCACTTTGAGTAGTTGAGTAGTCCCAAAAACACAAGGGGTGGATTTAGGTTGGTGTCTGTGGTGAAGGGTGATAGAGTATGTGGTGCCAAGTTAAGGGATTGAGTTTGATAGCAACACAAGCACTAGGAGAAGAGAACTGACAATCATAGACCTCATTATTAGCAAGGACTTGTAGGATTTGTGAATGGAGTGCTCCTTAATAATAAAGAAAGAAGAGAAGAATGTTATTAGAATATTATTATCCATACATAAGCGAGAAAGAGATATGATATATCTCGATATATTGGGAACACATAGGACATTTATAAATTTGAAGGAAAATAAAGGAGTGTGTAATAACATAGATCCAATATGAGTTAGGGACGAGAAGTACCATCACCGATCACCAGTTCTTCATTACCAATGTAAGGAGCATGAAAAGACAGAGCATTAAAATCACTAGCAACATCATGGGAAGCACCATTGCCCAATAGCCATTCATGGTGAACTGTAGATAAGACGCTCATGGTATATGCTCGTGGAGTAAAAACAGTGGCTCCATTTGTATGAGCCATACAAAAGGACACATGAGTTGGAACAATAAGTGAAAAGAAATAAGAACTACAATAGGAGGAAGAAAATTGGGAGAGGAATGGATTTTAAGTCTGATACGATATAGGAATTGATACTTGTTTACTTTCATTAACAATGTAACAGCTTTTATAGGAATACTGAACTTTCGTGTGATATGCAAATCACAATTACCTAACTATTGTTATTCTAAAAACAAGATATTTATATTGACTTTCGTAATAGATGAGATAGAAAATAATTGGTAATGTACACAATCTTAACTAAGTAAACAAAAGATAAGTGCAAGGAATATGCAAAGATAGAAAATTGAATATTTACTTAATACATACTCCCAGTTTCCCAACCCACCATTCCACAATCCACAATATCACTACACTAATCTTTTAATAGGAAACCAACTCTCATTATTCCATTTCACTTTAGATTGCAATGCAATATACATACCAATGAAACTCAAAGTACTAATTAAAGAGTTCATAATCTTGTTGAATAACCTCGAAAGACCAATTAAGCATGACCTCTTTAATTTATTTCTTTTCCCCTCATTTTCTCATTCAAAGACAATTAAGCATGATCTCCTTGATCTGTCTGACTCATACATAATTTTTGAACTTACCTTTGATAAGTAGTCAAAATTTTCAAAAATAAATAAACAGATAAATAAAGCAAAATTTCATGGCCAAAATAAGCACCTCAAGTGAAAATGTAGATAAAGCAGCAATGGCTTCTTCAACTGGAACAGCCATGGTATCAGTACTGCAAAATATCTATTCAATCTGCAATTACAAAATCATCATTATAATTGGAAAACAAAACGAAGAATTGGCACAAAAATGGAGAATAAGTTAAATTCAACGAAGTCAACATGAAAATGAGTAAAAATCGAAGCTATACCTAGAAGATTGCGGCAAAATGGCAGTGAAAGAAGGAAGATCTACAGTAGTATAGAGAAAAAGGGGGAGGAATAAGAGAATTAGGAAGGTTTTGAAGTGGTGGGATTGGGTAAGGTGAAGTTAGTTGAGCTTCCGTAACTTCAACTTCACTGGAACGGGTTTCCGCCTCGCTCCTCTCCCTTCCAAATTAGTACATTCATTGTTCGAGCTTTGCGGAATCTTGTTTGAATCATCTAATTGCGTATTTTTATAATTTTTTATTTTTTCGTTTAAGATATTGATGATCGAAATTGTGCATTAGATTACGTAGAAAAATAAAATGTAGCAAGTATTATGGAATGGATGAAGTATACATTTTCTACAATTCTTCTATTCGATTTCTCATATGGTAGTTTTTGATACATTTTTCATCTTAGTAGTAAAAAAGGATTTGTTGTATTTTTATTTTGCAATTTTTATTCATATAATTGATTTATCTTTTTTTTAATCTATATATTTTACTTGCTTTTACATAAATTACACGTTTTTGTCTACTATTTTTCTTTCTTAATTTCTACAGAAAATGTGTTTTTTCAGTGTGGTATTTGACAATTCTATTAAAAATATATTAAGAAAATTTCATGTTCACCTTGGTCCCATTTTCAAACCCTAGAGTCGGTCGAATTCGACCCAAACGGGTGATTGATTTACTCCATTTTTATTAATGTTATGTACAATAGTTTATAAATGTCATAGTTTTTTAGTTAAAATAACTTTTTAAAGATATTTATGGAATTGGTGACTCAAAATATAAATATTGTGGAAAAAATTGTCACTTTAACTCAAAATACTAATGTAAAACTCAAAAATACATAGTAAAGCTCGTTGAATTAGATAGGGTTTATTTTTGAATTCTTGTTGAAATTTGACTGATGTATACGACCCTAACCTTTTTGGACAAACACCTAACAATGCTTTGGAGATGCTTTAACATTATGTTTGGATAATAGATTAGGAGAGAAAAGAAAGGAATGAAAGGAAAAGGGAAGGAAGGGAAAGGAAGGAAAGGGAAAAAGAGCGAAAAAACTATATTGTTTGTATAGGAAGGAAGGGAAAGGGAAATAAAGGGAAAGGGAAAGGAAGGAAAGGGAAAAAGAGCGAAAAGACAAAAAGAATAATATTAAATAAGAAAAATAAAAAAAGATAAATTAAAACAACAAATCTTTCACCCTATCACATCCTGCCACATAAGGATGATTTATCAACCACACAAATAATTGTTATTTACTAAAACTTTCTCAAAAATATAACTACAATGTATACTTTATTTGTTGAAAGTTTTTCTTACCTCATACAAATATGGCATAAAAATTTAAAATGCAGGGGCGGAGCAAAAGATTTCGGGGCCCTGTTTAATTTTCACAAATTTTTAAAAATAGGGCCTTTTATATTTAAAAGAAAAAATTTCTTAAACTAAAACAAAAACTCAACCTAATTTTTATTTCATTAATATTGATTTGATAAAAAACTTAAATTAAGTAGTTAATATTAAATTTCATCTCTAATATTAAAAGGAACAGAAAAATGGCAATAGAGTGATGGCTTATTTGGCATATAATTAAAAGATTGGAAGGATCAAAAAATTTAGAAATAAAATGATGACTATTTTTATAAATTAAGTTGGTGATAATTAATGTTTAAAAAATTAATAAAAATTAAATGATGTAAGAGATAATATTAGGAAGTTAAAGAGTTGTTTTGGAAAGTGTTAAAAAAGGAGAGGAAAAGAATATAATTAATAGGATTTGAACCTATGACCTTTGAAATATTAAGTAAAACTTTAGCCAACTACTCTACCTCAATACTATGTTATAATAGTATGATTTTTTTATATGAGGCCCTTTAGGTTTGGGGGCCCTGTGCGGTTGCGCACCTCGCACACCCTTAGAACCGCCCATTAATAAAATGTTGTGCATCTCTCAAATAAATCCAGTAAAATTCAAAATAACTAAAAAACAGAATTGAATATTCACACTAATAGACTTTTAGTGCTATTAATCATGGTTTGTCTTGCCTATTGACATTCTATTTCTTATACCCAAAGAAAATGTGTTGATGATTCGGCGACTCAAATTGAGTTTAAGTAATCGTATTGAGGAATCAAGGGTCAAATGTTGACCGAAAGGTTTGACTTTTTTCAGAGATTTGCGACAGCTCGTTGCTTGGTGAAGAGACAAAAGTAACAACTCGTCGCTATGTTCTATTTTGAAAAGAATTATGAGTGTCATATAAAACTTGCGAAGAGATATATTCTTATTACAATCAAACTAACTTTTTATTACTATTTCCGAAAATTTGAAATAGATAAGACTCTTAATAAAAAAAAAGTATGCAATAAGATCTAAATCAAACTTATTTCAAATATAAGCGCCTGATACCCTAGAGCACAGGTTTGGGTCTGATCGCACTTAGTAAGTGCGTAACCTGGTCAAAAAAATCAAGTGTTTGTTTGCATTTAGTAACTGCGAACAGGTCAAACAGGGTCAACATGCTGATTTTAAGACAAGAGTTATTCGCACTTAGTAAGTGCGAACAGACTGAAAACCTAAAACAGGCTGTTCGCTGTTAGTAAAAGCGAACAACCTGTTTTAGCTTTTCTACGCACAGCCCTAACCTAAGGTTTGCGGATTACACGCTTAGTTTTGAAATAAGTTTGATTATGATCTTATTGTATGCTTTTTTGTGATAAATAATCTTATTTGTTTCAAAATTTCACTATTTCCACCGTTTAATACCGATTACCAAACAGACCACCTGATAACATAGCCATTCATTGAATGAAACCCAATAACATACAATACACAACTTCATACTTGATACACTAAATAACCCATTTAAGTTGGGAATTAAGCTAAAGTTATTTCTTGGCTTAACCAAATTATTTACATGACAAGAAACAATGATCATCCTGAGATCATGATAATGAAATCACAGCCATTGATTTCCTCCTAGATCATAATTATGCTGATTTTGATAATCATAACTTAATTGGTTGGAAGGAAGACCAATACTGGTCATTGCTGCCATCTGCTGTTGTATATAATCATATTCATAGCCTAACGTCGTCGTTTCAACTCCTGTATTTGTTGACATTGGTATTGGAACACTTGTTACGTTGGAGTAGGATTGATTATCCACATAATATTGTTGATAATCATAATTAACCGTTGAAACATCTTCATTAATTGCTTCATTTCCACTTGTAGGGAAATAGTTTTCTGAGTAGCTCATACTATGGCCTGCAAAATTCACAATTCATTATGATTATTCCAATAAACAAATATAAGTAAATTAGTATATAATTAAGACCCCTGTCTTTGAAGACCCTTTTTGAGTCGAAGGACTCTTTTGACCGCCCTCTCCTTATGGGTATAAGATGCCGTCGATCTTCCTTCTCCAAACCATGACCATAGATTTATCTATGTGCGGGAACATTGGGTATGATGATGATGATGACCCTTTTGCATTGTCGTCATCATCTACATAGGGCACGCCTAAGGTTTTTAGAGGACGTGGGCGAAAGATTATTTATGGGCCCCTAAACTATTGTATATATACATTGAAAAGTTCGAACCTTAGCACTAGCAGAAAACTAAAATTTTTAAGGGGCTGTGGCGGCCTGTGGGTGTAGGCACGGCTTACACTTGCTTAGAGCCGACCCTACTATAAGATAATGGTCAGGGACTCAGGGTTTACGAAGGGTGGCAAAGTTGTCTTGAAAAATTTAGGGCCTTTATTTTGCGTCTTATTTTTAGTAATATAAATATATTTATTTTATTTATAAACTTAACATATTTCTTTTGTTATTAACTTTTTCATATACACAGGAGAAAGAGAGGGCCATGTGCGGTCGGTTACCTCACACACCCTTAAAGACCCCTTACAAGTAGACCGAATATACCCTTATCACAAGGAGATAGTTATCCAAAAGAGCCCTCAATTCGGAAAAAACACCCCACATCGGAAAATAAAATCAAAGAGAAAATAAGGATGTACAGGCTTCTTATTTGACTTTTGAGATTGTCTTTTTGAGATACAGTCTCTAACAAGAATAGCGTTTAGCGAAAATGAAGTTATTATGGATAATGTAAAATACCTGGAAAATGTGTAGGCAGAGTGGGAGCAAGATTTTGGAAACCAAATTGGTTGGAAAAATGAATTTCAGGGAAGTAGATGGAAGCTTGATCTGGGAAAGGTTGTTGACTTAAGTGATACAGCTTAGAATCGGCCTGTATTATTTTGTTGTAATGCTTTTCTAGCACGCCTGGCCCAAATGTTATTCTGTGCTTCCTACATATTATGTCCACATAAATTAGTTAGTCAAAATCATGAATCAACGAATTAGAGGATCAACAATCGCTGTATGAGATAGTTTCATCGTGAGATTGTCTTATTTGTGAGTTTGTATTTTTTTGTCTCGTGGCTTTTGTTACAACTTACACGTATAAATCTTTGTGGAGAAAAAGTTAAAAGTTGTGATTTAATTACGGAAAAGAGAGACATGTGCAGATAGTTAAAAAATAGTTATATATGTGGATGAAATTATAGCTAAAAATAAAATTGTAGCAAAATTTATAAGATGATTTAGAAAAAAATAATATAGCAAAACTCGTAAAAGAAACGAGAGTGTCATAAATGAAAATGAATTTGTTGTTCATGTGACAATCTTTTTATTTGGGCAAAATTAAAGAATCTCTATAGACAAAAAAGAAAGAATAACTCTGTCAGTAGCTATCCTTTCAGTATGTAGCTATAATTAAGAATTGAACCTAGCTTTTTCATCATAGAGATAAAAGGAAATTCTCAACTAGTAGGTCACCCATAAATTTTATCATGTTTTTTTTCAAATGACTATTATTTTTTCATGAACTAGTAAATTTCAAGTAATCATCATCATCAAATTCAATTTTTTGCTCGAAAACAGGGTCGGATGAGGAAAGGTGATGCACAATTTATACACATAAGCGCAAATTTCAATTAATTATAATTATAAAATATAGAAATACCTTATCAAGGAAGCTTGTTGATTAGTGAAATCCCCAGATTGTTCCCAATTAGTATGCTTCCGAGGTTGTGGGTTAACTTCTTGGTAGAACAAGGGAGGTTTTTCCAACTATATATGAAAAGAACAAGTAAATCAATACATAAATTATTATTATTATTATTATTATTATTATTATTATTATTAATCGGGAGTTTTTACAAATTCTAAAAAGTTGATATTTAGAAGGTATACATTGAGACGAATCTAACAAGATTCCACATGATTATGTTTTTTTATATAGATCGATAAGAAATCATAGTCAAAGTTTGACACTAAAATTCGTATATTCTATTTGACAAGAACATATGAAAAGGAGAAAGTATTAATAATTAATAATATTATTGTAGATGAAATTAAATTAAACTAACCAAGATATGAAGAACAGCAGGCCCATTAGTGTGAAAAGTAGCTTTAATGGCTGAAATATTGGACCATGAAAACTCAATCTTGTTCTTGAGGTTCCCATTTAGTACTTCCCAAACTAGTTGCCTTTTTTTGAAGTAACACTTTGCTACCAAATCTCCTTCATGCCTTGATTCTCTCTATCAAATTAAATTATTAATTTGAGTTCAAATTAGTTTCTACAACTTATATATAGTAACTAGTCATAATCATCATAATCATAAATTCTACTAAAGCAATAGAAGAATGTGACAAGTGTCAAAATTTTAAGAGTTATTTTTCCGCCTAATTATATTTAAGTTATTTTAGGTAGTTTTTTAAATTTAATTTTATTCCATTGATTTGCTTAATTAATTTAACCCATATTTGATTTCGCCTCATATGTTTTTCCATTGATACTTTTCACTTCTACAATAGTCTTTAATAACCAATTTTTTTCTCATATGTTTTTCCGAAAATTCCACGGGTATGTACCTAGTACTAACAAGTAACAACTATTTATTTATTAATACTACTTGTACTCTAATGTTTGTATCATTTTGAATATTTAACTTTATGGAGAGAAAATGTGACTAAAAAGTTTTTAAGAGATATATAGTAAATTGAATTAATATATCAATATGAGATCTCGTTTAATTCGTGTTAATGTATACTCTTACTTGTTTTTTATAATACATAATATATAGAGATATTGAGGTTCAAAAATTACTTTAAAAACTATGTGAAAAGTTATTAGTAAAAAAACAAAAGGGTAATATTTAATTTTAAAATGTGAGTAGTTTAGAAATTAAATAATTAAGAAATCATAAATTTAGTCCAAAATATAGAAGAATTACCGTCCAAGAACCAATTTGGAGAGACAAAGCATGGAAATTAACTGCCTTGAGCTTTTCTGGTGATCCGAACCCCTCATTTGATGTATTAGTCTTACTGCTGCTACTACTACTCTTACTAAATAAATTCATAAGTGATGGTGTTTTAGTCAGTTTCAAACCAAGCTTACTGCTTTCACCTTTTCCGACTGTCTCTATGTCAAGATCCTAACAACAACCAACAAAAAATTTAAAAAAAAAACAAAATATATTAATATTTTTCTCGTTGTGTATATTTGATCTTAATAATATTCAGAGGCGAATCTAGAAAAATATCAAGTGATAGATCAGTAATGCTCCCTCTGTTTCTATTTAGTTGTTACATTGTTTTTATTTGGTAAATTTATATTAATTGTCACGTTTTCTTTTTTGTCAATCTTTTTTTTTACCTAAATACTCCATGTTTACACAAGTAATGTGAAAAATATCCTCACTTTTACTACTAACAATGCCCCTGCTACTACCTTTATGTTTAATATAATCATTTAAAATACCTCAACTATTCACTTTTTATTGGACCCCATACCACCCTTAATAACAGTACCCAAACAAATGAGACATCTAAATAGAATTGGAGGGAGTATGAAACATACATCCGAGTTTTAATCATTAGGATTAACTTTTGGTTAAGCTGATTTTCAAAATTTGGTATCAGAGCGAACGAGATAGTAGGTCACGAATTAAATCTAATCAACTATGTGAGAGTTTGTACTTCTTCCTAAAAGGATTTAATAGAGTATATATAAAATATTTTAGAACTTCTGCCATAATATTGATAACATAAATTTTTAATTGAAATACGAGCGGGATACACTGATATAATGATGATGATGATTGCTTTTTCAGAGGAATGAAGAAAATATTTTGCAAAGGATAAGATAGAGCATTTTAGGGGGTGAAGTTTTGTATATGCTAAGGATTCCATGCAGACGTGATATTGAAATCAAAAACATTGCCACCATCATATAGATTTAATTAAAATATATACTTGTTTACTTTTGATGATGTAATTCAAAAGATAATCTCTTTAGTGTAATCCAATCAAGCAAAAAGTAGTCCAAAATCAAGAAATAACTTTACAAAAATTAAACAATAATAATAAAGCTAATTCACTCGTGCATGTCCTTCCTTATAATAGAATAAATCTATTAAATACAAAATGTCATATCATTAATTCCCTCATCCTTCAATAAATCCAAAAAACAAGATCTTCCGACCTTAATTGTACTCTAGCTTAAAGTTACTCTTGATTATTTGTGGAGGCCACATTGGCCTTTCTCTTACCTAGCGCTAGATATTTCACTTTAAATGAGAGGTGATTGAAATTTGAACCTGTAATCTCTTGTTACACTGACTTTTAATACCATGTCAAGGAATCAACTTAACCTAAAGTTTAAGCCGATGGTTGAGACCCCAAGTTATGTTATACTCTAATAGGATCAATAGGTGAAAAAGCGTTTTTGTCGCAAAGACAACAACATGATGGGGGACATAAAAGACGATAACAAGTAATACTGAATATTTTTTTTCGCCTAACATAGACGACAAATTTTTTTTGTCGCAAATGTTGGCAACAAAAATTTTTTTGTCGCAAACATTGACAAATGATTTTATCACCAATTGGCAACACAAGCTTTTTGTCACCTTTTTAGTCGTCAAACTTGGCGATAGAGGTTTTTTGCCTGCCGTTAAATTTTTTTTGGTTATCACATATGTCAAGTGATCGACAAAATCATCATCATACCCAGTGTATCCCGCTCATAAACCAGTAATCAACAAAACAATAATAAAATTACAACACAAATATGAAATCGACACAAAGCCCTTAAAATTTAGAAGACGGCCAAATAAAAATAAACATTAAAATAAACAAAAAAAGGATGTACAGAAAAAGAAAAAGAAGAAAAAATACCGGAAGAGCATGATGGTGTTGAGGTTGAGAGGAAGTAATATTATCTGAGAAAATAGAGGCGGAAGAAGGGAATAATTGGGTGTTAATGTTCATAATATTATTATCATGATTGAAATAAGGATATGTTTGATCAGATGATGATGAGTAATACCAATCATCACTTGAACTCATTTTCAAGTAATAATATAATTATAATGGTGAAGAAAAATTAGTCTGATTTGATAATTAATGGGAGGAGAACGAAATTAAAGAGTGGATATGAAGCTAAGTTGTGACTTGACTATGTTCATTCACTTGCTTCTTTTATAATCACCTTGCGGCGCTGCCCCATGTTTTTTTTTTATAAAAAAAAAAGTTTTTTTTTTTTTTTTTTTTTTTTTTTTTTTTTTTTTTTTTTTTTTGATTTTGGTATATTTGTTATGTGTTTGAATAGGATTTGAGCATCTCTATCCTCTTTACACTGTAACAAACTAAAAATAAACTGTACATCAATTTATAAATAAATGATATTGCGTTATTCTGTTTGTTATATTTGGCTTTTTACGTACGTAATTTAATGTATTATTTTGAAAATTTATATAGTGGTTAATTTGTATGTATAAAAGTTATAACAAGTTAAGTTTACCAAATTATGCAATTCGACCACTACAAAAAAATTGCAATTCAGCGACCGAACTTAGCGACTGGACAGATTTAGTCGGTATTACCGACTACACAGCGACTAAAATACCGACAATTCTAATTTAGTCGGTAATACCGACTAACCAGAGACAAAAAATCTTTGGTCGCCGTTTGCAGACCAACTTGCGACTTTATGTTTTAGTCGCTACTTTGCCGACCACAAAGGTAGTCGCTAGTTAGTCGCCAAAAAAGAAAAAAGGAAAAAAAATACGGGAATAAACGTTTTATTTCTGCCGACTAAACTCCGACTTAGTCTGAGTCGTTAGATAGTCGGTAATATCCTGATTTTGTCTATAAATACCCCCCCCCTTCGTCATTTTCCACTCGCCCCAATCCGGCCATTTCCCTCTTCTCTCTATAATTTATCTGTTCTTCTCTTGTCGCCATCCACCACCACCCCTATTTAACTCTCCTACTTGAGAAGAATTAGGTAGGGGTGGAGGTGGACGGCGAGAAGTTGAAAAACAAAAAAATAAACGGTCTCGAAATATTAATAAAACGATTCATTCAAAATAAACCTTTCAACTTTATCATGTTTCTCACTTGCCCCGTTCTCTTCGTACCCATACTCGAGTTTGTTTACTTAAGTATGGGTTCGGGAAGAACCGGACAAATTGCGAAACATAAATTTAACAGTTCAATCGTATCAAAAATATGGAAAATTTTGATATTAAAGGTATGAATCATATTTGCTTATAAACATACATAAATTTGTTTTTCATTGTTGTTCACTGTATCCCTCCCCTTTCCACTCGTACATGGTTGTTGTTCACTCGTATAAGGTTAATTTCAATCGGTGTACGTGTGGATAAAGGGGTGGGATATAGTGATTAACATGAATTTATTGTATTCGATTCTCTCCACGCGTACATGGTTAATTTAATCGGTGTACGCGTAGAGACGGGGTTGGATAATTAACACAAATTTAATGGTTGTTTTTAAGCAAATGAGATTTGCCTCAAATTTGTTTTTCACTGTATCCCACCCTCTCCACTCGTACATGGTTAATTTCAATCGGTGTACGCGTGGAGAAGGGTGGGATATAGTGATTAACATACTCTAATTTAAATGGTTATATTTATTGTATAAAAGTTGTTTAATGTTTTTCACTGTATCCTATCCCTCTCTATTCGTACATTATTAATTTAAATCGGTGAAATGATTAATATTAATAGGTGTACGAATGGAGACCGGGGTAGGATATAGTGATTAACGTTATTATATTTTTGTACACTTAATCACAAAATTCGAAATATTGTATAAAAGTTGTTTAATGTTTTTCACTGTATCCTATCGCTCTCTATCCGTACATTATTAATTTAAATCGGTGAAATGATTAATATTAATAGGTGTACGGATGGAGACTTGATAGGATCCAGTGATTAACGTTATTAAATTTTTGTACACTTAATCACAAAATTCGAAATATTGTATAAAAGTTGTTTAATGTTTTTCACTGTATCCTATCCCTCTCTATCCGTACATTATTAATTTAAATCGGTGAAATGATTAATATTAATAGGTGTACGGATGGAGATTTGATAGGATATAGTGATTAACGTTATTATATTTTTGTACACTTAATCACAAAATTCGAAATATTGTTTAATAAAATTTTAATGAGCTTTTTTTCGTGCTGAATTGAAATATATGTTTTTTTCCTACTTATTATCTTGTATGTTTACTATAAAATTGTGTTAGAAACGTTTAAAATATGTTTCTCAAAATTGAAAAAAATGCGCAACGTATTATTTCTAGCTAGAAGCTAACAAAGCAGTAACTGACGGTTCTGGCTTGACTTGTTCACAAAGTGTAGTTTTAAGTTATCTTGGTTTCAAGTGTTTTGCCTAAGGCTATTATCACTAGAACTATCGAGATTGTAACAATTGTGTGAACCCCTACGGCATGGTCTTTTATTTTTGACGTCATGGACATGAAAATCCTAAACATGGGTTTACGAACTCAAAGAAGGTGGATGTACACCCCATACTCTACGACATCTACGATTACATCCAACTTCTTTCAGTTCGTAAGTCCATGTTTAGTATTTCGATGTCCATCACGTCAAGAATAAAAGGTGATGCCATAGGAGTTCACACAATTGCTACAATCTCGATATTTTTAATGATGATAGCCTGAATCAAACACTAGAAACCAAGAAACTCAAACCTGCACTTTGTGAACAAGTTATGTTAGAATCATCAGTTACTGCTTTTTAGCTTCTAGAAATGACCATAAAATTTACGATGCTTATTTTCTACAATTTTGAGAAACATACTTTAACGTTATCAATTTTTATAGTACATACGAGTATCTAAGTAAGAAAAAGAACAATTTCAAAATGGCCGGAAAAAAGCTATTAAAATATGTTCTTTATTATATCCTTTCTCTTTTCATCTCGTACATGGTTAATTTCAATCGGTGTACGTGATGATAAAGGGGAAGGATGTAGTGATTTACATAAATTATAATGAGTTTTTTTCTTCACTATATCCTTTCTCTATTCATCTCGTACATGGTTAATTTCAATCGGTGTACGTGATGATATAGGGGAAGGATGTAGTGATTAATATAAACTTAATGTAGTATTTTATTGTAGAAAAAATTATAATGAGCTTTTTTTTCGTGCCGTTTTGTTGTAATAATTATCAGTACTTAATCGAAATATATGTTCTTCTTACTTATTGTCTTGTATGTTTACTATAAAAATGTGTTAGAAACGCTTAAAATATGTTTCTCAAAATTGTAGAAAATGCGCAACGTATTATTTTACTTATATTTGCTACTGAAAAAGAATAAATTTTGATTTGCAAGCCGTTGGTGTGCCCGATAGTGGTATTTACGGCATATTCTACTACCTCTAGTTCATCATTTGGTGGCTTCCATTTGTTTTAAGATATGAACAATGTCAAGAAACATATAGAAGCCACTTAATGGTGAATTAGAGGGAGTATAGGTTGTAAAGTCCACTATTGGGCAGCTAACGCCATGCAATGAAAAAAATTTTCTTAGTAGAATGATCATAAGTAAAGTTACGATGCGTATTTTCTACACTTTTGAGAAATATACTTTTAACGTTATCAATTTTTATAGTACATACGACGAACTAAGTAAAGAAAAACACAATTTCAACTTAGTACTAATAATTTTAAAACAAAATGGCCGGAAAAAAAGCTCATTTTAATTTTTTTTTTTTTAATAATTTACCGACTATTGTGCGACTACTTTCTAAGTCGCCAACTAGTCGGTACAATGTGGTCAAAAGTAATTTATTACCTGCGTATCCGTGTCAAAACGGTCAAAAAGCACTTATTACATGAATATCCGTGTTATTAGCGACTATCCTGCGACTAAACGCTAGTCGCCAGGTAGTCGTTGAATTCAAAATTTTTTGTCTTCCCAACGTCTTTCAAACATTAACTGCGGTAATAAATTAGGGCGGTGGGACGGTTAAAGTTTCTGTGTGATTAGCGACTATCCTGCGACTAAACGCTAGTCGCCAGGTAGTCGTTGAATTCAAAAGTTTCTGTGTATGATTTATTGGGGCCCCACAGCTAGTATGACCCAATGTGGTGAGTGTGGTGTTTCTAGATGGAAATCAGATAATAACCCAAGAAAGCAGTTCCACTACTTTCCCATTGGTCCTAGGCTACAACGGTTGTATGCGTCTGCGACCACTGCCAGCCACATGAGGTGGCATGCGGAGCATCGTACAGAAGATGGAGAGATGTGTCACCCCTCGGACAGTGAGGCCTGGTTGAATTTCAACTCGACACATCCGGATTTTGCACGGGAGACAAGAAATGTGAGAATGGGGTTGTGTACAGATGGTTTCAACCCATTTGGCAGCTCGGGTCAACAATATTCATGCTGGCCCGTAATACTAACTCCATACAATCTCCCGCCCTTCATGTGTATGAAAAAGCAGTACATGTTCTTAACGGTGATCGTCCCTGGCCCTAACAATCCAAAACATAAGATTGATTTGTACCTCCAGCCATTGATACATGAGTTACAGCTGTTGTGGGAAGATGGGATTCAGACGTACGACGTATCCAAGAGGCAGAACTTTATACTTCGTGCAGCTTTGATGTGGACAATCAACGACTTCCCAGCTTATTCGATGATGTCGGGGTGGAGTACATCTGGCTTGCACGCTTGTCCGTACTGCATGGATGACTCCAAAGCCTTTTATTTAAGGCACAGTAGAAAAGTCAGTTGGTTTGACTCACATAGGAGATTTTTAGATAGTACACACCGATTTCGTAGAAACCGGGTGCTTTTTAGCCGTGGAGTTGTTGAGAAGGCTGTAATGCCCGAAATACGTACGGGAAATGAGCTTTTGGAGGAGTTGGATCGTTTTGGGTTTTTAAGGGTGTTTGAAGACGATGCAGCAGAGTTCAACGCGGATTTAAGTAGACAGTGTGTTGGATGGAAGAAGAGAAGTATCTTTTGGGATTTGCCGTACTGGAGCACAAATATGATCCGTCACAACCTTGACGTGATGCACATTGAGAAGAACTTCTTTGATAACATTTTCAACACAATAATGTGTGTGCCTGGAAAAACTAAGGATCATCTCAAGGCACGTCAAGATTTAGCGGAGCTCGGGATCCGGTCGGAATTGCATCCAGTTGGTTCTACCATTCCCAAGGCATCATACACACTAAACAGAGAGCAAATGGCTGTCCTTCTGGAGTGGCTTAAAACTCTGAGATTTCCTGATGGGTATGTCTCTAATTTAGCCAGGAACATCGACATGGCTAAACATCAAGTATTCGGGATGAAGAGTCATGATTGTCATGTGTTCATGCAACGACTGATTCCTATTGCATTTCGAGAGTTGCTGCCAGAAAAAGTATGGGAAGCTCTTACTGAAATTAGTCTGTATTTTAGAAGTCTTACTTCTCCGCGAATTTCTGCCGCAGATATGTGGAGGTTGGACGAGGAAATTGCAGTTGTGCTATGTAAGTTAGAGACTATATTTCCTCCAACATTCTTTGACGTCATGGAACATCTGCCTGTTCATCTAGCTTACGAGGCGAGGATTGCTGGCCCGGTACAATATAGGTGGATGTATCCCTTTGAGAGGTAATTACTAATTACACGTCTAAATATTAGTACTATTTACTTTTCTGATAACTTTTTACATGTCTTAATAATTACTCTTTGGTTTAAATTACAGGTATCTTCGACATTTAAAACTTAATGTAAAAAACAAAGCACATGTTGAAGCCTCGATCTGCAACGCATATCTTAATGAAGAAGCATCATACTTTGTATCGCATTACTTTGGGCCAGATGTTCGATGCAGAGTTAGAGATCTACCTAGAAACGATGATGGATTCTTTACCAACGTCAGACCGGGTGTTTTGTCCATATTTACACACCCAATCAAACTTCATGGTCGGGGTAAGGCTCTTATGTTGGATGAAGCAGATCTCAAAATTGCTCAGACGTATATTCTGCGAAACTGTCCAGAGGTGAATCAATTTTATGATCAGTTCGTACACTTAATCACAAAGTACGAACCTAATCTAAACGCAGAGCAAGTTGACCATGTGGTCCAAGACCAGTTTGCCGCATGGTTTAAACAGATTGTGAGTACACGTTAACCATCGTTACTTGTTGTCTAAATAATATTACGTATTTACATTGAATTATTGTTTTTATATTCAGTCCAGGGACGGGTTTCTTGACGGTGTGGATAATGCCGATATTCTTAAGGACCTCGCCGAGGGACCTTTGCACAAGGCACGTCGCTATGATGTTTGTTACGTGAATGGTTATAGATTTCACACTATGTCTCATTCCTCAAAAAAGAAATCTTCTGAGAACAGCGGGGTGTGCGTGAAATCCGATGATAACAGTCCGGATGAAACCGACTTTTACGGACAGTTAGAAGATATTATTGACCTCGAGTTTCGAGCACTTCCAATGAAACGGGTCACTCTATTCAAATGTCATTGGTTTGATCAGACTACCACCGGATACGGCCATGGTACGAGAATCCATCCGCGTTATAAGCTGGTTGACGTTCATATTGGTCGATCCTATAGAAAATACGATCCTTTTGTGCTAGCCTCTCAAGCTTCCCAAGTTTATTACTTATCCTATCCCAGTTTAAGGCAAAACATGAAAGATTGGCGAGCCGTTTGCAAAGTCAGATCAAAGCAATTCGAGGACACTGCTTTTCAACTGGAAGAGAAATCACCGGATTTTGTGGTAAATGAAGATGTTTCCGACGCACAAGTCGAGCCGTTGCGTGATCCCGCTGGAGAACTTTTAGTCTTAGACGAAACGGTTCATGATGACGAGGAAAATGAAGACAACGACGAAGACCTTGTATTATCTGACGACGAGGATGTCGATGACGATTTTGTAACCCAATAATATGTTATTAATAATTATATGTTTATTTAAAGTTCTTTTTTTACATTGGGTCGTAAATTTTGTATATTTTAATATCGTATTTAAAATTTTATTATTATTAATTAAAGAAAAATATTAATAACAATAATAATAATAATAATAATAATAATAATAATAATAATAATAATAATAATAACGAAAACAATTAAAAAAGAGGCGCCAAATTCAAATCTCCGACTAAACTACCGACTACCCATTAGTCGCCAGGTAGTCGCTAGTTTGAATCACGTAGCTTCACAGAGAAGCTTCTCTGATTGACAGGTGCATTGGAAAGGTAAAAAACTTTTCAGTATACCGACTAGCCAGCGACAATCCTTCAGTCGCCAGGTAGTCGCTAGTTTGAATCACGTAGCTTCACAGAGAAGCTTCTCTGATTGACAGGTGCATTGGAAAGGTAAAAAACTTTTCAGTATACCGACTAGCCAGCGACTATCCTTCAGTCGCCAGGTAGTCGGTATACTGAAAAGTTTTTTCACTTTTACACGTTTTCTGAAAAGTTACTGCAGGTAATTATTGTGGATGTTGACATTCTTACCGACTACTTGGCGACTATATGTGAGTCGGCGGATAGTCGGTGACATGAACAGTTTTTTTGGTTTTTTCAACCGTCTTTTCAAATATTAACTGAGGCAATAAATACGGGAGGTTAAACGGTTAAATTATCACCGACTAGCCACCGACTAATTCTGGGTCGCCCAGTAGTCGGTGATATTTACGGTTTTAACCCAAACGTTTGAAATTTACCCTAATATCACCGACTATTTATCGACTCGGTTTGAGTCGCAGGGTAGTCGCTAGAACTTTTATATAAAAACCCTAAACAGTCCTTTTTTCCGTCATTTTCATTCATTCTCATTTCTTTCCATTCTCGTTTTCTCTCTTTCTCTCTTCTTCCAAACCGTCACTTTCTTTCTCATTCTCTCTTCATTCATCATTCTCATCCATCATTCTCATTCTTTCTCTCATCATTCTCATTCTTTCTCTTCCAAACCGTCACTTTCTCTCTTCCAAACCGTCACTTTCTTCCTAGATTCCAAGTTTTTTTTTCCAAGTTTTAAAGGTTTGTCTTTTTTTAAGTTTTTTTTTTTCCATGAACATGATTTTTCATGATTTTTGTATAATTTTACATGTTTATTTCGGATGATTTATGTTGTTTTTAAGGTTTTTTTTCGGTTTTTTATAATCTTGTTTTATGTGTTTAGATGTTTATGATCATGATTTTAAGAATGTTTACATGTGTATGATCTTGTTTACATGTTTGTGTTTTAGGGTTTAAATGATTCTTTTTTCATTTTTTCGAATTTTTTCAATAGCTTAATATTTTTAGGGTTTACATGAAAAATACTAGTTCATATGTTTTTAGGGTTTGCATGGTTTTTTTTTTTGGTTTAGTTTTTTTTTTTTCGAATCATGTTTCCTCTTTTTTTTTTTGTTTTTTTTTTGTATCATTTTTTTTTTTCCGAAAAATATATGTTTTTAGGTTTATATGTTATGTTTTTTTTTATCATATGTTTATGTTTTTTAGGGTTTAGATGAAATATACTTGTTCATATGTTTTTAGGGTTTACATGTTTTTTTTTTTTTTTTGGTTCATTTTTTTTATTTTCGAAAATTACTTGTTTATTTTTTTATGGTTCTTTTTTTTCAATATTATTTTAGGTTTATATGTTAGGATTTACATGAATTATACTTGTTCATATCTTTTTTTGTTTTTTTTTTTTTTTGGTTTTTTTTTTTCGAAAAATACATGTTTATTTCGTTTTTTACATGTTTATTTCGTTTTTTACATGTTTATTTTCGAAATTTTACATGTTTATTTTGTTTTTTTAATTTTGTTGGTTCATTTTTTAAAATTTTCTTAGTTTATTTTGATATTATTTTGATATTATTTTCTGTTTAAATAATTTGTTAAATTTAGATGCCTAGAATGCGAAATCATTTAAACCAGCGCATCGACCCTCGAACCGGTCAGGCATATGACCCTGATTCGCGACCGGTTCGACAGCTTGCCCGTTCTGACCCGGGCACCCAAGCGGTTCCGCTCTCTGCGGATTTAGAGGAGCATTTTCTCCGGTCAGACTTTAGGAGGGCACCTGGGACTGTCGATCGCTCTCCGGTGTCATCACGTGCTTCGCCACGTAACGCACCCACACCGGATAATGATACAGCCCAGGGCCCGCCACGCGAGGACCCTCCACCTCCACCCCTACACCGACCACCTCCACTTCCATGGCTGCCCATCGAGGGCACGTTTGCCAACGTGGATGGCAACCAAGTATCAACGTCCATTCGTAGGACGTTTGAGGCCTACCAAGATCCTGATGGGTATGCTTGGAAGTACCTATCAAAGGAAACGATCGAGTTCTATTGGGATCAGTTTCAAGTAAGTATATTTACTACATTATTTCATTATTTGATTAACTTTTAACTGACTTGTTTATTGTACTAATACTGATTGTTTTTGTCGTTTCAGAGGCAATGGTCTTGGGATCCCTCCATCACCGACACGGTGCGCAGGGAATGGTTGAAGAGAGCCAAGATCCGGTACAAGGACATGGTTCACTCAATGAGAAAAAGTCTCGAAGCAGATAATGAGTATAAACCTGATTGGGTGTCGGCAGAAGCTTGGCGAGAGTGGACACGCGCCTGGGCAGCTCCTGACTACCAGGCTCGGCGGGAGCGAGGGAAAAAAAAACCGTCGCCGGGGCGATTCATCGGGTGTCGCAGAAGTCACCCATACCGGCGGCTCCGTGTCGGCCCGCAGGACACGGCGGATATTGGTAATATAATTAACTTTTTATTAATTTAAATTTTATTTTTTAAAAATTATTTATACATTATTTTTATTAAACCAATCATTTTTTTTTTACAGGAAAAAAAGCAGAAACGCGACCCCACCCCTTATGAGTTGTTTCTACACACTCATAAGGTGAAAACAAAAGATGGGTTGCAGTGGGCCAACGAGAAGTCCAAGGCGGTGAACGTAAGTGCAATTAGTGATGTTTTTTTTTATAAGTAATCATGAATCATAGTAGTTAGTTTTTTATGTCCAAGCCCGAAATATTTATATAGTTTTATGCTTTGTTCAGGACGAGTATTTACGCCTCCATGCCGAGCTGCCGGTAGATGCTCCTCAGGAGAAGGAAAATGACGCCTACTTTGAGGCCGTCAGAATTGTCGAAGCGCAGGATCCGACAAAGAAGTCCTCCAAGGCTGTGTTTGGTCTTGGTGAAGCCGCAGAGACTTATTACTCTGATAGTGCGGCGTCACAGAGTCAAACTCAGCAAACTCCTCCCCCCCTTCAGCTAGTGAACGAGAGGTTGGATGAGCTACAGCAGTCCTTGAACACTGTAACTCAAAACATGTCCACCAACATTTCGAGGGAGGAGTTTGAGCATCTAGTGCAGGAGCATAAGCGTTTGAGCGATGAGTTAAACCACTTTCTCGGCTTTATGCGCGGCATATTTATCGAAAGAGGTTTTCCTCCACCTCCACCACCCTCCAACTGATCCTACTTATTTGATGATGATGATGTTGATTAAACATTTTTTTTTGTGTTTTTTTATGATTAAACATTTATTTGGTTGTTTTTTTTTTATGTTTGTATGATTAAACATTTATTTGTTTGAACATTTTCTTTATTAATTTTATTTTTGCGTTTTTTATTATATTCGTTTTTTATTACGTTTTTTATTATATTCGTGCGACAATTTATTTTAGTAATAAAATAATAAAACTGGTCAAATGTGGTTTACAATTGACCACATTTGACCAGTTTTATTATTTTAATATTTAAAATCTAGCGACTAGATTCCGACTAATACATTTGTAGGAAAACTGTCGGTAAAAAGAACCGCCAAAATTTGGTACGCTTTTCAGTCAACATAAGTTTGACCTTACCGACTACCCTCCTACCAATACAGTAGTCTCAGGTTAGTCGGTAAAAATAACCGCCAAAATTTGGTACGCTTTTCAGTCAACATAAGTTTGACTTTACCGACTATTCTCCTACCAAATAAGTAGTCTCAGGTTAGTCGGTAAAAATATGGTCAAAATTTGAAGTTTGACTTTACCGACTATTCTCCTACCAAATAAGTAGTCTCAGGTTAGTCGGTAAAAATATGGTCAAAATTTGAAGTTTGACTTTACCGACTAATTCCCTACCAAATGAGTAGTCTCAGGTTAGTCGGTAAAAATATGGTCAAAATTTGAAGTTTGACTTTACCGACTAATTCCCTACTAAAAATTGAGTCGACAGCTAGTCGGTACAATTTAAAATACATCTTTCAAAAAAAAAATAAAAAAAAAAAACAAAATCTCTTTTATTTTTACAGCGACTATTTAGCTACTAAAATTTAGTCGGTAGCAGCGACTATGTACCGACAAAACTATGTAGTCGGCGGTCCGACTATTCACCTACTAAATGATATTTGGTAGGTACGCCGACTAACTTAACGACTCATTTATTTTACCGACCATTATATACCGACTAAACGTTTTTAGTCGGTGGTTAGTCGGTATTTACAAATACCGACCAATTTACGACTATATCTCGCAGTCGCTAGTTTGCAATTTTTTTGTAGTGGACACAATTCAAAAAAAATCACTTAACTATATACTCCCTCCAATTCACTTGTATTGTCCCATTTGGTTGGGCACGGTTTTTAAGAGTGGAATGTTGGGTATTTTAATTGATTAAATTAATTGTAAAGGTGGTAGTTGGGTATTGGAAATTGGAAAAGTGGGGTTTTAATTTGATTAAATTAATTGTAAAGGTGGTAGTGGGGTATTGGGAATTGGAAAAGTGGGGGTATATAGGTAAAAAAAGATAGACAAAAAAGGAAATGGGACAATTGATATGAATTTGCCAAATAAGAAAATGGGACAACACAAGTGAATCGGAGGGAGTATTTTTTCACGCAGTAGCTGCAATATATTGTTGAAACAAGAGTCAATTCTATAACATTGGTGATAGCTTCGATCACTGGGTTGTCCATGCTTTATCTTGCACTCTTGAGAGTAAAGATGTGATCGAGTGTCGTGGGTCATGGACGATTAAAGTTTGGATCACTTGATGAAGTGATTAAGATGGATGACATAGCGTGCCTTGATGAAGGGAAAATACGAAGATTGCTCGACTAATCGAGCAAGTGGCTTGGTCGAGCAGCTCATAAAGTGAAGATTAGAAGCCTCTGGAACACCGCTCGCTTGGTTAAGCAGTTGACGCTCGGTCGAGCGAGGCCCAGTTCGCGTTCTCAGCAAGTTTTTGTTTTATGCGGGAAAGTTTTGGGCTTTAAGTGCTTTTGTCCTAGGGTAATTTTATAATATGTATGGCTATGTAAGGAGTCTAGAAATCATTAGGAGTAAGAGAGTGAGTCTAATACACTAGAAGCAACTAGGGTTATTCACAACCAAGAGAGTTCTTCATTGTATTAGAGTATTTGTGAGAGACCACCATTAAAGTAGAGGTCTTTACTTTGAGAGGTTGTTCTTAGAGCTTGTGTGAGTTGAATCATTGATGTATACTGATATATTAATGATAAGATACTTGTTTGTAGGGGGAGGTATCCATAGATACATCATAAATCTTGTGTTTTGTCTCAATTGTTGTTGTGCTCTATTTGTGGTTTCTTTGTGCGTTTTTGTTCTTGTTTGTTATTCACTTATTATCATAGCTCATTCACGATGAATGGTATCAGAGCTTTTGATGAGATTTGTGGATTGTTTGGTGGGTGACAGCTAGGGTCTTTGGTGAAGAAACAAGATGGATGGTGGTACAAAGTTTCAAAGTCCATTGTTTGATAGAAAAGATCTTATTTAAATCATCTAATTGCATACTTTCATGATATTAACTTTTTATAATTTTTAGATATATATAATTCAACTTATAAATAAACAAAATAATACATTAGATTGCATAAAAAGTCAATGTATTAAGTATAATGGAACTAAAGAATTACATATAAGAAGGAAGACTCATTTACTCATCCTCTATTACACTCATTTTACATCGTTGTAAAGAAAAATATTTCATATTATAATCTAAAATAATACAAAATGAGTAAGACGTAAACCAGAAGAGAGGACATGCATGAGTCAAAAAGTTGGTTATAGTCTTATAGAAAATGGGTTGTCAATTGAATAAGGTAATGAATAATGATTAGCATAGTTGAATGTTGAAGTAGTAATAATGATAGATCATCTGGCTATGAATGAGTATTGAAATAGAAGTAGTAGTACAAAGTGAAAACTAGAAATGACGCAAAAAATAAAGCCAAAGCCAAAGCCACGAAAGTCGGAGGAGCCTGGTTTTGGGCCATCTATATGACGGCTGACAACGACTTCACATTCACTCATTCTTCTGTCAAAACACCAGCCGTCAACCTCGTGCACCAATCCCTAACTAAATTTATATTTCATCCGTCCCTCTGAAATAGCACCATTTGATCAAAAAATGATCAAAAAATGTGAGAGCTTTTTGAGTCAAATGGTGCTAATTCAGAGGGACAGAGGGAGTATACTTTTATTATATTTTCTCTGTTGAGAAATACTTGTATTTAAATACTTCATCTGGTTTTTAATAGTTGTTACACTTCTGTTTTTTGTTATTTAATGATGGTTTTAATTTTGGAAAAATTACTGTGAATAATACGAACTTTCACTGATTTTCCTACAATAATACGAATTTTCGATTAACCCTGAATAATCCAAATCAAAGTAAGAAAAAATAAGTAAGAAAATTAATTCCCTACCCTCTCCTATTTTTTAGTGCATTTTTGTTTTTCTTACTTTTTTATTGTATTTTTTTTTGTATTTTTCTTTTTTTTATCAAGTTGACCTACAATTTAAGTTACCAACAAGTTAAGGATGTTATAGGGAAATCCAAATCAAAGTTTGTATATTCAAAAAAAAAAAATCAAAGTTGGTATTATTCAGGGTTAATCAAAAGTTCGTATATTATTGTAGGAAAATCAGTGAAAGTTCATATTATTCATGGTAATTTTTCCTTTAATTTTTAATAACTTTAATTTCATATGATAAAGAATTCTTAAAAGTTAATATATGAAAATACGCATTAAGACGAATCAAAAAATATTCCACTTAACTATGTTTTACATTATACAATATACATGTAGAAATATATACTAAATAAGATCAGTTGATGAACAGTAATTGTTATAGAAACTCTAACAACTATTAAAATTCAGAAAAAGTATAATACATTTTTGTAATAAAATATTACTATCAGTAACAATTAGATAAGTAAATATTAATGGTAAAATTTGACAAAAAAACCTCATGTTTAAATTCTTGAGAGTTTTCCCTTTTATTTTTACTAGGTCCAATAATTGTTTTGCCCTCAAACTCCTTTAAGCTCAAATTGAATTGATACAAATGGTAATTTTAAACTAATTTCATTTAATGGGCTCTTTTACGTACAATTACATATGCTAGACTTTAATGTGTTTTAAAATTATTTTGAAAATTTATGATTAACTCATAACACATAAATTTTGACATAATATGATTCAAAAATGATTCGACACCAAAAAGTTACTGGATAAAATTAAGTTAACCCAAATTAAAATTCAAATCCAACCTTTTTGTCGTTTTGAAGCATTATATTTTCAGCTTCATATTAACATTTTTAGTTACATGCTTTTATTTGATTTAGACCGCACTACTTCTCTTTTCATTTTTTTTTTAATTTTGAGTGAACATTTTTTTATATAACGTAACCCTAAACAATAAGAACAAAAAAGTTGATTTATATTTTCTTAAATTATGTGAAAGAAAAATGTATTTGGAACTCCCTTATACCGGTTGGGTTGACCTAAACTCGACACAACTCAACGTCTCAACCCGAAATCTAAACTGAAATTGACTCCAACTAAAATCCCCCTCCCCAACCTACAACCTTAACAAGGTAAATTTTTTAAGTTCTTATTCCTTTTATTTCATTTTAAAATTAGTTTTCAAATTACTTGCCCACTTAATTTTAATTTAAAATGAGTTTTCAAATTAGTCATTTAATTAATTCTTTTAAATGAAAATATTTAAATTTTATATTTAATTTTGACATATATACTTATTTATTTTAATATTAATTATATTTTGATATTTCTAAATTTATTTTAAGATTAAGTATTACTTTCATCATCATCATCATCTCGCAATAAGTTTCGTCAAAGGTAGAGTTTGGGGCGAATGAGAAAGAAGGCAGGCAATACCCTCATTATGAGGAAGTTGCATTCCAAAATAGCCCCTCAACTTAAATAACGCTTGAAATATGAGGTCCTTGTAATGAAAGCTCCTGCAAAAGAGAACAAAAAATGAAGACAGAAAACACAAAGACAAGCAAACACAACACCATCCTAAAAAACACAACTAGACAAAATATAAGCCGACAAAAACGATTAAGACAACACTAAAAATTAAATAAATAAAAGGCCAGAAGAAACTATTTAATTAGACTCACGTACATGGATCTGGCATCCACAACTACTTATATCTCATGTTTTCTTATTACTTTAGTGTTCGGGAACAATTAATTATTTCATTTCAAATTATTGAATTAAATTATGAAATCATAAATGACGAATTTGAGAAGGACAAGGTTTGATTAGTCATTCTCAAATTCTCAACTTTTAACTCCTTTAAAAACAATGGTGAAATTTAATCCAAATTCAAATTTGATGATTTTCAACTTACCAAATAAAAAATTTGAGTCAATTCCAAATTTCAAATAAAATCATTATTTTCAAACAATGGCATTTGCATTATTTAGAATTTAACTTTTTAATCCAATTTTTGAATTTCTTGATCTATTTTAAATTTAGTTTTCAAATAATTTAAATTGAGAAGATATTTTAGATTACATAAATTGAAAATTTGACCGAATTGTTTAACTTTGTGTTTCTTAATGATGATTTTAATGTTACTTTTTTTTAATAAATATGTCGCAATGGGTGTCAAATTTTTTGTAACTCTTTGCAAAATTATAGGCAAACAAGTATATATATCGACTGAATTTTCAAACTACATGCTTTATAAGGTTGATCGTGATGTTGTTTTTCGAAAAATCTTTGTTAGCAACGTAAAAGAACGTTAAATATATCTCTTCTTAATTTTCAAACTGTTTACCCTATTCCACATGGTAACCCTGAGGTTTTGGGTTTTCCACGTGGTAACCAAAACTTTTAAAAAATCCATATGGTAACCCTGAGGTTTACCAAATTGTTCCATCATGACCTTTTTGCACATAAAATGTTAGCAAAACGTTAAACGTTAAGAAACATTAATTTCGAAGCTTTAAGGTTGTTGTACGCCTATAAATGCGACTCACTATTTTAAATATCATTAGTCTCAACCATTTTCCCCCAAATATAAACCCAAACTCTACCATATTTGGATTCGGGGGAAAAAAAATATAATTTAGATGAAAAATGGTAGATTTGAGGGTTATATGTTGGGGAAAAGATTCAAACTGATGGCATTTCGTATGGTGAGTCGTATAAATATTCATACAACAGCTATAAAGCTTCAAAATTTACGCTTGCTAACGTTTTTATATGCAAAAAGGTCATAATAAAACATTTACGTAAACCTCAGGGTTACCGCGTGGATTTTTTAAAAGTTTTGGTTACTACGTGGAAAACCCAAAACCTCAGGGTTACCACGTGGAATTTCCTTAAAATTATTATCATCATCAAAAGTTAAAGACATCAAATATATTATGCTTGAAAAATCGGCGATTAAGTACTCATTTGATTTGGTTTGTTCTAATTTTTGCATTTATGTTTAAAAAACAACACCTTGTTACCTTTATGAAACGTTAAAGGGCATCGATCATTTTATTTCTTTGCTTACCTTGTTCAATATTTATCATATGCTTGTATTAGATGATGATGATGATGATAGCTTTAAACAAGTGGTAGCAGCAATGACATGCAATTAATTAATAGGATATTCAAATATAAGCACTAACTATGACAAAAAGCGAGTGATAGCAATTCTAAAAATTTCTTCCACAAAATAGCAGTCAACTCTTAGAAAATTAATTACAGTAACATTATGGACCAGGTAAAAACATTTAAAATTAACTATAGTAACATTTTTTCGATTTTGTAATACAACTCTGTAATTGTTATTAATTTCTTACATTGGTCAATTCTCACTCATAATTTTTATTCAAAGTCATCAGGTTTAACATTTCCACTTCGTGCTTTGTATTTCTCTTTTCATACAAAAACATTTGACATTAATAAAATCTGAATTGAGACGAATCAATTTAGGTAGTGTTTGGGAATGAGGATTTTATTTGAAAATTTGGATTTTAATTTAGAAATTTGAAATCATGAATTTGGAAATAACAAGTCTAGAGCTCTTATTTTGAAATCCATAATTCACTCTTATTTTCTTAAGTTATTAGAATTTGGATCAAATCTACATTCTCAAATTTTAGAGTAGCCAAACACATAATTTGCCCAAATCTATATTTGCAAATGAAATTCATGTTCCCAAACATACCATTAATCCATTTGACTTTATTCTAGCATATAAATTAAAGATTAATACAAATTAAGATTGTTGAAAGAATAATGATTACAAAAAACGAATGATCACCAATGGAGAATGGAGGGAGTGTTAGTTGACCTTTATATTAACTACGTAAGTTTCAAAAATCTCACTTATTTCTTTGTATAGACGAGATAATTAAAATGACCTTATAATTAGAGTTGTACATAATATCTGATTCAGAAAATCACACAAAATACTTAATTTGTATTTTGAAATTCAGACTCTTCAAATCAAATAGTTAAAATTAAATATTCAAATTGAATACGTTTTTGTTTTATAAATCGGATATCTAAAATGTACAATTCATTTAATTTAAATATGAGTTACTACTAAACGTTAAGAAAATAATTTTAACTTTCTAAAATATTTTTTTCCACTAGTTAAAAACTAAATACAATATTATCACAAGTAGTTATGTGACGTGAGATCCTTTCCATATTAATAATAATAAAAACTAATCCAAGTGACAATAGATAATTAATGCAAAAAGCATGATTTAGAAGAAGAATATATAACGTGTAAATGCATTAAATTGAATAAAAAAAAATAAGAACTCGTGTAGAAGATCAGATTTAGATACTAAGATAAAGTGGGGCCCCCCATTCAAGTTTATTTCAAGATCTCCGACGTGCCATCACTTTTTCTGGTATTCACACTGACTCGCAATAGTCGTTTGAGTGCGACTACTGATCCACGATCATTATAGTTTGAGGTCTACTTCATCTTTTCATGTTCCGGTTGGGACGGGTTTCAGTTATAATATAGAAAAAATTTGATATTAATAATTAAATTTTTTGTTCATTCAATATAAATAATTTAATCTTTTGATTATTTTTTAATAATTCAACGTTTGCCTTTAGTTCGCTGTGGATAATCCAACTTTTATTTTAATTTGCTAGCAACATACCCTATTATTACCCATTACTAGTAATAAGGTATGTTGTAGACAAATTTATCACAAAGGTTGGATTATTAAAAAATAATCAAAAGATGAGATTTTTTATAGCGGATGAGTGAAGGATTGGGTTATTAATGTCAATTTTTCCTATAATATATTTCTCTGTTCTTTAATGTTCTTTTTATTTATTTTTTCTAAAGTTTAAAGTAAATTTTGAGCCTTAATAAGTCTGAATATGCATCATAAAAAGTTATAAAACATATATAGTAAAAAAAATATACATTAAGACAAATCTAACAAAATCTCACATAGATATATTTTATCATCTATATATGTCTTAAAAATGTTAATTGCAAATTTCTGTTTCTAAAATATAATATTTTAAACGGGAAGAATTAATATTAGGAAATTAAATGACAGAATATTAAATTAGGTCAATATTCAATTTTTGTGAATACACAAAAATATTTTGATCATATTAATTATGTTATATATATATGAATGATTTTAGATTAAGTAGAATTATATTCGATTTGAGTCAATTAAAATAGTGAATCAGATTGATTAAAGTCGGCAAATAATTAAAGATGATACATATAAGCGCATAAAGTAGTGAGAAGGAATAAATAAAAATGGAATGAATGTTTGTGAATATAAGTAAATAAAAGTGGTTTACAGTTTGAAAATCCAATCCAATCTACATCTCCCAATCATTTATGTCATGAATTCACGAAAGTAACATATCCTTGTAATCATGAAATTGGGAAAACTTTTAGCATGTGGACTATAATATTCCGTACCAATTAATTTAGTTGTCTTATTTGCTTGGGCACAGTTATTAAAAGTGGTGTAGGATACATTAAAAAGGTTGTAGTTGGGGTATTTTAATTAATTAAATTTATTCTAAAGGTGGTAGTTTGAGAATTATGAGTAGTAAAAGTGAGGGTATTTTAGTCTTTATTTGTGTGAACATGTGGTATTCAGGTAAAAAAGATTGACAAAAAAGGAAATGGGACAATGGCTTGAATTTGCCAAATAAGGAAATGAAACAACTAAATTGATTCGGAGGGAGTATATATATTTTTTACGAGAAAGTCTTGTATGAACTTAATCCATGTTATTTTAGCGTGAATTAATATTTAACTATTTCTGTAAAAATAATAAGCATTTTTACTAGATAAGTACAATTAAATACAATTTTTTTTTTTTTTTTTGAGATAAAATACAATTATTAGTATCACTACAAAAAAAGTTGCATATACCCACACTTATTTACCCACGCTTAATTAAGTGTGGTAAGACATTTACATTTAGCACGCTTATTAAGTGTAGGAATATTAACCTCATTTATAAGAGTGGGAAAATGCATGTTGTATGAAATTTTGGTTATAAATTACCCACACTTATAGGAGTGGCTATATGCATTATTACCCTCACTTAAAAGCGTGGGCATTAGCCTAATTAAAAAACTAAAAACTCAAATGTTATTTACTGATTTAGGCGGGACTAAACTTATTAATTTAATTAAGAAAAATAATCAAAATTCAGAAACCATGAAAATTCGTTTCATCTTCATGGCCTCTCTTTCCTTGCAAAACTCCATTCCATTTTTGCCTAAAAATCCGCCATTTCGCACCCTCTGTACAAAAATCACTACAAAAAATTTGCACAGTTGCGACCAAAACCCACCGACTACCCACTTTTAGTCGGAATTTCCGATTACTTTTCCGACTAAACCATGTTAGTCGGAAATTCCGACTAAATTGCGACTAATTAAATGTGTTTTTGGTCGTAAATTCAAATTAAAAAAAAATATTATTAATTATCTCCAACCAACCACCGACCAACATTTAGTCGGAAATTTTTCCGACCACTTTCCGACCAAAAAGTTGGTCGGTAGTTGGTAGGTGGTAATTTTCATTTTTTTTTGATTTTTTTGATTGACGATTGCACTAATCATCTAATACGAGTGATAATAATACGACAAATAATAACTAATACGACTAAATAAATAATAAAGTATTAATACAACTTATACTACACTAATACGATTAATATATATTATGCTAATACAAGTATACAACTAATATTATATTAATGATATACTAAAACGGGTTATAATAATAATAACAATAATAATAATAATAAAAATAATAATAATAACAATAATAATAATAATAATAATAATAATAATAATAATAATAATAATAATATAAAATAATAATAATAATAATAATAATAATAATACAGATTAACGACTATTATTATGCAACTAAAGAATCAAGGTACGAGTCATTAACTAATAAATACAATAGCCTTGCAAAATAAATCACTACTCGTCACTTGGTCTGGTGGTAAGAGTGATGTGCTGTGGAACTTGAGGTCTCAAGTTCGAAACTTGCTGGGCGCGCGTGGATTGTTTGTGAATTGGAGTTGGCACGCGTGGAAGGATGCATGCGCGTGTAACGCCAAGTGGGATCCACGTGGTAGTGACGTGGGCGTAATTGGGAGCCCGGTAGGTGTCACGTGGGCGTGACATGGCACATTCCAAAAATAAATATATATTTTTATTTAAAAGTTGGTTATCATCAACATTACCCACACTTATAAGTGTGGAAAAACATTTTATAAATCATTGGAAATTCACTTAATTTCCCCACGCTTAAAAGTGAGTATAATGTGCCCACGCTTATAATTGAGGCTAGAAATGCATTTACCCACGCTTATAAGCGTGGCTGAATGTGCATCTCCCCACGCTTAATAAGCGTGGGCAAAATTTCCCCACAGAATTTTTCCCCACACTTATTTAAGCGTGGGGAATTAATTTAGCCTCACATATAAGCGTGGACAATAGCATTTTTAAGCGTGGGAGGAAACAACATTTTTTGTAGTGTATAAAAAGAATACTTATTTTTTTTATATAGGTTCATGCTAAAATAGTATGGACTAAATCTAAAAAAAAAATTCTTTCTTTTATTTGCTTTATTTATGCTTACTATTCTTTTCTAAATCAGGTACAAAGTTAAATGTCATTTTCATATTTTTAGTTTTGGTGGAATTATGACATAAATTTGGTCCCATCATATCTTCACTCTTTAGCTTCCTCAATAGCAACAAACCCTTTTTACTATGCATTTGTCTTACATTTCGATTAATTATTATTTCCTTCAATTTTATTTAGTTGTTTCTTTTCGTTTTGACAAAAATATTTAAAAATTGAGAGGATCACCTAAAATATTAGATGCGCATGTGTAAAATTGGGTATTTTTAATATTAAGAATTAGAAGAGACCACCTAAAATAGTAGATTATTGGGTATTTTTACTAACATGAAAATACGAGGACAATCGATAAATGTATGTCTTAAAATGAAAATGGGACAATAGAGGTGAACTGTAAATAAGACAAAGGGATAACTAAAAAGAATTGAAGAGAGTATATTTTTTTATTAAATAGGGCAAACTCTAAGAGACGAAAGGAGTCTATTTTATATGCTACTCCAATTAATTCTAACATGTTTTAATCTAAAGTAGCTTATGCGATAACGGTTGTGTCATGTTATCAAGGATATAACACTGATCTAAATTTAGTGATCATATAATGACAATACGACACAACTATCCAATCCAAATCCAAATACTTTTTTATGACTTACATTTATATAAAATATTTTATATGGTAAGTTTTGAACTCATTGAAAAAATCCCGATATAACTGTTGATTCGAGTCATAGTCACTATCTATTCATATCTCTCTATCCATATTCATTTTAATCTCAACCACAACACAAATAAGATACAATGAAATTGTATCATGAATAGTAAAATTTAGAAAACACAAATTCTTGCTATAGACAGTCTATAGCATAGACGGACATAATGGTCCAGCCCATTTTTACACTTTCCAAAAAAACACAACTGAAATTTCCATTGGGCTGGGCTGCTGAGAGTGTCGTCTATGCCATAGACAGTCTCTCAGGAGACCAACTGTTTAGAAAATGATTTGTTGGTTAAGAACTAAAGCATTGAGAATGAAAACAAAAATTTTGATACTCCTTTCACAAATAGGTATGCATCATTTTGAGTAGCCATGGTGGATTCTTTAAGGTGGTGACCCTCCCTTTTAGAAAGGGACACTTGAGAAGATATAACGTGGATTCTTCTAGACGAGTCAATAGTCATGCTAATTGGTATGCCTTGGTTATTATTCAAGAAAAATGGATTAAGAAAAGATCACGCTTCAATATTCAAAGGAATAATAATAATAGTTGTGGGGCCAACTTTGAATAATAAGTTGATGTTCATTGTATTGGGCTAATTGGATTTATCATTTCTTATCATTATTTTGTGGGCTCTAGCCTTCTTTTAGTGGGACTCTTATATGACTAAAGCCTTTGCTAAATCTACCACCACATACACAACTCAGTATCCCACATAAGGCAAGGTTCGGGTGGGAATTTTGTTTTTATTACAAGATGTGGACTAATCATACCTGTACCCACAAAGAGGGAGTAAAGAGATGCGCGCAGTCAAGAAATTTCCCAACTGATACCTGCGCCCAGTAGGGATCGAACCCCAAACCTTCTGCTCCACATGCAGATGCTCTATGCATACATAAATGTATATAATTAGTCTTATAGAGATGATTTTATCAAGACATTATGAAGCTGTTTTATTTAAGAATTTTTATTATTTATTCAGCAAATCTTTTTTTAGTTTTCTACATTTATTTATGCTCTACTGTCATCTAAATTCTAAACACTAATTATAACTTTTATAAATATGATAAGTTGGATATAATAATGATGATTTTATAACTCCGTATTTTTGTTATTGGGGTAAGATTAAAAAATCCCTTATAGAAGAAAGTGGATTGGAAAAATTGGTTAAAATGTGTTTCAAAATTCCTTGTTATTGGGGTAAGATTGAAAAATCCCTTATTGAAGTGAATTGGAAAAATTGGTTAAAATGTGTTTCAAAAGTCCTTGCAGTAGGGACTTTAAACTTTTGAGAGGAAATTTAAGTCTTAAAATGGACATTTTAAGTTTTTAACAATAACAGTCATTATATTATAATCATCAATTTTATCATCACACCCAATGCATTCTGCACATAGAAAACTATGCTCAGGATTTCGGAAGAAAATAACGACGGCAGCTCATACCTATAGACATTATGAGATTGTTTTATTTAAGAATTTTTAATATTTATTTAACAAATATTTTTTTTTTCAGTTTTCTACTTTTATTTATGCTCTACAGTCATTTTTTTTTTTGAATATGATAAATTGGATTTCATAATGATGATTTGATGACTCCATATTTTTGTTTTTGGGGTAAGATTAAAAAATCCCTAATAGAAGAAAGTGAATTGGAAAAATTGGTTAAAATGTGTTTCAATTAATATTTAAGATAAATAAAAGAATGTTCAAACCTTTATATTAAATTACCCGGAATAATACAACCTTTCACTGATTTCCCAAGAATAATACGAACTTTCAATTAACCACTAATAATACGAACTTTGACATGCATTTTCCGCTGGCATACATGACCAGTTTATAACAATTAGTACAGTTCTTTTTTGACTGTTGCTCAGCAGGTTTCATCTCGTATTATTGGTGGTTAATTGAAAGTTCGTACTACCGGTTGAAACTTGCTGAGCAACGGTCAAAAAAAGACCTGTACTACCGGTTATAAATAGGTCATGTATGCCAGCGGAAAATGCATGTCAAAGTTCGTATTATTGGTGGTTAATTGAAAGTTCGTATTATTCTTGGAAAATCAGTGAAAGGTCGTATTATTCTGGGTAATTTTTCCTTATATATATGTGTGTGTGTAAATACATACATACATATATATACATATGTGTGTGTATTATTGTTTTCTTTTTATTTATTTCTCTATTTTTTATTTTTTAAAATTTTTATTGATTATTATTTTTTTTTTATTGTTTTTACTTATTTTTTATTACAATGATACTAACTTTTGATTAACCATGAATAATACCAACTTATGGGTGTGTTTTCCTAGATTATACCTAATATGTTAAAAATCAAACTATAGGTAATTATATGACAAAACAATTTAGTAAATTAGTTTATAAACTAAAGTTGGTTTTATTCTAGGAAAAGACTCCTAAAGTTGGTATTATTCATGGTTAATCAAAAGTTCGTATTATTGTAGGAAAATTAGTATAAGATTATATCATACACAGTAATTTTTCCTAAAATAAAATTGATCACATAGGCTTTCCAAAGTGATCATATAGACCTTTAAAAGTGATTACATTAGCCTTACCAAAAGTGATTACGTAAGCTTTAAAAGTGATCACATATGAAATAACATACGATCCGATTACAAAATGGTGTATTTTTTTAAAACTTTTTTAAAAGCTTATTATACGCAAAGGTTCACTTGGAATGCCCTACAGGCCCACTAACCATAAGTTACTCTTTACGAAAATTTGAAATAGATAAGAGCCTAAATAAAAAAAAAACATGCAATAAAATCCAAATCAAACTTATTCCAAATATAAGCGTCTGATACCCTAGAGCACAGGTTCGGGTGCTGTCCCACTTACTAAGTGGGAACAGACTGAAAGTTATGTTTTTCAGTCTGTTCGCACTTAGTAAGTGCGAACAGCCTGAACCTAAAGTTTGCGGCTTACACGCTTAGTTTTGGAATAAGTTTGATTTTGATCTTATTGTATGCTTTTTTTGATAAATAATCTTATTTATTTCAAATTTTCACTCTTTACATCGGTTAAAAGACATTCATGATACAACATTACTAGTTTACTACCAATTCTATTGCAATCCGGGAAAATATACAAAATCAATAAATCAAATGAAACTAAAAATTTTAAAGTTGCAAAGAGCATTTCTTTTGAGAATGGCCCAACATATGGCAGCGACCACACTGAACTATCCTTTTTGGTCGCTTTAAATTCTCTACTCGTAGCAACTTCTTCTTTGGCCTACCAGGTGGTCGTCGAGTTTTAGGCGGCCTTATTACGATGTCAACTTTGGCGCCTCGACCCTCTTCCACTCCCTCACCTTGCTCATTCCACTGACTCCTATCAGGAATAGGCATTATAATTTGAGAATAAGCTTCCCTGTAGCATGCAACTGTAAAGCATGGGTCTGCAAACATATGAGCATTTTGCCCACAAGAGATGAGAGCAGCAGCAGCATGTGCACATGGTATTCCGTAAAGTTGCCAACGCCTACATGAACAAACCCGAGCTCTTATATCAACGATATTCGTACGCTCCGTTGACACGATTTCAAACTCAACCTCATTTGCTCGAAGCACTTGATAACAACGAGCATCTGCGATTGCTTCAGAGATCTTCTTCTCGGCAGATGGCACTAGAATGGAGTTCCATGCCATGCCCAAGGTACGCCGTTCATCAAACCATGTAACCAATTGACGACGAATGTGTTCCATCATTTGAACTATTGGAAGCTCGTGACATTCTAGAGCCCAATTATACAATAGCTCAGTAATGCTTACAGTGAAATGATCATACCTGACTCCCTCAAAGTATGCAACAGCCCAAAGCTGTGGTGGATACTGCTGAAACCATGTCACCACATCGTAGTTTACTGCTATCATTTCCGATATCTTGCTTTCAAATTCAGCTGCTGTTAATGCATACACAGCATTCCAGAAAATATTCACTAATTTTGAATTCTTGAATGTATCACGGAAGTTTTCACTGATAAATCGGAGACAATAGCCATGGTGAGAACTTGGGAAATGCGTCTCTACTGCTTCAACAATGCCCCTTTGTCTATCGGACAGTATTGTAAGCTTAGGCATGTTTTCAGTATTAACTCCGAGAAGCTTCCTTAGCTCTGACATGAACCACATCCAATTTTCATCGCTTTCCATATCCACAACAGCAATTGCTAAAGGAAATAGTGTATCATTTGCATCAACAGCTGCAGCGCATAGTAGTGTTCCCAAGTATTTTCCTTTTAGATGTGCTCGGTCAAGTTCTAAGAGTGGCCTACAAGCATTTATGAAGCCATATATGGATGCACGATAAGAGACAAAGAGTCTTTGGAAGCAATTATCCTGCCCTGTTGCAACAACTGTGGCAATGCTTCCAGGATTAGTATTCCTAATTTGTTCACAATACGCTGGAAGAAGACGGAATCCATCTTCAAAAGTTCCATGAAGAGCAGCCATACTGCGTTCTTTGCCACGCCATGCTTGCATGTACGACACAGCAACCCCATGTTGATCGCGTATATCTTGCAAAATTTCCTTGGGCTTGTATTGTGGATTGTCCTTGATTCGAGATTCTACTGATCGTGCAACCCAACCAACGGAAGCTTGCTGATGATGGAGATTACAAACTCCTTCACATGTGTGTTCTGAGTTAAGTGTTCTAATAGTAAAAGTTGAAACACCAGAAAGTTTTGCAACATGAACACGCCACGGGCAACCCTCTTTGGAACACTTAGCAATAAAACGGCTGCGGTCTGACTTTACTATGCGAAGGTCAAAATGCAATGCTATTGCAATATCTTTCAGTGCTCTTCGGCAAGTTTCAACATCAGGGAATTCTTGTCCAATCGCAAGAGAATGATCAGTGACTACAAGAGAATCTGGAACATTCAATTGATTATCAGCCATAAATCAGAGGAGATGATGGTTTTGTGATCGGATAACTTCTCTTCATACCACTGATAGAAAGCCAATACTTCAGGAAGCTAATAATTGTTTTCATACAAATTAGTTGAGCTGAAAAGTAAGAGAAGTGTGTAAGAATAAATAAACATGACAAGAATGAATCGAACCAGGAAACAAAAAAGCAAGTAAAGACCTACAAATGAAGAGCTAGCACATTGAGGACACTCAGTGCTATTTAAACACACTTGTGTGTAGCAAAATCTTGGATTAGAAATTCAATACAAAACTCAGTAGTTTGAGTATTTACAAATGAACCCTTCAGCATATGTATCTTCTCCATACTATCCTTTCCTACCAAAGCTTAGCAAATATTCCCCAAGCAATTTCTCTACTAAAATGAAACCAAATTTTGTGAAATCAACTTCAAAATAAATTAATATTCTTATTCTTGAAAAGGATTAAGTTAAGCCTAAAAAGAACTAACGCCCCTTCCTCATCCTCATTCTATCTGACTATCTCCAGTTTTAAGGTTGTAGTAGAACACCAGATTTCAAGGATAAAATTGGAGAAGAGTATATGGATAGTTGGGAAGTGGTAGAATGATGAGCATACACCAATAGTACAACTGAAAAGTATAGATTTGGATTAAAAAGCTGGAGCTCACATTGAAAATCAAATAATATACCGTATAGGGGCATATCCAAGAGATTGGATATTGAACCACTACATGAGTTTCTCTCATTTATTTTAAGGTAATATAGATAGCTGAACTATAAATCATGTGTTAAACTCAAGAAGTCGTACAGATTTGTCTATAAGTGGAGAGCTTCCGATGTACTTTGGTATAAAAGAGTTGGCTAATTTTCTCTGCAATCTCATTATATTTGTAGACTCAAGACGACAATAAACGAATATGATGCAACAAAATGCTTCCATACCACACATTTTTTTTCACTATCTATTACTTCTATAACCAACATAACTAAAAAATCATTACATTCACAACAACAGATTGTAGCTCTCGTACAAGAGAAACAAGAACAATCTTTTGTCAAGAAATCATCAAGAATACAAATAAAAGATTCATTGCACTATAACATCATTATGACTCACAACTAGGAATATTTTCCCTCCATAAAATAGTTTGAATTTGTTACTAATTATTCATCTATTCCCATGATTTCTATTTGACAATTATCAGCTCAAATACTTCTTTTTTAACACAATTATTCACATTAAAGCTACAAAAGGGAAAGGAGCTCTTGATTACAGTATACTTATTCCAGTTCTTCCACGTTTAACAAAGGTCATCAAAATATTGATTTAAGTGATACACAATAGTAATAGCTCATCATACTTCATCAAATCCAAGGCTTTTCAAAATTTAATAAACGAAATTCAGATAAATTCAACCCGCAAAATACACCAAAATGGATGATTACAGTGACAATATTAAAGATAATAAAATAAGCTAAAAACAAAACACATTTGCGATTGGGGAAATAAATAACAGTTCAAATAATCAAAACCCTAAGTAGGAAGAAGAACATATAAAGAAACAGTAAGAGATAAGAGTGTGAAGTGTATACCTGGTAAAAATGAAAGGTAACAATTGAGTTAATGGAGAATAAAGATCGATCGAAGCCATGGATTGAGCTCGAAGGTTTGAGTAAGATGTGGCGCTGAAGAAATTGGAGTTTCATTAACGATGGGGAAAAGGGCAAATGAGGAACAGAAGAAATGGAAGAGAGAACCGGTTGGGTGTAACCTTAAATTAGGGCATCGTGTAGGGGTATTATAGTCTTTTCATAATATTGTATTCGAGTTTCTTGAAAACAATAAGAGATGTCAATAATAAACTTCGGTCTTGGCCGAGACCGTCTCATCTGAGATGAGGCCCAACCTATCTTTTTCTCTTTGATTTCATCTTCAAGGCATTCTTCAATTCTAATCATAAAGGTATCAGTTTTGACCTTAAAGATATCAATTTCAATTTAATCATACTTGTATGAACTACATTAATCATGAAACTGAATACTATAAAATGAGAATTGAATAAATTAACAATGAAACTGAATAGTATAAAAACTGAATACTTGTATGAACTACATTAATCATCAAATTGAATAGCATAAAATGAAAATTGAATAAATTAACAACGAAATTGAATACTATAAAAACTGAATATCTGTTTTCAAAAAAAAAACTGAATATCTGTATGAACTACATTATAAAAAACTGAATAAATTAACGGTTTATGGTAACCACTGTCCACTGCCCATCTATAGGTTTGGAACCCCCAGAATTTCCACACTTACATGGAGACAAAGCATGGGACGTAAGTTTAACAATCTTGTCTTAAAGTCACAAAGCAAAGAAGAAGCAAGGGAGGTAGTACAAACACTATACAATGCAACAATTGATGAAGTTAATAAGATTATTGAAAAGGATAGTAATGAAATTGAAGATGTGGCAGAAAATTCACAAGCATTGATTACCATAAAGAATCAACAGCATTGAATAACATGAATTATGCTTAAAATCTTGCGCAATGAAGAATTGAACAATTTAATAATGAAATTGAATAATTTGATGGAAAAATTGATTACACTTTGTATGAACTACATTAATGTAATTCAATATACATATTCTATTCTAAACTTGAATGCAAAACTAAGCAAAGCAAGAGCAAAATTGATATTTTTAAGGTCAAAATTGATACCTTTAAGGTCCAAATTAAAATTTTTCCAGAAAAATGAAAAAAAAAAACAAAAAAAAACGAATTTGAAGGGCATCCCGCGCGCGCGCAACACACGCGCCTATCATTGGGCCGGCCCATCTCCCGTATCATAATGAGACCGTCTCAGCCAAGTTTTTGTGTAATAAAGTAATAGTGATCTCAGACCGTCTTTTGTAAATATGACTCTCAAAGTCCAGCCCAAATTTATATTTAGAGTTGTAACAATATATATTTAAAATTAGATTGGGCTTTTGAGAGCCGTCTTTATAAAAAACGGTCTCAAGTAAGAATTTGTGATAAATTAAGAGTACTTCTATTTGTTTGATCCGTTGAAAATAAATTCACAAATTATTTATTTTTAAATAATTCACTTAAAAGGTATATTTGATTAAAATAAATTCACTTGTTTATGATCATTCTTCGATGCTTCTTTGTTAGTTAAGCGATTAAGAATAAATAATAATTGAGTTTATTTTCAACAATAATATTGAATAGGTAGGTTTATTTAAATAAAATATTTTAAATAAACAATTTCTTTCAATAAAAAAATAATTGGATTTAGCTTAAACAGAGCAAACAAAAATTGTTTATTTTTACAATTTTCCAAAGAAATACTAGGCGTCATTATATAATAATTTTAAGGTCACTTTGATTGTTGGTAATAAATTATGATTATAATTATAATTAATTTTGTAAATTTCTATGACATATGTTATTACCGGTTTTCATGGTGACAATATTTTGATCAATAAAAAGCTTTTTATTCACAATTTATAATTACAACTTTATATTACATTTTCAAATGTAATGAATTGAAATGAATTATACTCCTAATCAATAAACGTGATTTATAAATCATCATAAAAAGACAAAAAGAATAATAATAAAATAAAGAAAACCAAAAAAATATAAATTAAAATAACAAAATTCTCACCCTATCACATCCTACCACATAAGGGTAATTTATCAACCTTGCAAATAACCGTTATTTACTAAGACCTTCTCAATATTTATCGTGGCAAACAAACACTTATATCACTGGTAAATATATATCGTGGTAACTAAACACGTACTTCCTCCATTCTAAAATACTCGCTACATTTTCATTATCGACACTATTCATCGTTCAAGCTTATTTTATATATTGCAGCTAATGTATAAGAGAAAATATAGTCAAGTGGGATCTTGTTTGAATCGTCTAATCGCATACTTTCATAATATTAATTTTTTTTATAATTTTTAGACGTGTATAATTCAATATATAAAATATCAAAATATACTAGGAATATATATATCATCATACAATACAATCTAATAATTCATAAGCACTTTGTACCAAGTGTCGCTATTACAATGCACTATGAAAGTGTTTTATGTCAAGTGTCACACTTTCAATGTTAGGTTTTTGTTTTGAAATTCATCCCTTCATCTTCCATAATGCAATGCAAATAATCAATGAATAGTTTTATTTAAAGTGGTTTTAATTGTAATTAAACCAGTGCTATTAATATAGACTCTACAAATTCATACTCCCTCCGTTCTTTTTTGTTCTTCCCATTTACTTTTTGCACAGTTTTCAAAGTAACTTTCGAGCCTAAATATATCTAAATACGCATTATAAAAAATTATAAAAAATATATGATAAAAAAGTATACATTAAGACGAATTTAAGGAGATCTCATATGGATATATTTTATTATCTATAAATGTCTTAAAAATCTTAATCAAATTTCTCTCTCCAAATATGAAATATTCTAAACGGGAAGAACAAAAAAGAACTGAGGGAGTATTAATATTACTATTAATAATGTCCTTTTTAGCTTTATAAGAAAATAACTCATAAATTCATATAAGGCTAATTAATGTTAGGTAATTTTTTAAACCACTCCATTCAAATTCCTTAATGCAATGCACTATAAATTGAGAGTTTAGAAAAGAATACTTAAAGTTTGAGAAATAAAGTTAAAGTTGTATACATTGGAAATAGCTCATGTAATTTTATTTTGGAAAAGTTACCTAGAATAATCCAAATTATCCATGATTTTCCTACAATAATCTCATTTATTGATTAACCATGAATAATCCCAACTTTAAGGGGTATTTTCCTAGAGTAAACTTGGGTAACCCGATGACCTCCTATAGTATGTAATTTACCACAAAAAAATATTAATTTAAAATTAGAAAAATATTTTTGAAAATACATAAAAAAATTAAAAATAATAAAAAAAATCATAAATTTTTTATGAATTTTTTTAAATATTTTTTTCAACATTTTATTTTAATTTATCTTTTTTTTAAAAAACTAAAACTTGCTATAGCAAGTCATCCGGTCACCTGGTTTACTCTAGGAAAATGTCCCTCAAAGTTGGGATTAATCATGGTTAATCAATAAGTGAGATTATTGTAGAAAAATCATAAGTAGTTTGGATTATTATAGGTAATTTTTCCTTTTATTTTAGCTTATAAGTTCACAATAAAAGGAGTCATCAAAAATACCCTTAGTATGTATGATACAAACAAAACACATGTAGCAACATCATTTGTATGATTGTAGATCTTTCAATTACTACTACTTTCAATAGTCATCAAAAACAGACAAGTGCACTAATTTATGTATTATTTTCCAACGTATAATTCTAGCATCCGATTTAACAAATAATATCTAATCATACTACAATTCAACTGTATCAGTATGAATCATTAACATTTTAATAAGTAGTATTATTTACTTCTATTATGATTACAATTAGTATATGCTTCATTTAATTGATAATTATCATGCATTATCACAAAGTGACGAAAGGTTCTATATGGGACTTTGCTTAATTTTATCAAAGATCATACATGTTATGAACCCAAATAATCTATAAAAAACAAAAATTAACCCACATCGTGCATAACAAGGATATAGTCCTAGTATATTTTAATATAAAATATAGAAACAGGTGATCTCTTGAGAGACTGTCTTTTTGTAAAGATGACTCACAAAAGTCCAGCCCAAATCTATATTTACAGTTGTAATACTATATACTTCCTTCGTTGCATAACAATTGCTATATTTTGTTTTTAGGCACTATTTATCGCTTAAGCTTATTTTATATATTGCGGCTAATATGTAAGTAATAATCTAGTCAAGTGGGATCTTGTTTGAATCGTCTAATCACATACTTTCATAATATAAACTTCTATAATTTTTAAATGTGTATGATTCAACATACAAATGAACAAAATAGTACATTGAATTGCGTAATAAAGTTAAATGCAACAAGTATTATGAAATGGGGGAAGTATTTATAATTGGACTGAGCTTTTGAGAGCCAACTTTACAAAAGACGGTCTCAAGTAACAATTTGTGAAATACTCCCTCCGAATCATTTTAAATGTCCCATTTGGATTTTCACGGTTATTAAGGGTGGTGTGGGGTCCATTAAAAAGGTGGTAGTTGGATATTTTAATTGATTAGATTAATTGTAAAGGTGATAGTTGGGTATTGACAGTAGTAAAAGTAGGGGTATTTAGATAAAAAAAGATAAATTAAAAAGAAAATGAGACAATTGATATGATCTTGCCAAATAAAAAAATGAGACAACTAAAATGATTCGGATACAGTAGAAAAGAGGGGGGAGTTTCTAATGGTTGATTGGTGGGAAAATAGTGGGAGGGATTAAATAAGGATAACAGAAATTCAAATTCAACGGTTTGATACATCTGAATTATGTTATTACACTATCTACATAAACAATGACCAAAAAGACATGCATCCATGTCTTAACCATAGTCCACCAATATCTTCCTGATTTCTCTCTCAATCATTTCCTTCAAAATTTCCAACAAAATAACAGAGAGAGAAAATAACTCTGTCTTTTTTCATTACAATTTTTTGGGTTTTTTTTTCCTTTCTTTGATTCTTATTGTTTGAACCAGATCCTTCTTCCTGTTCGTCGGAATTTCTGTATTGAAGATCTAATTTTTTGATTTTGAGATGTTTTGCTGAAATGGAGGTGATTAGAATTTGAAATATTTAGATGAATTTAAAATGTTGGAATTCTGGGATTTTTTCTTTTTCTCAAGGAGGAGATAAAAGAAAAATCATCAATTTCAACAAATATAACGAAAACGGGGATCAGGGTTTCGAATTTTCGACATGAATTGCTTACCGTGCTTTAACAAGGACGATGACGAAGAAGCCGCTGATCCTCAACAAACTAACGCCAAGAAAGATAATCCCGCCCAATTGGAAGCCGCTAAAGAAGCTTCTTCCTCTAAAGGTAACCTCCTTAACTGAGGATATACTGATCAGGTTTTCATCAGATTATGCACAATTGATCGTTTTTAGATGATTTAGGAATTGTTTAATACCAGATTCTTATAAAAAAACCCTAAATTTTCATTCAATGTATGTGTTTTTCCATTAATTATCGGATTAGATAGTCGACTGATTAGATTGTTAGAGTATATAATATATCTACGGACCTCATTCATCAACTTTTTAAGCTTTTGGTTGAGTTGGTTCCTTAACATGGTATTAAAAGCCAGCTTGACAAGAGGTGACTCTCATTTAAAGTCGGATATTTAGCGCTATGAAAAGAGTTTGTGTTGCATCCACACTTCTAGCGTGAATTAAAAGTCTCTCGTGTGAGGAGCGTGTTAGAGTATATAATATATGTTGGGCCTCAACCATAAGCTTAAGCAGTTGGTTTCTTGACACCGATGAGAATTATGGTTACATATACTCTCAAGTTAGAGAAACTTTTAGTATAAAATCTCAATGGATCACCTATTCCAATTATCTTATATGCAGCTCAAACTTTTAACTTTCGGGAACTAGCCATGGCGACAAAGAATTTCCGACAGGAATGTTTATTAGGTGAAGGGGGATTTGGTAGAGTATTCAAAGGAAAGCTTCATGCTTCTGGCAAGGTGATGAATGTCCTTATTTTCTTTTCTTATTTCTAAATCTTATTTTGTTATGGTATGGTGTATTGACTTCAACTATTGGTTCCTGGTATAGGTTGTTGCTGTAAAGCAGCTAGATAGAAATGGAATGCAAGGAAACAAAGAGTTTCTTGTGGAAGTCTTGATGCTCAGTCTTATACAACATCCAAATTTAGTCAGTCTTATTGGTTATTGTGCTGACGGAGATCAGAGGCTTTTGGTATACGAATATATGGAAATGGGATCCCTAGAGAATCATTTGTTCGGTAAATTGGCTAGACTTTAATAAGAATCTGTCTTAAAAAGTTATATGAATACTACATCTGTCCCTTTAAATTTGCTATACTACATTCAAAAGACTCACTTTAATCTACGTAATGTAGCAAATTCAAACGATACTGATATTCTAAAAAAACCACTTAACGAAATCATCTTGCCTATATTAGTGTGACTTGTTGCAAATCGCAGGTGATAATTCCGACAAGAAGCCATTGGATTGGTACACAAGGATGAAAATAGCTTCTGGTGCTGCCAGTGGACTTGAGTATCTGCACGAAAAGGCAAATCCCCCTATAATATATCGTGATTTAAAGCCTTCGAATATCCTACTAGAGGAAAACTATGAACCAAAACTTTCTGACTATGGTCTTGCTAAACTTGGAGCTGCTGGAGGTAAGGTAAATCCTACATCAAGAGTAATGGGAACATATGGTTATTCTGCACCTGAGTACTCAAGTGGTGGTGAACTTACTCTCAAATCTGACATCTATAGCTTTGGAGTAGTATTATTAGAGCTTATCTCTGGACGAAGAGCCATCGACACAACTAGACCAAATGACGAGCAGAATTTAGTTACATGGGTAAGTTTTTAGTTATTATCACTCTACTAAATCATGTGTGCTTCTTATTTATGTGAAGTTGTAGATGATTACTAAGGGTCATTCACCTATTTATTATAACTGAGAAGGGTAAAATTGTGTGCATCAGACCCATCCAACCTTTGTGGGAGCCACTTAATGGCATTCGGGGTAATGAAATGTGAATCACAAAATTGGTTGCGTTTTCCCTTCCCTAACCTAAGTGTAACTGTGAATCAGGCGCAACCAATATTCAGGGAGCCTAAACGATTCCCGGATTTGGCAGATCCACGCCTCAATAACAACTTCCCAGTGACAAGTCTAAACCAAGCAGTAGGAATTTGCGCAATGTGCCTTCAAGAAGAACCATCTGTTCGTCCCTTAATTAGTGATGTTATCGATGCTCTTAGTTTTCTCGCGATACCTCAACCGAGTACAAATCCTGCCCCGGCTCAACCAGAGAATAGTCATGCTCCACCATCAGAGCAGAGGATGCAGTATGACTCTGAGATTAAACAGAACCAATCATCCCACTCAGATAAAGATAGCTCATCGTGTGATGATGATAGAAGCAGTGAAGAAAGTGAAAGTTCAGGTGACGACTATTCTACTTCTGATCATCGAAATGAAGGAAGTTCTCAAACTTCATCGGGAGAGAAAGACAGCAGTACACTATCTTCGGAGAGGGGAAGTGAACGCCAAGACTCAGATAGAAGACACAGCTTTGATAATAATTCAGAAGAACAAAGCACCTACTCAGATTCGGATAGCGAAGGTGACAATACCAATTATGACGATGCTGAAACTTCAGAGGTTGAAGATTCAGGAACAAGATCAACAAATTCCAGTACTAACTACAGTTTATATTCAGCCCAAAGTACTGGAAGCAGCTTAAAATCAGATTCCGGAAATAAATCTTCAGCCAACGGAAGTAGCAGGAGATCTACGCCCACAAAAGATACTGGTTCTCGTCAAAGAAAGCCGGTTGTAACATTTAAAGAACCAAGTTTGAGTGCGAAAAAAAATGGTACCAGACCCGAGGGAGGAAAATGCAGTTCCGACAATTTAAATAGTAATAATAATCAGACAGCTACTGCTGCTACTGCTACAGATGGTAGGCAACATCAAAGTTCAAGTTCTTCAAGTTCAGAAGAAAGTAGTGACTCCGAGGATGAGGAACCTCCAAGACACAAGGAAGTCACAAAAGTTCCGCAGACGAACGATAGTAAAGATAATGAAGAAAAAGATGGGTATAAAAATAACCATAGAGTTTTTGATGAATCTGAAAAAGAGGTTCCAAAGTTACGGCATCTCAAAACCAGGTGATTTTCAAGAGAAGGGCATTACACGATACTCCGTTTACTTGTTTCTGAACAGTTTGAACATAGAACAGAAAAAATCTGATCAGTATAAATGTAGCAGCTTATCACCCTCTTCCTCTCAATTCTCATGACGTATCCTAAGAATCAGGCAGTTGAGGAAGATGGCACCATGCTGTTTTTAGTGAGGGATTAATGCCAAAACCTGGTTACAAGGTTTCTTTTCGACTTTCCTTACATTCTTGTGTTAGTTTGATTTAATCATGACATGTTTCCTTTGTTTTTCTAGTTCTTCCTTTTTTGGACCCCGCCCCCTTTGAAAAACAAGCTATTTTTGTAATAACACATTGAAGTGTTAGATTTGAAAGACTTGTAGGCAGAAAACAAGCTTGAGAAGACTTGGTTTTGTTTCATTTTTAATTTTTATCAACCAGTGTAGTGCTCAGCACATCAGTTTGTGTTCTGATTCATCAAGCTGTCTCACTTACATCAATCATCATTTGTGAACTAATTAATCATTCAGTTAATATCACTTTGGACTTGTTAAATTCAGGTTTTCTGTTCTTAAAAGATTTTGTTGTCTAGCAACTAGCTATGAACATTCTGTACTTTTTTAAATGATGCAATTTTCTGATAAATAAAATCAGATATAGTAGAGTCGGAAAGTCAAAATGCCCCTTCTCTGTGTTTTGGCCATGTAGATTCTGACATTGAAGTTTCTTATAAGTTGTAACAAATATTTCCGCAGGTTCTGCTTATACAAAAAAGAATATGAACCTTCAATATTTTACAAGACAAGTTTAACAGATTTGTTACCTTTGCCTGAAACACTACCTAAGCTTTCTTATCGGCAATGCTCGTCCAAAGAGCTCCTCCACCTCGCTAGCCTCCATTTTCAGATCATTCAGTAATTCCATCTCCTCCTTGCTAAGTTCTTTGAGGAAGTATTGCTCATCTTTTTGAAACTCTTTAAAACCTTCAGCTAACCGCTGAAATAATGTCATCTCTGTCTTCCCAACCTTCTCCACCTCTTCTTCTAACTGCTCCACTTCCCTAATGATAGTCTTTTCACCTTCCTCCACTGTCTTCTCCAGTCTCTCAACCAGTGGAGGCTCAGGTCCACAAGTATTATCTGTCCGAATAAATGTACTGAAGTCTCGTCCTACACTTCGAGCTGCTTTTTCGAGTTCAGGCACAATAGTTTCAGGTAAAGTTGCACTTCTAGTATATATAACAGCACCACCATAACCATCCCATGCATCATTTCTGCCTCTGTAATACACGAAAATGTAATCATCGGGTTGATTTTCTATCTTAGAAGATAGAATGTACCTGCATGGTGAATAGAGTTTTCGGTCAATTTGCGTGCATTATCAAAGACTGCTGCTCTCGTGAAACTATAAAATTAGACATCAGATATAGTGAAAAGAAACAGTTTAGAGTACCAGTCATCTTGATAATGAAGATATTCATTGTCGTGATTATAAAGTATCCCAGGTTGCGAGGGATCTTGCACAAATTTCTGCACAGCCGAACGAGTAAAAAATCCAGTGTCTGGTGTTTTAATTCTCCAAGTTAAGTTCCCAACAAGCTTCCCATCTTCGACATGGAACTCATGTAACTGGCAATCAAAGGCGTCAAAAGTGGGATTTAGACCACTAGTTATATACCACTTTCCATTGAAATCTGCCATGTTGAACCTCTGAACAAGCACACCAGGATCAGGAACAGGAAATTCCCCAACATCAGACTTCCGGGGAACACATTTCTTTCGGGAGACTGCACACTCATTGAACTCGTCAACCACTTTGTTCTCGAACAAGTCCCCACATTTGATCTAATACAGGGGAAAACAGGATTCTCAAAAATCTTTATTTGTTCCCAAGTATGAAAGGGTCTAGTTCAAAAACATGGATCGAATAAAGAACTTACTTGGCACTCAGTTTCATCAGGCCTATTATTGCAGGACTGCAGGCAAGCAATGTTGGCTGCACATGAAGGATTTGCAATGCACTTGGCAAGCTCAATTCTATTCAAAATACAGAGCAAATCAGACAAACATGACAAGGTATAGTTCATCGTGACCAGCAGAAGAAGTATTGCATTCACACAAATTCTAAATGAAACTGGCACACAACAAATGTAAAATTAAATCTCTTCAACCAATCCAAGAATAATAGTTATTAATTTGTGATAGCTAAGTATTCACATAAGTAAACAACTTATAGAGCATGATTCTATCCAGTTTTGAAGTCATGTGAATATTAATGCTTAGATAAAGTAGTTGCATTTACTAAAATAATCGGATAAATAGTGGTTTAGATCAAATGTCCCGTTAACTGTCATTGATTAAACAAGGGAAGAAGATAGAAATGACTCGGTTTTTTCAGGGCTTCCTTGCAAGCATTTCATGTTCACTAATATAAGGGGTAGGGAAAGGTGACAACTAATCTTAGATAGAAGAAGCATCAGTATTTTCTCCATGGCAGTGTGTTATTGAACAGAAAAAGGCAAACCTAAATGGACAATGAAATTGCAAATACTGGTATTGCAATTGCTATATACTGTCTGCTGAATTCAAAAACACCAACAATCAATCGAATTTAGTTTACCTGCATTCCTTGAGTAAACATGTACAAGTTTTAAGAGCGTCAACTGCTTGTGCCGAAGACACAACCAAAAATGTGCAAGCCACTGTTGCTGTTACTTCAACCACCTTTAATTTGAACAAGTTCCACTTCTGACAAAAGAAAAGCATTAGAAATCAATTGATTACCAACAATAACACTATGTTTTTGGAAGGAAAGGAGAGCGGAGGAAGGGAAAAGGAGCAGAAATTGTTGTTTTTCCTTCCAAATCTTTCCAACGTTGGAAGGATTTATTTGTTTAGAATGTGAAGGAGTTCCAATTCCCTTCCCTATGTCGCGCTACATACCTTAGGAATGATGTCATTGGAAGTAATCTTTGATGAATTCACCTCCCACCTACATGAGATAAGACCTGATTTTGCTAACTTGGAATGATGGGATTTCCTAGAAGCTCCAATTAATCTATTACATGATAAATTTCTCCAATTGAAACTTACTTTCATCCTAACATCATCTTGGCAAATAAAGGGGTTCCTCAATTGCACCCATTTCTTAAAACTCAGGTGTGAATTATTGTTGTACAAACCACCATTTTCATCGTACGATAAGCATATCGATCGAGCAACCAATGCCATGCTATTTTTCTTCTTTTTTTACAAAATATCACAGACTCAACTTAGATACAAAATCCCATATCTCAAATCAGCCAAAGCTAGCAATTCAACTATACCAGACAACCTTTTGAAGTTCTTCAGTTCACTAAGTATTATTTCTTCCAACAAATTTAACTGTCAGCCATCAAATACAGAACAATAAGATACACAATACATGTTACAAATAAACCTACCATCATCATAAATTATACTAAAACAATATCTTAATGTAACACTGTCACTACCACAATGATTCGTTTCACGCCGAAAACACTACCATCATATTTCAATTAGATGTTTTCAAACTTTTGAGTATTTAAATCTCTTATTCTTAAATTTCTATATATTATTAACATAACTCATATGACTATCGAAAATACAGTAACCAAACACACTCCGTTAGCATAAAACAATGATAAACAATTTTTATTTGTTTATGAGTATTAACATGGTACTTTATTGTATCTTCAACGAAATTTTGAGACCAACCCTTAAATTTTTTTAGCAACCAAAAAACAAAAAGATAAAAGTGAACTTACATATGATTTTCTGGATCAAAAAGCCAAAGAGAAGCAAAGAAATAGGTTTCAATTAACCGATTAGAATCAAATTGAAGACAAAACCATAGAATAAGAAATTTAGAGAGAGAGAAAAACGGCTGGCAATTGGCATAGAGATGAAGATTTGATTGAGTTATCCCAAATAGACTATTACGGTACACAAAAACTTGGTGTGTCTTATTAAGCCGGGTGCCGGCGACATGCATTTTTCTAACAATCTTATAAATTAAAATGTCAATTATAAAGGTTAAAAGACCAATTTGAAGACTTAAAAGAACAATTTTAAATTGTTACTCCCTCCGTTCTTATATATGTATCCTATTTGAAGATTTCACACACATTAAGATGGTGGGAATCTTTGTTGATTGTGGGTATTATCTTATTATAATAGTGGTGTGAATTAATGATTGTATTGGTATTATGAGAGAGTAAATATAAATTAATTATTATAAATGGGATATTAGAAGAGAAAGGGGATATTTTTTATAATAGTGGTGTGAATTAATGATTGTATTGGTATTATGAGAGAGAAAATATAAATTAATTATTATAAATGGGATATTAGAAAAGAGAGGGGGTGAAAAGAGGGTATCAAAACTTTCCATTTTAGGAAATGGGACAAACATATGAAACTACCCGTTATAGTAATGTGGACAATCAAAAAAGAACGGAGGGAGTAATATATGATCCAATGAGAAGGGTATTGAAAATGAGAAAGGTAAAAAGGATTCTACACCCTTGATTTCACATACATGAAAAAAATCTATGGTCACGATTTAGCAAAAAACGCATAATTGTAAAAGCAACTATGTTACACAGAAAGGTAACTATGACATCAATTTTAAAATGCTCTTTTTTTATAACATAGTATCCAATTTCGGATACATAGTAACCAAAAAAATCAAACAAAAATCCTTCTCATCCTTCTCATTTTAAAATCCTTCTAGTTTAAAAATCCTTCTCATTTGATCCTACATCTATATATATATAGGGGTAGGATCAAGTGAAAACACTTAAAGTGGTGAAAACTGAAAACCAGACAGAGGTATACATATTGTAGCAAAAGGGGTACATATTATCTTATAAGGTGTACATATTTTTTGTGAAGAAAAAAGTTCATATTATTTACAAAAATACCATCAGAATATGTATCCCTTTTAAGCATATATGTACACCATTTAGCAAATGTCTAATTATTTACAAAACTGCCACTCAAATATGTACTCTATTTTACCTTTTATGTACCCCTGTTTTCAGTTTTCACCATTTTAATTGGTTTTCACACGATCCAAACCCTATATATATATATATATATATATATATATATATATATATATATATATATATATATATATATATATATATATATATATATATATATATATATATATATATATATAGGATCAAATGAGAAAGGGTGTGAAAATGAGAAGGGTGAGAAGGATTTTGAGCCGTCGATTTTTTATATCAATGGTCAGGATTTATTTTATCATTGCACGCGGTTCAATAGGTAATTTTACGCGTTTATTTTGCACGCGGTTCACGTTCATTTTTTTCAATCCGGTTCAAGTACTTGAATGGGTTTGCTTGTGTCAGTATCTCTTCAGAATGCATTAACTGAATTTTACTCTCACTCTCTCATCTCTTTTTCATACTTTTTTCTTCTCTCCAAAAATCCATTGACCTAAACTTCTTCAATTTGCTTCATCTCTTTCAGAAATTTTCGAAAATTAACTCAATTTCTTCGGTATATTTTCGCAGATTAACTCAATTTCTTCAAGATCTGTTCTAAGTTCTTCAAATTCTTTCGTTCAAGGCTACATTCGATTACTATTCGAAGATTTCGCGATCTTCCATCTTCTTCCAGTTATTCAAGTTCTTAAATTCCGTTCAAGGCTGTTGGTATGTGTTTATTTTAGGTTTATTTTATGCATTTTTGGTATTTTAGGTTTTATTGTTCAAGGTTACAATCAATTTGTTTTTTTAGGTTTTGTTATGCATTTTTTGAGTATTAAATTTTGATTTTTCATGTAATATGTGTTAGGAATACATTTGATTATTCAGTTCTTCATTTTGTTTAGTTCAAGTCTATATTTAAGTTTACTCTGTTTTTTTATCTTCGGAGCTTTTAGATAGTATATTGCTTCAAATTTTCGATTAATGTTGTTTATGGAGTTTATTTTTGTGATTTTCTTTGCTTATTAATGTTTGTTTTTCAATTTCTTTAGTATCTCAAGGCTAAATTCGATTTTTGTTCAAATTTTTTTGAATCGTCCATTGTTGTTCCTGATTAATGTTTGTTCAATTTTTTTGTTCAATTTCTTTAGCACCTTTTTCTCATATTACTGACATTGTTTATCATAGTTACTTTCTTTTTCAACATAGTAACATTCCTTTTAATTATAGTTACTTTCTTTTTTGATATTGATTCCTTATTTCAATGAATCTATTTTTTTGTTTTCCCTTAACTCATTAAGCCTATTAGCTCAATTGGTAGAGCACTCTGTTCTTCTTTTATGGAGGATGTAGGTTCAAATCCTACATAGGCTATTATTTCTATTAACGTTTTGAATTTGTTTTTCACAATTTCTGATGACGAGACAAAAACTCATTATAATTTTACTATCCTTTAATAAGTACATTATAACCATTTTCTAAGAACATCATATGTTAAAAGCATTTACAAGAACATACTAATATTTTAATATGAATATAGTATCTTATTATAATCATAGTATCATTTATTAAGAACATAGTATCCTTTGCGAAGAACATAGTAACCTTTGCGAAGAACATAGTATGTTAAAAAATTTTGCAAGAACATCCTAACATTTTACTAAGAATATAGCGTCTTCTAATAAGAAAACAAGAAAGGAGTATTTCAACCATACATCTTTATCTAAACCATTTCATATGCGGAGACAGTTTCACATTATAATCATAGTATCCTTTACGAAGAACATAGTAACTTTAAATAAGAACATAGTATGTTAAAAAAACTTACAAGAATACACTAACATTTTAAAGAACATTCTCATTTTAAAAAATTGAGCATAACAAGTAGAAGCCTATGTAGGATTTGAACCTACATCCCCTGTGCAATGTAAGCACAAATACACAGTGCTCGACCAAATTGAGCTAATAGGCTTATAGAAAATTATATTACATTGTAGTAGTAATCTTTTCTAAGGACATAGTAACCCTCTTTAAGCACATAGTAATCTTCTTTAAGCACATAGTAATCTTATATGAGGAATACTAATTCATATCATTATTCGCAACTTCTATTCCCAATATAACGTATTAAGGACGAAGAATACAAAACTTGAAACCCAGAAACAGTCTAATAAAATCAACAACAAATTTGATTTTTAAAAAACCTAAAATAATTTTCCCCAAATTGAAAACCCTAAATTTTGAAAACCCTAAGATACAAAAAATATGGGAAACCTAATTCCAGACAAATCCAACACAATCTAACACAATGATAACAATCAATTTCTGCAAATTGAAATGAGATTAGAGATGAAATTTTTCCTCAATTAGAAAACCCTAGATTAATTACTAATTTGAAAATGAATTGAAAAAATCTATCAAAAAAACTCACATGATTTGTCTCTAACAACGATGAAGAGAAGAAAACTGCAAGAAGTTTTTTGTTTTCATGACAGAATATCGAACAGGAGATGGAGCAACATTTTTGGTTTTCAAGCAAGGGAAGATGAAGAGGCAATTTCGGTTTTCACGAAGAGAAAGAGTTTGAACAGGAGAGAGAAACCCCTTTTTGGACCGGTTGCCTTATTAACCGGTTTTAGCACTCTTTTTTTACCCGTTAGATCTTAATAAGATCTATGTTCTCACCCTTCTTATTTTGAGACCCCTTCTCATTGGATCCCTCCCCTATATATAGGGGAGGGATCCAATGAGAAAGGCATTGAAAATGAGAAGGGTAAGAAGCATTCTACACCCTTGATTTCAGTTACATAAAAAAATCTATGGTCACGATTGAGCATAAAAAGCATAATTGTAAAAGTAACTATGTTACACAAATTGGTAACTATGACATCAATTTTAAAATGTTCTTTTTTTATAACATAGTATCCATTTTTGGATACATAGTAACCAAAAAAATCAAACAAAAATCCTTCTCATCCTTCTCATTTTAAAATCCTTCTCATTTGATCCTACATATATATAATATAATGACGTTACAAACACAATAAACATGTAAAGTGATTCTACTTATGATGTTTTGGAAAATTAATTTGTGCAAAAGAAAGTACTACAACACGCAACGTGTGATCATCATCAAAAGCTATACCAAAAAGACTTTCAGTACCAGGAAGATATACAATTCATAGCAACACCATTGCCGAAACACATCTGATGATAATAGAGAAGTTCAATGTGCCGGATTCGTTTACGAAAGCCATGAGTAGGGATTCAATTGAACAAGCGTAAATTGGAATCGGTTTATGTCAATAAAAATCATTTGGAAAAGCCCAATTCACACATGAGTAACATCGTGTCTTGAATTCAATGTGGTAAAGTCCTTTTGATTTTTGTAAGCAACAAGTTTAATGACCCATCGTTGCTTTGGACCGTGATGAACTGATGAACGAGGTAGTCGTCCATTGAAAGTTCTCAAGATCAAGAGTAGAAGAGCTCTTGGTGTTGTATCTGGATCACGGGGATATGTCATTTACATATTGAGAACCTACCTATATAAGTTTGAAGTGTGGCCGCTTCAAGTAGTCAAAATTGGCATACCGACTATGATAAACTTATAAATAAGATACGGACACGGTCTTATAGTGTGTCAGGTTAATGACTTTGTGTTATTGATTTTTGTGTGTACTTCATCTTCAAGTGGTTGGAAGGGTCATTTGATTCAAGTCCGTATGGATATCAATTCTGGCTCAGTCACTTGTGAAGTGTGTTGTACTAGGCGTTAATTCAATCCGTAGGGATATTATCATTGATGCATGAAATAGATTATAAGTTTTGTTTTGTAAATGAGAGGTTTATTATGCCCTAAATGGGGGATGATTGTTGAACATTTAGTGTCTAATAATCCTAAGTTTATAATCACTAAGTACAACTAAAGTAGTGAGACAATATGTATTAAAATACTAAGTCTAAAAGGAGTTTAAAGAAGTGACCGTTGGGTTGCTTCTTAATCTTTGAATTGATTGCATAAGATTCTAATACTAATTCCACTCTTAATTTAGAGGTTGCAAATTAATATTTTGGTGAATAATGCTCATGAATGCCATAGATTAATGGTATTGCTTGTGTGATCATTAACAGTGATTAATTGAGCCATAACCCTTAGGTAGGGGTGTTCATTAGCGGGACCCGGTATTTCGGGTACCCGGAAAGCCGGGTACCCGGTTAGTCGGGTATCTTTTTTAACGGCCCATGTCCCGGCCCGATTTATCCGGGTACCCGGTTTTCGGGTACCCGGATAAGTCGGGTCGGGACACCGGGTACCCGATTCAATTTGTGGTACTTTTCACTTTTGGGCAGAATTTATTTGTGATTATAGCAAAATTTCAGAATTTTTTTTTAATTACTAGGCAAAATCAATTAACCATTCATCAACATTTTAAATGAAGCTATTATATAAAACTATAAATGTTCTAAAGCATATAATTTTACAAAGTCCGAATAAACTTTGAATTACAACAAGAACAATCTAATTTAAGAATAAAAAAAGAACCAAAAAAGAAATGAAGTAGCAAAGTCAAAAAAAAAAAAAATTACATACGGTTGAAATTAATACTGAGATGAGACCCAAAATGAAAGGACAAAGTGAAGAAAATTGAAGATGAAAAAAGTAAAAATTAATACTGTGAAATATGAAGGAGAAACAAAATCATGAAAATGGAAGTGGAATGCGGCTAGTGAGCTAGGGTTTACAAATGTTTTGTGGTTTGTCTCATGAAAATAGAAACAAAAGGTCATACTAGTTTGTACTCCAGTAGCTAGGGCCTTTTATATGAAACCCTCAAAAAATATCATCCCCAATATTTCCGGGTCAGCGGGTACCCGTGAAAAAATGAATAGCGGCCCATGACCCGACCCGGTTAAGACGGGTCGGGTACCCGACCCGGTAATTTCAGTTTTTTTAAAAAATGACCCGCCATTTATAATGCGGGTCACCGGGTCATTGGGTCGGGTCGGGCGGGTCGGGTATTTTTGAACACCCCTACGGCCTTAGGCTACACTCTTGTAGTATAAATGGAGCTTGGTGATGAGTAGAAAGATAAACACTTATTCTCATTCTCTTATTCTCATTTGCTTGTGTTTTTTTCAAGAGAATAATTAACTCTTGTTTAGAGCTTTCAATTCTTATAATTTCTACACACTTTGTTATTAAGTTTTATACTCTAAGTACTAAGAGTATATTGTGTTGTTTGTATCTTTTTGTTAATTTCTAATCATCAAACCCAAGTACCTTTGTAGGGGAAAATATCACAAAAGGAAAGTGATCACACGCCTACAACAAGTATCAAATTTCTGGGTAACAGTTGTCGTTACAAAACAATATTCAAGTTATTTTAGCATTATTATTTGTAATTTTATTTTGTCATCAACAAAGGGATAAATACAAATTCCCGTTTGTAATTTGCATTTGCATTATTAAGTTCTTAATATGGCCTAAAGGTGGCACGAAAGGTTAACGACCATGGCTTGAAGGTGTACTAATGAAACATGGCTATATGCAAGTATTAAGGTGATTTAAGCAATAAAAGCAAATAAAACAATAACACCAAGATTTAAGGTGGTTCACAATTAATGAGGCTACATCCATCATCCTAGGCTAGTGTATCATTATGTGTTTAAAGGATATAGAACTTGAAAGCTCATTACAATTTGAAGGAATTATATGAATGGAAATAGTGTGTGTGAGCATTACATGGAGTAGAGAATTAAAAGAGTATATGGTAAGGATAATGAGAGGCTCAAGCTCTTGGCTTGGCTCTCTACCTTACATACAACACTATAACAATATATAGACAAAGGGGGACTTGGGAATTAATGAGTCAAAACAGAAACAAGGGGAAACAACTTCAAAACAGTAAGCAACATGCTTCTGACAGCTTTTCCAGCTTGCTTGCACAGCCTTCTGTAACCCCTATGGTCTTCCCTATGCTTCCATAGCTTGATGAAGCTGCATTGCCTTATATACCAATGACAAACCCATGTGAAAACACTCCATACACTTGTTTTATGCACACAATGAGAGTGTGTACTACTTCATGAATTGGAGTGTCCAATACTACTCATAATAAAGCATACTTAAGGTCTAGTAATCATAGTTTGTTACTTTAACTTTTAAGACTAAATTCTTCTACATTTAAATTGTCATCTAACATATGACTAATTTATGCAAGGCTCAAGTCACACATCTTTCAGTGTAGGTATTAAAATTTATAAATAAGTATAAATTAAAATGAAGTAATATTCTTGGAGAAAAATCAAATAGAATATTAGACTCATTTACATCTTTTTTTTAAAAGTATTATATATTAGCTATCATGTGTATTTAACTGTTTCATTTGAAATTTTGTTATATTTTTAATATTGCATGATTTTGAACTTTGTCAGTTTATGTAATTTAAAATTTAGTCGTTGTATCTATACTTTAAGAATTAAAGTCTTGATAAATATTTTGTTATAAGAACTTGAATATTGAAAAACTTCATATATTTCGCAACCTACTACTATCTCTGTACTTTAATATTTGCATTTTATTTTTTGAAACACTTTGGACTATTAGATGTAATTCTATACACAAATTCATGTTTAGGATCGTTCTAAAATTAGAACGTTATTTCATATTATGTGATCATTTTTGATCAAGTTTATTGATCACTTTTAATGCCTAAAATTCATGTCATTGTTAATAGGTTCAATCCAAAAAGCTAAGATATCTTGTGAAGCCATTGTATTACGCTATGTTAAATGAATGTCATATCTAGTACTCTCTAATTATGTATACACGAAAATCTATCCTAAAAGATTTTTCTTTTTGTTGTCTTCTACATCTTTGATTCAAAAAAATATTTTTCTAAATGAACATCTTGGGTTTTCTTATTGATCATTATTTATTTCATTATTGGTAATTATTTGTAGATATCTTTGTCTACTCATTTATGAAATAGAATTTTCATTAAAAATTGCTCCTCTAAACTCAATAACCGAATGGAATCGAGATATAACCATTTTAGTCTATTATATATAGCCGATCGGTTTTGCTTTAATAGCTTAATTTGCTTCGCCTATAAAAATGCATTCAAGTCATCATTTACCGAGTTTTTTTTTCCTTGTTTTCAAGTACTCTAAATATAGCCCTACAACCCCAAACTCTTAAATAATTTAGCATTGGTTTTTTCTTGTATCAAAATTCATAAAGAGTTTCCTTATCGATTCTAGATAAAATATGGTTAAAAATGTAACAAATGGTCAACAATCATTCAAAATCCATCACTTAAAGAATAGGATTACATGAAATTTACCATTTCGTGAAGTATTATATTATTCCTTTCTATCACAACAGATTATTGTGGTACATAACAGTTTTTCATGTATTATACCCATTAATTGAAGATACATTGAATCATCACATACTCAATAATCTCTTAATTTTACCATCATCTAACTTCATTTTTATAAACTAAAAAAAGTAAAAGTTTCATCTTATGAACACCTCGATAAACTCACGATTTGAATAAAGGTAATTTTTACATGAAACTAAATGTCATTTTTTTGAAACGTGTGATAAACATTAAGAATTCCCTTAATTAAAATTAGGCCACTTTGTAGGGTCGTTTTTCGTTTTCTCAGAGAGACGATCTCTCACATGACCTACCCAATCGACACAATTCTGTAATCTCTCCCCTTTAATCTCCTAGACAAGCCTTTCCATGTACCTTAATATGGACAACGACAAAAAATTAGTTATAGAAAATGACACATACCAAAGAAACTGAAAACAAGCTTAAACAGAACCGAAATGCCATGAAGCCTAATACACATGATCAATGAAGGCATTGCCAAATGTGGCCACTCAAAACTACCCAAAAACATATTCAATCAACAACACTTCCATCATCAAACAACTTTAATTTTGTCACACTTAACAACTTTAATTTTGCACACAACTCCTATTAGTAATCTATTTATTCTGCTTGATTTCCTCTCCCTCTTACATGTAGGTATTCATTCGGATCATTCGGTCAATTTCGAATCAAGTGCTTCGGGTTGGTGTCTTATGCACACATTGATTTTCAAATTATTTCATATTTCTATTGAACTCGTGTCGAATCGGATTCGATTTTAAGTTCGGGTTGGAGATCATCTTTGGTCCGCCTCAATTTTTTTTTTTAAAAAAAAGAGTTAACCCATCATCCATTTTGTGCAACTAAAACTCCTATACTTATCACATGAGAAACAAACAAACATATTTAAGAATGATGAGTCATAATCCTTTGAAGTTTGGTAGAAAGAGTGTGATCCTTAATTGCTAGACTGATAGAATCCTCACAATATCAGAGCAATTCCAATTCACACTTTTCACATCATTAACAGTTTTCATACGCTTAATTAGATAAACTCCAATCCCTCACACATCACCAACTTTAGCCCTAATAAAACAAAAATATTATCTGATTTTTAACAATCCCAGGTTCTTCTAGTACTCCAGCTTTTCTCGATCATAGTCACACCTAGCCCTCCCGATCATTCAACCCACATTAAACAAAAAATGTGATCATAGATACCCGAACTGAGGCGACTTATCGAATGATACATGAACATAGCCATATTGAGCTGAACCAAAAGACCCATCTTTAAAACAGTACAGATAAATGCTTGGCCTATAAACAGAAAAATTGAAAAACATTTCATAAAACTGTACTAACTTGTTCAGCACACCATTGACAGATACATCCAGAAGTAAAATTAGAATACTTATCACATGGCTGAAGTGCACAAACCTAAATCTTGAACACGATAATACATCTGCAAAACCAAATTGTTGTCAATCGTTAAAAAACACCCATACATGCATAATTGTGCTTATATTACCATCAATGAAGTCAAAAATTGAAAACAACACATGCATAATAAGTTATAGAAGATGCACATCATGTGTACTGAATAACAAATTTTCAAACTAGATCATTCATCAACATTCCATCACCACAATGCCATCAACTGGCTCCCTCCTGAGCAAGGTTTAGGAGGTCGGATATACATAACCCGACCCTTAGTGATAACAAAAAGGTTGTTTAAAATTCACCCTCGATATCAAATATCATTAGCAACTTCACATAAAGTCATCTTTATATAATCCGTTATAGTTTGAAACCAAAGAATTATAAATCTTTGGCCTATCAAAATAAGGGACATAAACAGGAACGTTCATCGCCAAATGCAAATTCTCATGTATATATAAGACTGTTATATCATCCATTAAATAGACATACCAACACCAAAGCTTCTTCTTGTTTATGTTTACGGTTTTATAAAATATCAGAGGTAAAAACATTACAAAAACCAACAGACTTTTCACCTCATTAAAACAAGAAAACACAGAAAATGCACTCTACATAAGAAACTTTGATTAGGCTCCCCACCTGTTCAAGCCAAAGGATATAAGCTTCTGAATAATCTTTGATGATCCTCACAATCCATGTCATAATGTTGTCAAAACATGATGCAAGATGACTTATCCAGTATCAGGTTCAAATTGTATTTCTCAAAACATTCATTATAAAATAAAATTAAAGTGGTGATAAGAAACAAACTTAATACCTAAAAATTAGCTGAATATAGTCCCATTTATACAAAATATCTAATTTTTCGTCAAGCCTACGAATGCAGGCATTGGGCCAATAACTTCAAAACACGAGTAATTTGGTGAAATTTTTCTATTCAACAAGTAATAGATGATTTAAAGATTAATATCAACCACAATACAGAAAAAGTGACAATATCAACGTCACAATGCAGTCTTCTGAAAAAAACGGTACCTTTATCAAGAGAGCTTTCATCATTAAACAAACATGATTATGCGAAGTCTTAAATAAGTTGTATAACTTTTGTTTTTGTTCAATTTAAGGTAACTAACAATTGGTAGTTTCAGAGAAGGCCAGATTTTCGATTATGAGCTAGTACTAGCAAATAGCTGGTAATGCTGTCGTATTCACAGCATGATAATAATATACAAACATGTGAATGGTGAAGCTTATATCTTATCTAAGCTTATACAGACATAATAATATTGACAACCAGACTTATCTAAATGCCTTAGATAGTATCCAACTAAAAATCTTTGCCTCACTTGATAAGGAAACTCTTAACAATCCTGAGGACACCAGTAAAAGTTCACTTCTTGTAGTATTAGATGGCAATTTACAATTTTTTTTTTTCAAATTTCAGACATGAAAAGATTAAGAAAGTGGTGTGTGCAACTGATTCCTTTCTAAACACACACCAATTCACTATTATTTTATTATTTTCTCGCCATTTTAGGTTATCCAGAAATCTAAACTTGAAAATGTTAATCCCACGTCAAAAATTGGATTCCAATCTACAATTATTCCATTGCACGATAAATAACCTCCTTAAAATCAGTCGTTTACTGAACAATAAAGCACGTCTAGATTTCTCCACATTGCCTTGTCACCACCAACTAATAATTCAAAAATGCCTAATGCCCAAAAATTTTAGTGTATAACAAGCATAGACTTATAGAGCATGCAAATTGCACATAAATCACTGAGACCAAATTTTTAACAAAAATCATGAAGATCAATGACTGCATACACAGTGTACAACAAAAACGGAAGCCATAGGAAAAACTTTACATCATTTATACAAGTTTTACAAATTAATTTAGCTAAAAGTTCCATATAAAAGGATATTGCACGTTTTTTCTTTCTTGGCGTAAAGAGACAAATGAGCTACTATGCCAAAGACGGGATTTGTTCCAAGGTCACGGGTATCACCCTTACACGAATTCAGCAACTAAGCTAGTTTGCATCCACAAATGTTTTTGTAAATTAAGATGCAGAATGAAATAGATTATCCTTACCTGAATCAGAGTCCCTGAGGTTTTTCCTTTTACATCAAGAAAAGGTTTGAGCAAACTCTTCACCAAGTTGGACTATGCTACCATTATGAACTTTTGGTTTCGAGCATTGAACTAGAAAATAACAGATTGTTAGAAGTCTAGACAGCATAAATTCCTGAATGAGGAAATGAAAGCATGAGACAAAGAAAACCAGAGAAACATTAAACCCTAATTAAAAAGGCACTCCTTATTCTCACAAATTCAGAATCGAAAAAGTTACAGCCAGTCACAAAGGGGATACCATTTCATCTAATCAAAAGTATCCAAAAATAATAAACAAATGGAGGATGAACTAAGAACAAAAAGTAATTTTTAAGTAACCAACTAATTACAACAAATTCAACTCAATAATCACTACTATATCAAAGGCTAACAGCTACAGCCATATAGAAGGTTTAGCGAATATGTGCCATTTTACAATGATTATTAACCAATCATTCACAGATTGACATACACCTTAGACATCATCTGCACTCATCTAAGAATACATTTAGTTAATTGTGTAGATACTTCCACTCTTTTGCAATGGATTGGTAGTTTTCCAGATTTTGCCTACCTTGCCAAACTTCATTACTTGTTTCAAATGGAAATATTCACTGAAGAGCCATTATTGTGGCCTAACATTGTCCAATGCATATATAAACCAAGGAAATAATGAGTTTTAGTCATTTGAGAGCAAAAAGAATATAAGTCTCCACATAATTCCAACCCCCTAAAATGACGATCTTAACAGCACACACACTTGCAGTCATATTTGGCATCTTAGGTATATTTTGACATATAGCTTCTAACTATTCTCACAGCAGTTTCTGGGAGATGCAGAGGAAGGGAATGGAAAAATGAGTTTTTTAATTTTGCATAATATCCCCTTTTGAAGTTTTATTCACAGCGTTCCTATGCTGTTTATGAAGCTAACGCTAATCAAGATTTTCCTTTGTTGGATTTTCAGGAAATGTTGTCGCAGTTGGCGTGTTCCTTTCGCCGATGTAAGCCTTTATGATTTAACATATCCTAACTTACTTCAAGCATCTCTACAATTGGAAAACTTGGTTTCCTGCTACTCTGTCGCTTGGATCTCTCACCCAACCTTGATCTCTCTTTCATAGGCCAACATTCTACAGGATCTACAAGAGGAAATCATCTCAAGGATACAAATCACTACCCTATGCAGTGGCACTTTTCAGTGCAATGATGCTGCTATACTATGGTTCCCTCAAACCGAATGGACTTCTTATCATCACTATTAATAGTTTTGGATGCTTTATAGAAATTCTTTACCTTGTGATATTTCTAATATATGCACCAAAAGAGACAAAGGTACGTATCTTCCAGAGAATAAGCTTTTGTTACTAGTGAAAAATCATCTATGGGAAAACATTTGTGATCTACAGTGCTGAGAATAGAACTGACGACCCTCTGTCCCTCTTGTTTAGCATCCATTTTGAGTTGTCCCTCTCAATTTGCATCATTTATATTTTTATACAATGGCTTTAATCTCGTGTATACATTCTAACTCTCTTTTAATTTCAACCACACAATATATTCTTTCTCTTCATTCATTATCAAATATCTACATTTTCCTTTATACAACGAACTTTCTCTTTGTTACTATCCTAGACCAAGGAGTACAACTCTTTGCTTAAAAGCTGCAAAACAACTCGGTTTTTTAAAAAGAAATCAAACAATAATTTCAAAATTTGCTACTTTTAATCTGCTTCTAATTCAAAATTTAGGAATCAACATAGGTATCCTTAATATCATAACCGCAGCATCAGTCATTCATAACTTCTTTTATTTAATAATACTTTTGTTTTACATTGCAGAGTTTCACGCTGAAGCTGATACTTCTCTTTAATCTAGGAGTATGCAGCTTAGTCATGCTGCTCACAACTTTGCTGTCTAAAGGGTCCACAAGAATTACTATTGTTGGCTGGATTAATGCTGCCATTAACCTATGTGTGTTTGCAGCTCCTCTGAGTGTCATGGTAAGTAAAACATAAAATCTAAGACTACAGATTCTCAAGTAATTTAACAATTCATATGTTCATCCATAATCAATAATGTGATTTCCACATATGGAATTCAATATCAGAGGCAAGTAATTAGAACAAAAAGCGTGGAGTTCATGCCGATTTCTCTTTCCATAGCCCTCACATTCAACGCTACAATGTGGTTCTTCTACGGATTTTTCCTCAAGGACTACTTCATTGCAGTAAGCAACCTATAAATTTCACTTCCTGCATTTTTTAGGACTATAAGCTGATGTTCTTTGTGATACAAACAAGCTAATCAATATGATCAACAGGGACCAAATATATTGGGGTTTGTTTTTGGGGTGGTTCAAATAGTCCTCTATATCTCGTACAAGTACTGTAGCAGCAAGCTTGAGCAAAATTCAACTCAAGATGAGTCATGCAAAGATTTGGAACCAGTGAAAGATGTCACAAAGGAAAACCAACAACTTGAATTGCAAACAGTATAGAATATCCAAGTCAAGTTGAATGAACTCTGTACGTTACAGTGAAATTTAGTGTTTCAGTGAAACTGATACTTGTCTATGGAGAGTTGAGATCTACCACTGTAGACAATAATGCAGTTTCACATGGAAATAAAAAGAGCTGTTCTTATCTGAATTTGTATGCAGGTTACAAGTCAACATTTGCTGAATGAAAATTTTAAGCTTGTTGAACAATTAATTTGACTTGTTAAGAAATAGCAATTAATTTGGGAAGACAAAATGTCGTAGAAAAAAAGTCACTTCCCTATGTTTGAATTTATTAATGTGGGAAATTTAAAAGACTGACAAATTCTCTTAGTTTTTGATAAATAAACTGAACAAATACCAATCGTTCCGTCCCTCTCATTTCTTCTCCCATCCATTCCTTTCTTCTGGCCGTCTAGGGGTATGGAAATTCAAACAATCTGTCGAAAAGACAGTTTATTTTCTGATTTGTGAAGGGTTGTGTTAACATTTATCATGTCTCTCATCTTGATTGAAGAAAAATTACCAAAAATAAATAAGATTCTCAAAACCCTTTCATTCAAATGAATGATGCCCATCGTTGACATTTTGTTTATGGCCATAATTTTACAACTTAATATTCAGAAGAATGCATGCAATTGTCAAACCTAATAGAGGGCAATTAACAAACATGTGCATAGACCAGAGGCTGAGAGAGACAAAATACACATTTATGTGAAGAGTGTTACATTTATAGGCAAGGAATTTGGCAACTTTCATTAACCCTCAAACTGAATTCTGCGCAACACGTATTATCAAAGCATATCGCTATCCATACCAATATCAGGCCACCAAATATTTTGGCTTTATCCAAGTACAATGTTTTTGGCAAAATAAAAGATTTATTATCACCTCATTGTAGCTCTAATTGTTCAATCCAATACATAGCATGGTGTTTAAGTGCGTTTGTACTTTGGTCACTCAACCATCCATGGACAGAACTTCAATAGTTGCAAACGTTGGGTCATACTTTGGGGTCAATTTTTTGTTCCTTATTTTTGATGGTGTTTTCCATGTTAATTTTTTTTGAAGTAAAAATGCTAACAATCAATTAAAAGAAAAGAAAAACTAAACTGAAAACCAATTTTTAAATTTAAAAAAAAAATTCCCTACCAAGTCTAAGCCCCGTTTTTCCTCCCCATCGAGGACGGCTGACCTTGAGATGGACGACAGTTAACCCCTGTTCATTCCAGCCACCCCATAGCCCCATCCCTAAGTCTGTCTATCCTCATCCCCAACACCAATAGCTTCCATGATCAAAAAGGATGACCCAATCTCTTGTTTATGTTGCCTGAGAAAAGGGTTGAGCTCAGATAAATAAAGAGTGACTGTATTTTGTCTATATTCTCTGAGAGGACGCCTGACATAAGATAATTGAAGAAAGAGTGACTCTATCTTTTTTTATTGTCTGAGAGGACAACCCACCAAAGACTTATTGAGTGAGAGGTGCTAAGAAAAAGAAGGCTATTAGGTTCATTGGTGGTGCGGTGATATTGAGAATGATTTGGCCATTAGATTTAGTGGTGGTCGTAGGTGAGTGGAGCGGAAAGGGAGAAGGAGGGGGAAAGGGTGGTGGTTCTCGGGGGAAAAGAAGGGGCTGGGGATTTTAAGTCCATTAGTTACATCATTTAAAGTGTTACTATTAATATACACTAATAATAATTAAAAACCTTTTTCAATTAAAATTAACTTAAACACTGATATTACAATACTTGGATTAAAGTTAAAACTGATTTCAGTGGAAAAGGTAATTAAAATTAAAATAAAATTAAAATAAAATAAAGGATTAACTTACTGATTCAACAAATCAGTTGTGTTTTCGAAATTAATTTTTTTTTTTTTTACTTACACAATCAATTATTCATACTTAAAGAAAATAACAAAGATAAAATTTATAAAACAAAAAATTTTAAATAAGATAAAAAAAGTCATATGGACTGTCACGTCAAATTAGTGGGTCACACGTTTTGCCATATCACTAAAATCTGGTTTTGCATAGACCAATAAAAACAAACTGAGCCCAAAGTTTGACCCAGCGAATGCAATTAATGAAGTTATGCTTACCCAAGTAAAACAACTTCTCTTTAATCAAATTAAGAGCTCATGAGGCTCCTCAAGTTTCAAACCTGTCAATTAAATCATCATTTTCTTCCGAGGTTGATCTTACTCCAGATATAAACTTCATCAAAGTTTTTGTAGCATTGCCAACAGCATGAGAGGTCTTCTTTGCAGCACCAGAGACAACAGGTTGCAAGGAGATGACAGGAAGGCTTGCTCTCTCCTCGATCATTGCTGCATTGAAGCAGAAAGGAGAATTAAATGAGCTTTATAATAAATAAGGAAACAGAATATGCTAGTAAGTTGTAACATACACATTGTCTGTTCATGAGCAAGAGAGCCAATCTGTTGCATTCCAAGTTTGGCTGCTTGAACTGCTTGTACAGATTTATTAACTCCCTCCGAAATCTCTTGGCTGAAACCAGAAACTGGTGTACATTATAAATGGTGTTTGCAATTCAATCAGAAATTAACCACAATGAACAAGAAATAAACAGGTACATTTTGATAGAAAATCAAAAACCTGTACTGAAAATTCAAGATTTTTAGCCAGTAAACTATCCCTAACCTCTCTTTTTATTTCCCTTAGTTTGAAGTTTTAAATAGAATCAAGCACAGTGCCAAATTTGAGTGTGAGAAGAAAGATTCACAAAGACAATCTCAAAAACTGCAGAGCATAAACCACTTTTATCACCAGAGGAAACGCAAAGTCGTTTTCTCCTCATTTGCCTCTAAGACCAACTATCGAGATGCAGTTACCATCATCAATTGACCGTTCGTTTCTGTCCCTCCCCCCTTTACCCTACCAAGATAATTGGGAAGGGGAAAAAAGCTTTCCAAACACTAACTTGTTGTGCTGCATGTGCATCCCCAGGAAACATAAAACACAACATAAAGACTCTGCAAGGTATCAATTTGCAAAGGGAATAGGAACAAATGATGAATAAATCACCAAGAACACCCCTCCACTATAATTACCTCAAGTCACTCAGTTCTACAGTAAGATCACTAATTTCCATTCCTGAAAGTCTAATGGCTGCCATTGTACTGGGGAGCTCCTCCCGAGCAGTGTCTGCTAGCTTTGCAAAAGAATTAGCAGCTCTTCCCATAGCCTAAAACAAAGACAAGAAGAATCAGTAGCCCGGATTTAGATTCTACTCAAGACATCACTTAATACTTCACAATCATATAATGTTTAGATAAAAATTGGCTTGAGAACCAAAAAGTCACTTTCAGTACACAATTTCCTTGAATGCATATCTTACTGCTGGTGGTCAAAGATCAAAGACATGTCTAAAACAAGTATGTGTCAATGAACTCGAGAAGTCACAAGATGCCAAAACAACAAAAAATGATTAGACTTCACAACAGTATGAAATTTTAAAGAAGAATCAGAAACTGAGAGCACTCTACATCAGTATTGGTCTCTAATACATATTTCTCAATTCACATCCACCATGTATGTAAGAATGTCTTAATATCTTAATACTTTAAAGCTGTAGAAAACTTACAAACAAGGTAGGAACAGCTGCAGTAACAAGGCTGATAAAAGCCACAGAAGCCTGCACTCAAAAAGAGAAAATTCATAAGTGTCGTCATTTAAGATCAATGATTGGAAAGCGAAATTAGGTGAGCCTTTATGAGTACTAAAATGCCATGTTGAATCAATCATATCCTCATTCAATCCCTGTAATCAAACAGGGCCGTCTCATTCATTTTTTCTGCCCAGAGCGAAAGATAAAATGGAGCTTAGAAACTTAGGCTAATATATAGAAAAAATTACCCAAAATAATTCAACTTTTTATTTATTTTCCTACAATAATCTCAACTTCTGATTAAACATGAATAATTCCAATTATCAAGAGTGTTTGCAAAGAATGCTCTAAGGTAGCCTCTTACCTAATAACAAGTCATTTTGCATGAGAGGAAAATGTAAATACAAAATTACATAATAAAAACATGAAAAATTAAAATTGAAATCAAATAAATTTAATTTTTGATTTTAACTATTAATTTTTAATGCTTTTGATTTTTCATTTTATTTTTCTTTCTTTATAGCAATTGACCTGTATACAAGTTATTATTTGGACAACAATGTTCTTCAATAAGTGACCATAAAGTTGAGATTATTCATGTTTGATTAAAAGTTAGGATTATTGTAGAAAATCAATAAAAGATTATACTATTCTAGGTAAATTTTTTCTAAATAATATAACACCCTATTTTATAAAAGTCTTACTACTCCTGTTATGTTGAAAAAAAAATTAATTATACCTAAATTTAATTCATATTAATATCATAGGCCCTAAAGCCATAGCGCGCTTTACCTTGCTAAAGAGACAAGAACGCATCAAAAATAATCAGATGTCAACATGGAAGAGCATAGATGCAACTAAAAAGTCTCCAAACTAAGCCTAATAAAAGGGGCAGGGTTGAAATTTCAATGAAATTAAAGGATCATTGGAGTTAAAGCTCCAAATGAAAGTTAAAATTCAGCATTGAACAGAGCAATAATAACATTAGTACACTGTAAACGAACACATAAATTCAGCAGTGATTTATCAAAATATAAAGCAGAATAAAATAAATGAATTACCGTGCAAGCGATGAAGGTTAAGAGAAAGGAAGCTTGATCACTTAAGCTGAATTTAGAACGCCACGAAGATAAAAAGGGGGGCACATTAGGGTTTGCAATTTCCACAAATTGGTATGATTGCTCGGTAATCGAATTGGAATTCGACAATTCAGCGGAAGAATTGGAAGAGCAAAGTGTCAATAAATTGAGACGGTTGAAGGTAGAAAGAGGGAAATAGCGAGATTTGAGGAAAAGTGTGGAGTTAGGTGGGGAATTTAGGATTGGAGAAGTTAAATTACAAGGAAGAATAAAAAGGAGAGCTGGAGTTGAATGCTTCGAAGGGAGTAAAAATGGAGGTTTCATGGTGGTCGGTGGGGATTCTGGGTGGGGGAGAAAGTGTGTTTTAGGACTTCAAAAGGTTGCGCATGACGGCATGAGCTTCATGGGGAGCTTATTATGTGTCGTCATTCTTTTCGAATACTAAACTTTATTTTTTCAAATTCTAATGTTTGAAAATGATGATCGTCTTGAATTAATTTAAACTAGGTATTTACCCGTGCACGCACGGAATTATAATTATTTTTTTCATAAAGATATGATTTTGATATAAAAAATAATTTTATAATTAAAAGGAAACAAATATAATAAATGCATTTTCTATAAACAACGATAAATAAATATGAGCAAATACAATTGCAAATAAAAAGTATGTAGCTTACCAACAATAAAACAAAAATTAATTGAACCCTTTTGTTTTTTTTTTTTTTTGAAAAGAATTGAACTCCTTTGTTAGATACAATTATAATTTGTTAGATACAATTATAATATAAACCTTTGTTTTTAGATGTTGACGAAAAAACATGCTATCGTGGCTCATTATTTTAATATAATGTTTTACTATAATGTACTTCATGATGATTTGATAACAAAAATATTATTGAAATTTTATCAAAAAGAAATCTTGATACGTGAATTACAGGTGAAATTGTCCTTTGTTTTTAGAAATAATATGAAAAGATAAATAAATATAATATCATAAATATAAATATGTATATTAATACAAATATGTCGATAAAGAGACATGAAGTAATATTGTTTACTCACATAACATTTATGCTAATTTTTTATTGGGTTAACCTAGTGGTTGAAAAACTTATCTTATATTGTTCCACAAATGGAGTAGTAAAACTCAAAGTTTGGGTCAAATTACCAATAAATTTTGGACAATCTATTATGGGTTATAAATCACTCACGTATTGCTACATAACAAACTTTTCTATTTACCCATAATAAGCAAATTGAACAATTTAAGTTTAAACTTTAATAAAATTTAAATTGAAAATAGAATGATTTTCTCTACAACAGCATCATGTGTCCATCTTTTTTATCTCCTGTTTAAATTGAAGACATAAAGTGGTGATTAAGAGGATTACTACTACTATAAATAAAATAAAATACAAACACAATACCATGAACAAAAGTTTCAAATTCAACTAAAATAAAATAAAACAACACAAATGAAACCCCAATTTTTAATCATATAAAAGTCACCTAAACTCTAGTATAAAAATAAAAATATCACAATTAATAAATTTTCCGAAACCTTATTAAACAATAAAGTCAAGAAACGGTAAAATAAACACACAAAATGACACATAATAACAAAATCCTAATTTTTTTTTCCTACAAAAATGACACATAATATTGTAAAATTTTAAGGAAAAAAAATCAAAGCAAAAAAATTGCAAACCTTTCAGTAAGATTTTTTTTACAGTAAAAGAAAATTGAGGGAGAGGGATTAAAATTGGTAGTTTAGTAGTTTACCATATATGAATAGCTTCCAAAAGAAGTTTAGGAATATTCAATGTTGAACAATAAATATTTTGGAAGAGGTAAGATTGTAGAAATGGGCGGGAAAACATTGATTGTAGTAGAGACACGTGTCATAGAGTTTTATTGCTTTAGTAGATAGTATGATGATGATATGATAAATATTTTGGAAGAGGTAAGATTGTAGAAATGGGCGGGAAAACATTGATTGTAGTAGAGACACGTGTCATAGAGTTTTATTGCTTTAGTAGATAGTATGATTTATGTATCTATAACTATTACTAAAACAAAACACAGCTTGCATCATCACCTTTTAAAATTGCTTATATATCGCATCCTTATTAAAAATTTTCCCTTTAAACTTAAATGATGATGTCATCCTTATTATGATCTTTGACTTTCTATCTCTTATTTTGGGCATGTTATTAATTAATTACTATTTTTTTTACTTTTTAGGTCAAATCACATTTAATGTATTAGAAAACTATATATTTTTATTTTATTTATTTTAATTATTTATAAAATGTTTTCAATTTCATTTATTAAATGAATATTATTTAGTGTATTTGGATATTTTAAAATGGTTAAAACATAATATATTATTATTAGGATTTGTTTTTATTATTTATACTCTTGGTTACTTAAATGCAATGATTAATATTAATATGATTTATGTTGTGAATATTTTTATGTAAGTCACTTATATTTTTTATGAGAAAAAATTATCTTTGTCGTTTGAAATAATAAAATAATTTTACATAATTCTATGTATTTATATTTGATTTTAAAGTGGGTTATTGTTAGTAATAATTTTTAATACTTTTATAAATCAATGTAATAGGTATTTTTGTTAGAAAAATTAATATGTTATTCAAAATTAAAAAATAAAAGTATAAATATAATTATATTGCGCACAATGCAAAATATGATATAATGTACGTAATGTATACAATTGTTCATAGTGAAATAAAATATAAATATAATACAAAAATATGTCAAAAAATTGATAAAACCGTGTATCGCACGGGGCACTATCTAGTTATTTAACAAATTAAAAGATTTTAAAATTCGGATTAATTTTAAATCATTATTTTGAAAATACCTAAAAGTGAGCATTTGAATAGGATTACTCAAACTTTATCATACTCAAATTCTTTTTTTATGATTTCATAATTGAAACCATAATCATCATATCATACAATCTAATGAAAAGAATGTAAAATTCCACATGACATTTTTATAGAGATTTGCCATATGAAATAATTCTTATAGGGATTTGAGCGGTATATCATAATTAGATATAATCTGTTAAATTTTCTTGGAATATTATATGTTTAAATTTAAAAGCTATATAATATTTCCATTTAAAGTTTCTTAGAATATATAATGGTTTTTTTGTTAAAATATTTGCTAATTAATAAAGTTTTTTTATTAAAATTTTAATTTCTAAAATATTTCAACAAGAATTAAAATATACATGATAATCAAAAATTATTTTGAAAATGCAAAAAATATTATGATAACATTGTTGGAAAATAACCCAAATTTGCCTTAAAAAGTATGAGAGCTTTAAATAATACTTATATTAATTAACGATCGTATTTTTTTATTAGAAGCACTATATATTCTAAAATTCTCTACCTATTTTATAAGAAATATCATAATTTTATATTGATATAATGTAATTGCATCTCTATTAAAAACTTTGTGCGTTGCACGAGTTTCTATACTAGTTTGAAATAAAACATTTGTTCTCAAGCACTACATTAACATATAGGAGTATCAATTAAAAAATGTACACAACTCGACCTAGGTCAAGTCGCACATTAGGTGCAGCTTCTACATTATTTTTACTAATTTTAATTAAATCAAAATTAAATGATCGCAATTTCACACTTGCATCTACTTTATGTTCATGTTAATTAAAACAAGATTAGTATTTTCAGATTTTTAAAATTATATATAGTATTTTTAATTTTGTAATTAAAATGAAATCAATCAATCAATCAAGATTTTAGATTTGTATTTACTTTGCGTAAATGTTAATTAAAATTAATCAAAATGAACATTCATGTATTGCATTTACGTTAAAGAAGCGTTGAGTATATGAGTTTTAAAGAGATAAATGAGTTGAATTTTTGATAAGAGATGGACAAAATTAAAAATTTCATGAAAAAAGCGACGACATATTGAAAAAGGATTTGACAAAAAGAATTGAAAATTTTAATTTAATGATACCTTCATGTGGTTATAACCATTTACAAATCTAATCATCTAACCTTTCATTTATCTAACAAAGATCCGACCTTTGCTTGTATTATTCTTCTAAATGAAAGGTTAGACCTTTAACAGATAAGGTAAGACTTTTTATAGTATTAAATTTTCTTTAAAAAAAAAGTCTACGTAATAACAATAAACTATAGCGAAATGCCAATGTTAACACTATTTTTTTTTCTAAATGGAAGCGACCACATTCTTACTTAACTTTTTTTTTTTGAGTTAACATTCTTACTTAACTAATACTATAGCATTTTTTAGAAAAAATCAGTATTTTGACGTAAACTTAACTTGAGTAAGTTCGAAGGATTAAATTAATTTTATACCTTTGCAAATACCTTCATAAAAATGAGTCATGTTGCATTCCCTCTCCACAGATCAATCTCCTCAAGGAATGAAAATGTTCATTCTCCTCACCATTTTCACTTATTCAGTTTTGAGTCTTTTGACTAAACTTTTGAACAATTACGTAAATTACAAGAGCTACTTGACTGCGCAGATTTCAATTGGGGTTTCTTGACTGCGCTCATCTCTTTTAACTTCCTCCTTAGAGGAACGAGTATGATTTGTCTGCATCTTTCAAGAAAAAGAATCAACTAAAATAATAGCATCATATGCCCCTGACTAGAGGTGTTCAACGGGGCGGGTCGACCCAATGAGTCAAGGGTCGGGTCACATTTTAATGGGTCATTGGGTCAATAAAGGGACGGGTCATTAATGGGCCTTGTGTATAGGGTCGGGCCGGGCCGGGTCGAATAATTATATTAATTGGTTGTAAAAAATATTTTCAGTAAGTCTCATGGGAGACGGTCTATTCTATAGACGGAATCCATGAAGCCCAGCCCAAAATATAACATAGTATATTTTGGGTTATAATAAATTATTTGGGGTTATAATAACTTATATTTGGGGTTATAAAATAGTATATTCGAGATTACAATACCTAACATTTAGGATTATAACATAATATAATTGATATTATAATAAAAAAAAGTCAGTTAAGGGAAATGGGCTAGCCTAATTTTGTGGTCTATCCTATAGACCGTCTCTTGTGAGATTTTGTGAAATATTTTACCACTTTTATATTTTTATGTGCGATTGTTATATTTATAGTTGAACTGACCTAACGGGTCATAAAGTATAATAAAAAAACTATTTTATAAACTTTTTAAAAAGGGTCAAAGTGAGTCGTATTTAAACGGGCTTGACCTGCCCTGGCCCGTTAAACATTTGACATGACCCGCCCCGCCCAGACCCGGCCCATTGAACACCTTTACCCCTAACCAACCGCTCGTTTGAGCTTGATGCTGCTCATTCTAGCGGCTTAGCTGCTGAACCCAATGACTTTAGGCTGCAACGTGCTCGTTCGAGCCACATAGTGCTTGTTCAAGCACTCCCCATCTGGCAGATTCTATTAGCTACTGTTTTGCATGCTCGTTCAAGGCACCAAGGCTTCATTAGGACTTAAGAACCTTGTTCAAGCACCCTCGTGCAGGACTATTTCTTAGTCTACCAAATCCTCATTAACTCCATTCATTAACCCATCATAAATTCCTTGTTTAAGTACTCATTTACACACAAGTAACTTAATACAATTAAAACCATATGTTGGGAATTAAAATAGTACACTAGTACCCTATGCTAGTAGTGGAGGCTTGGAGGTGCCAAATCTTGACTTTGCAAAGGAGTATTTAAAGTTAATACAAAGCGTAAGAGCTTTAGGGGACCAAGGTACAAGTAGTATACACATAGGAGAAGGAAGAAAAGTCGAAGTAGCAGCAGTAGGGGCTGCTCGACCTATGGCTCGGTCGAGCATAGGGTCGAGCGAAGTTTCTGATGTTCATTTTGTGATCTGCGGCTGCTGTACTCCCCTTATTTGTGGCTTATTATTTTACTACCCTTATACCATACTCCCCTATAAATACCCACTCATATGCATAGTATTAGATGCCCCAATAGTCTCAATACTTAAAGCTATTCTTCTTGCTTATTTTCTCCATCATTAGCTCCTCTCTTCCATTACACATAACCTCCATTTGCAATTCCTTCAAGTTTGTATTTCTCCTTTGAACACTATAAATCCTAGGCTACATGGTGGATGTAGCCACATTGGTGAACCACCTTAAATTCTTGTCTTGATTATTTAGTTCATTTTAGTCATTCATTATTACTTGCATTATTATTTTGTTCCTAATCTTTGACACAACATAAACACACATTAACCTTAATTTTGTGATCCTTGAGTGAGGTCTTAGCCTCTCCTTTCACCATACTTAAACTTTATCATCAATCACACACACAAAGTTACCAACTTAATACACCCATTTACACACTACCATGACTCATAAGATTTCGTCCCACAAGTCACTCATGCAAGCACACTTGAATGGTGCACTCAAGTCACACCATTAATCTCAACAAAAAACTATTCGTATGCAAATCAAACATAAACTTGATTGAATCAAAACTCTATATATGTTCAAGGATTGGAATCAACTTGACAACAAATAGTATGAATGTAAGTTTTAAATATGGGATGAATGAACAATTAAAACTTCATATATGTTCAATCCATATATGGGAAACATCTTAGGATGAGACTGTCTCATACGAAGATTTGTATTATCTTGTGTGAACAAAAAGCGGCTTCTTTCTTTTCCAGCTTTGAACTTGCACTAATTGCATTTGTGAGATTATCCTCACAATTATAGGATTAGCTTATGAAACCCCTTGATCGATTTGCACCCATCAAATCCATATTTCATATCCTTTGCAACAAGCAAACAAATGTACACATGCTTTATAGCTTATAGTATCACAGTTACAATTCCCTTGTTCAGTTCGAACAGAAGAAAAAAAAATGCCAATTGTGGGCTTATTTTCCTTTAATTCTTTCTTTATTGGAATACTTCATGTGATAGTTTCTTTTTAGGTTTTTCTGCTACATCTAGAATCCATAAGAAGATTATTCCCATCTGGTCTCCTACTAGATCTTGTCAACCTGACCCTTCGACTAGATCCTATGAATTGGATCCTACAACTGGATCATGTAAACTAGAACCTTTAACTAGCTCTCGTCTCTTGGACCCTTCAACCAAACACTGTCGATTGAGTTGTAACTAGGTGCACTTTTTCTAATTGGACGAACTTTCTTCTAATTAAATACATGTGCACTCAGGTCACATTCACAACACTATCAAATCTTATTAAGGTTGCTTTTTTTCAAGTTAAGACCTTCGAGCTTCCTGTCGAGGCCAAGGATCCAGATGGAGGCTTTCCTCCAGCAGCTACCTAGATAAGAATTCTCTTTTGGTCCAAAGTTTAGAATTCAGTGCAGACACATACAATTACTATATTCGAATCAATATGATAATAACATACTACCGAAAAATGCAACCATCTATGGAATCAAGTCATTTATGCAACTAATAAGTTCATTGCAGGGGACTTTTATGTTCTACAATTTCATGTACAAAAGCGAGACATTAAGGGAAGCTGAAGATGTATCAAATGCTCTTTGAAAACACTACACAACAATGTGTCTACTTATGTTGCAAGTTTTAGAATGTATCAGAGTTGCAGGACAAAGAGTTGCAAAACATACTAACCCTTATCTTTAAGCCTTAAGGGTGAAAGCTCCACTATGGGTATGAGCTGCTCTTTTCCCTCCCCAGACTCCGACCATAGTTGTCTATGAGCGGGACACTGGGTATGACAATAATGATGGTGAAAGCTCCAAATTTTCAAAATCCAAATCCCGACGAGGCGAACCAGCAAACCTTGGTGTTGGAGGACTTGGAGGAGCCGAAATGTCCAGAAACTCCATCTCTTCAATCGTCATGGAGGTGTCGAGCTGAAATAGTAATGCACATACATTATCAAGGAATGTAAATTATATAATCCAAGTTGCACAGCTAGGGCCTAGGAGTACTAACCTCCAATGTTGAGGACTTGGGCAGTTGAGGGAGCTGAAGAGCAGAAGAATCTGAAATCGGCAATTCATTAAATTTAAGAATCTAAAACCATCAATAGAATGTGAGTATTAGCAAGAACTTTCAATTGGAATATTACCTCTTTTGAGAGCAACAGTTTCCAGAAAATAATCCATGCTCATATTCAACGATTGACGATTTGCCTTCATGCACTCATTGTGGTTATGCAGAAAACCTTCCCCTGAAGCAAAACTGTAGGGTTGCTCTTTCTTGACAGCAGAAACGTTCCCAATACAGTTTTTCTTGGATGAAACTTCATTTATACATGGCTGCTTCGAGTTTGTTAAATCACCAAGAGGTTTCCTGCTAATTTTAGGCTGCAAAACCTTTTCCGGTGCCTTTAGACTATTGAGGTTCTTCACTGATGACTTGTCCTTTGCAAGCGGCTTCTTAGAATTAGTCATATCAGTAAGAGCTTTCCTGCCCATTTTAGGCTGTTGCATCTTCTCCCGAGGAATAAATGCGTTTTCATCCATGCGAATGATTGGTTCAAAAGATGCCATTGATGCTCTAGTAATTGACAATCGATTAAGTTCACTAATGTTTCAGCCCTGCAAACAAGCTTAACGAGTCCGACACTATAAGAAAACACTTTGAAAACACAATAAGAAAAAACTACAACACAATTTAACAGTCTAACGTAAATTTTTTCTATCCAAAACACAGTAGTATTTCGCCTTTTAAGTACTCAAAATTCAAATCAATGAAAAAGAAACTAGTGTTAAATGTTAATAACATCATTAAATCAACTTAGCACATAACACCAGTGTTCATCCAATATCAAATTTCTGTAATCTATAAAGATCAGCATTTGACGATAAAGATTATTACATTCAACCTCTGAACGAAACCCTAACTACAAAGGCAGAAAAACTAAGCAGTAAAACCTCAATCGATTGCAGATTTCAAACAAAAAGGAAGAAAACTCAATAATTTCTAGAATCATCTACAAGAACTATTAAATTATACAAGAATCATCAAAAAAAAAAACAACCTAGAATTGAACTTTACCTTCCGAAGTTCACCAACACCAATCACTTCCAAGAAATGAAAAAGCGCAGCAGAAGAATTGTGCAAAAGCGGAAGTAATTAAAGAATTGCAGGAGAAATTTAAACTTACTGCGTAATTTCTTTCGAATGATTAGAATTTGATGGATTAATCGGGCACTTTCGTATCTCTCTTTTTTTCAATACTTAACGGATAACTGGCGTTCTTCCTCCCTAAAAAAGATTTATTTAAAAGGCGTCCTAACGGTAACATTTTATTGCTAATTTACAATCCTACCCCTTTCTAGTTCATACTTTTGTTTAGGGTTGTCTCACATTGTGTAGTCGAGTTTGATTAAAGAAAAAATTGTTGGAAGATATAATATTAAATTTTGTGGGAATAAGTTTTCGGTCTATGTTGAGGTATAGCGTGAAATGTTGAAATATAATGTGAAAGATAATTAATGAATTTATCCTAATGAGAATGCATTCAATTTAGTTATGGGTAGAACTTACTTATAAATATGGAAGTTCACCAATATAAAAATCACACCAATGAGTAAAAACATTTTCATCTTCTAACTTTTATTCATTCTACTTCGTCTTTATATCTCTAAGTTTTAAACAATTTAAAATATATAGTAAATTGAAAATGTATTTTGTACGTAAAAAAAGGATTATAGATTACATTTAAAAAACATGAAAAATAAAATTCTTAAAAAACCGTAAAAAGTAAAAACTTCAAAAATATGAATCCTTGTAATTAAGAATGTCGGGATCTTTAAAATGAGCTCATTAGGAAATCACTTGGGTTTAAGAAGTTAGAAATTTTTTTACACTAACTTTTGATTGAGATGATAATTGTAGAAATGAATTTTTTTGTCTAAAAGTATTTAGTAAATGTATTTTCTATGTCAAGGATGTACAAATAAAATTCAAAACACGTAGAAAACAAAAAACCTCAAAAAATCGTAAAAATTAAAAATCTCAAAAATATAAATCCTGAAAGTATCTTGTACTATTTCTTTTATACGCTTTCTAATATATAATTTTTGTGAATTACATGTTGTAGAAGATTACTCATATTGGTAGGTAGGTACATTTCGAACTAACATAAAGTTCTGATTATTCATATTTGATCAAAAGTAAATATTAATATAGTAATATGAGAAAATTTTAAATTATTTAGGAAAATAGTTTTAAAAAAAATAATAATATATGTAATTATAAAACTAATTTAAATTAAAACTGGGGGGTGTTTGGCAATTGGCTGTTGGCTGTTGGCAGTTGGCTTTTTTAGTTGGCTTATTTGACCAGCTGGAAATGTTGGCTGTTTTTATTGGCTTTTAAGCTAGCTTAAAAAGCTAGCTGTTTGTGGAGATGTTTGGTAAATTTGAATGTTGGCTGTTGGCTGTTTATTAGAGAAAAAGTGGGCCAACAAGCCAAAAGCCAACCCAAAAAGCTAGCTGGAGTAGCTTTTTCATTTTGGCTTAAAAGCCAGCTTTTCAGCTGCTTTAAAAGCCATTTACCAAACACTTTTTTTGGCTGTTTGACCAACCAATAAGCCAAAAGCCAAAAGCCAACCAAAAAGCTAAGCGAAAAGCCGATTGCCAAACACCCCATATATAAATAGATTAGAAAAGAAATGCCATTGCCAAAATGAAAAGACGAGCTCCATAATTTGCCAAATGAACATGCTATTTTGTTAGTTGAGTCTAAAATAGTCAAGTTGCCGTAGTAATTTGTGTATAGTTAACTTTTTTTCTATAGTTCTTATTGTATACAAGTCAAATAATAATTTTATTAAGTTTACAAATCCAATTTAATTGAGTCAAATAGAACAAGCCCTAACAATAACAAGTACTCTAACAAGGTGTTTATGGGTTATGTACGTCTTATCTTGAATGAAAAATGGAAATTCCACATGGTTGCATTGAATTTTGATAAAATGCCAGTGGTAGTATTTTTTTAAGAAAATTCCACATGGTAGCATCTATTTAACAAATTAATGGCCGTAGCATTTTTCGTTAAGTTCTTGTTAAATTCATCATCTTGTAAGTTTTTCTCCACATGGTAGCATCCAACTTTTGTTTAATTCCCCATTTTAACTTTTAATTCACCAATTTAACGCTTAATTCACCATTTAATTTATTATTGGCCATAAATATAGTAATAATTTTTTCATTCAAAAATGACACTATTTATTTAGTGACATTTATGTCAATTTTTTAAAAATGATACGATCTATTGTCATTTTTGCGACATTAATATCACTCGTTCAAAAACGACACAATCTATTGTCATTATAAAGTTCAAAAGTAAGTAGTCAATCACAAATAATTAATTTTTAAAGATGCATTTCTTCCCGGTCAAAAGGTGCTTCCAAGCACTAATACATTTTTACATAAGAAAATAGGAAAGAAAAACAAGAAATGCCTTAATCCATTACCAAAAGCATCAACACTTAACAAATAACAAATGAATTCAAACAATCAACAAACCAACATTTCAAAAATTCTCTAAATTTCAAATTTCGAACAACAAATCATATAAAACCTTAAATTTTGAACACCAAACCATCATAAACCTTAAATTTCGAACATCAAAGCCTAAATTTCGAACAGAATAAACCCTAATTTTCGAACAGGGAATCGAAAAAAAAGGGCTTTTCGAACAAGGAATAGGGAATCGACACATCAAACCATTATAAACCCTAAATTTCGAACATAATAAACCCTAATTTCGCTATTGTTCAAAAGAAACACGAAAACTCGCCATACCAGTGCAGCTCCTTTGAAGGAGAAGATCACATATTGGGGCTTTTGCTTGAATTCTTAGTGTTTGAAAGTGAGAATGAAATTTCCGCTACTGAGAATGAAAGTGATACTATGGTTTGCTTCTTGCTGAGAATGAAAATGAGAAAGGAAGGAGTGTATGAAAGTTACTGAAAATGAAAATGGAATTAACGCCTGTTTTGCTTTGAATTACTTAACGGTGATACTAACGTTTTTTTGGTTTTAAAGCTATGGAAAATCTAAATGCTAAAGTTGGATGCTACCATGTAGAATTTTCTTTAAAAAGTGCTACCACAGGCATTTCATGAAAATTCAACGCTAGCTACCATGTGGAATTTCCCAATAAAAAATGTGCTTATTATTAAAATCGAGTCTTATCTTAGTTGAAAACTAATATTTATAAAAAACAAAATGAGTTTGATTTCACTTAACCCACCCCTTTCCTCGGTCTACCCAAAATAAAAAAAAAATTGAAAAAAAAACACACCTCAGTCCACCGTACTCGTTTTGCTACTTTTTTTTTTCTTTGGAGATAAAATGAGTGGGAAAGAGCCACAGGGCACAGAGGTGATAGATTTTTTTACACAACAAGGAAACTGATAAAAAACTAAACCCATCATCAAAATATGAATCTGTTTTAGTAAATTTATTTCTGAGATAATGTTCATAAGACAAAAAAAGATAAACAATTAGGAAGTAACCCAATAGTCACAATCAATGAAAATGGATGAACCAGCATATTTCTGGCATGAAGGCATAAAAAATGGCAACAAATGATTTATATCAGAAATTATCTTCATTTTTGTCTAAAGAAAGAGATAAATAACTCAGTATAAACCCATCAAGGTCACCATCCAGGACAGAGTCGGGATCTGAAACTTCATAATTTGTACGAAGATCCTTCACCATTCGGTAAGGCTGCAATAAGTCGAGTTTAGAAATCATTAAATTCTATTTGCCATTGCCATTGCCATTGCCAATCATCGATACAAAGAGAAGAAATATTCTTACATGAAGAACATAAGTTCTAATCTGGTTTCCCCAGCTGATCTCCGTAAGGGATTCTGTATGTTGAGCATTCATTTGAGCCTGGCGAGACATCTCAAGCTGATCTAACCGAGATTGGAGAACTGCCATTGCTGAAGCCTTGTTTTGATGTTGTGATCTGCAAATATCAGATAGAACATCAACCTGGAATAATACAACATTTTGCTTATTTCCCTATAATAGTACAACTTTTGATTAATTATGAATAATACCAACTTCGGAGGTGTTTTCCTATAATATCACTAACATGTTAAAAAATCAACTAGGAAATTATATGACAAAAAAATTAGGTAAATTAGTTAATAAACTAAAGTTGGTATTATTCATGATTAATCAAAAGTTGTATTATTCACAATTCGTGAAGAGACTAGTAAAAAAAAATTGAAGGGTAAAATTGAGGCGAACCTTCGTATTATAGAAAATCATCTGCAAAGGGGGAGCAAGAGTATATATAGAATATTCATAGATACAAGTTTCCAAGCATACCTTTCATTTTGACAAGTTGCGGTAATGCCAGTAGGGATATGAGTTATCCTTACTGCACTGTCCGTGGTGTTAACAGACTGACCACCAGCTCCCCCAGAACGATACCGATCAATGCGAAGATCTGACTCCTTAATTTGCACACGTGTGGATACATCTTTAAGAATTGGAATAACGGCCACAGCAGCAAACGATGTATGTCTACGCTTTGCACTATCAAATGGTGAAATACGAACTAATCGGTGTACCCCAATTTCCGCTTTTGCATATCCATATGCATATTCACCATCTACCTTGATTGTAGCCCGCTGCAATGCAAGCAAAAGTCATAATAATTTCAACATGATAAAAATTAGTAGATTTTGATGAAAGCAACCTTTTTAAAATTAAACAAACATAAAACACAACCCCTAGATATATTAGTAAGCTTATTCAAAAAACTAGAGGTGTTCAAAACAGACCCGATGACCTGAAATCTACTCACCTTGTAACCGAACCCTATTTGACCCAACTTCAAAAATGATTTACAATTATATAAAAAACAATACGGACATAAAGCACGGTTTCAAAACCGACCTGAAACACCTAACCCAAAATCAACTCGATCGCCCTAATGAACACCTCTACGAAAAACCTTAGTTTCTCTTTACTTCCCAATCCCATGATACCAAATATGGTTCCATTTGAAGCTAAAATGAAGCTAAACCTTGACCAGAATCGCTCATCATTTCTATAAATGCAAGCTAAAGATAGAAAAGCAAATAAGAGGTAAAACCTTGATCCCTGCAACTTCACCAGGCATTTCATCTACAACACTAACTCGATATCCACGTCGTTGAGCCCAAGATTTGTACATTGCCATTACCATGGAAGCCCAGTCCATACTTTCTGTGCCACCAGCTCCAGCTTGAACCTGCAGAAATTAAGTAAGCATAATATTGCTCTCCTCTTTCAGGAACGAAATGTACAATGTATACCCAAATGTCCTCCAAAAACTTCAAGACCACACACAATTAAATAATGTGCTATAATGATAATTGGTTGTGCAAATGAACACAATCTGAATTCGTTCTGTTGATTTTACTTATACGGGATCATCAACCGGCTAAAATTTAGAAAGGATTAGATGATGATAGAAATATGAGCTCAATGTTGGTACCCATGACAACATAGGAAACTGTCGCTTTTATGTTTTAAAATAGCCTGATATATGGCTGCATGCAGCTGGTATAACCTCACCACCATGAATTTGACGATATTGGCTCTTTGTAACGCTCCTCAATTTGAATGATTGAAAACAAATATATATACACAAAAATGAAATATTTAAGAAATTTACATTTTGTTTGTCTGCTTGAACTAGTCAAAGCAATTAATGATCAATCCTAACTATTATTAATTTATACTTGAGTAACAAGGTAACTAGTAAAATTGCTTTGCAGGTCTAGCTGAAATCTGTGTTTTACAACAAAATTGGCTTTTCCATGATTTTGCTCAATGGTTGAAGCTTAGAAAGGACTTCATGAGCATAACTCTTCGATGAGCTAACTTCGAGTGATCTCAGACATACACGGACAAAAGAAGTCTAGAGATGATTTTATGAGCATAACAACTCGAGAAACGATATGTGGAAGTAAAAACATGATTTCTGAAATTTCAAGCATCCATCCATCCACATAAATAGCTCACATAACTGAAAATTACATTGGTTGACGAATTGTTGCTAATCATTAATCAACATGGAATATTACTGACCAAGGTGGAAACTTCTACGGATATGCATTGACATTTTAAAGTCTACAAGTAGCTATATTTGTATGGATTCCTATTACAACTTACAATATGCACCAAAATTTCACCCTCTACTTGTTGCCAAAGGGTATAATCTTACTGAAGTCAGGAAAATCAGCAGTTTGGAACATTGATGAGCCTTAAACAGTATTCCAAATACTTCTCAGCAATCACATTTACGATCAAAGAGTAATGCAAAAGTGCAATGACAGATTTGAAGTGTTTATAATCACAACCTTAACCCTCTAACTCCCATGGATCGACGCACTCCAGGAACATATTTAATTCTCTCTGTTTTAGACGATGCCTGAGAAATATTTTCTGTAGAAGGGCCTAGAATCTAGTACTATCAAGCTGATACTTACCTCAATGAAGCAAGAGCAAGGATCATGTTCACCGGCTAACATAGCTTCAAGCTCTTTCTCCTTTGAATCTTTTCTCATATTAAGTAAAGCATTCAATGTTTCCTGCAGGAAATATCATCATCATCACCATCATCATCATATCTAGTATATCCCGCTCATAGAAGATGGAAATACTAATGCAAATAAATTCTATTGAGTTATTTCCTTTGCTGCAGGAAATACTAAAATAAACAGATAAAATCGCTAAAATAAATCCCAAGCTATGTAAGGTAGAAGAGAACCAAGAAGAAAACCACTTCAATGAAACAACAAAAGCATTATATTAAAAATATTTCAATAGAAGTTCCAGGAAAATAGGAAGTGTATACTTTGCACAAAAGTGAGAAAACTGTAATCAAGTCCCAGATGCAAATCTGCAATCCCAAGTGAAGAAGTCTACCATTAAACTACATACAAAAGCCAAACTAACAATCAACTTTGATAATTTACACATTATTCAGTAATGATAATCTCAGTTAACCAGCTAAAATTAGACATTTGAGACTTTGAATGGATGTTAATGCAGTCACAAACTGGATTATTTTCTTGAGCAAGAGTAAAATGATACAATCCCAACCAAGCTTAAGAGAGCCTTTTTTAAACCACCATTCTTAAGCTACCATGAGATTACTAATCTAATTAAGGATTCGGAACAAACAAACAGAAGCTTGTCAAGTAAGATTTTTGGAGGGAAGAAAATGAAAACCTTTGCCATAATATAGAATCTTCTCGGGACAGAAGACAACCAGAAATACAGTGAGTAATATAAGGCCTTTACTTGATGAGCGAAGAAAGAAGTTCCTATAGTTTACTAGCTAGTTTTCATATATAAGAGACTTAGAGTGCTTCGGTATTGTTGATGAGGTTAACAAGAAGTGAAAAACAGATGAACTATTCCATCAAAGAACACAAAATCACATATTACCTGCCAACATCAAATGTTATATAAAAACAACAAAACACTAGGTTCATTTGGCACAGAATATCAACAGGCTTCTCCCTAATTAAGGAAAAAGCACTCTAGCTTTTCGTTGGTGAACATTGCACATTAGGCAATAGCAATTAGAAACATGAATTGAAGTAAACTCAACATGTCATCCACTACACTACACTACACAGTTTAAGTCATCAATGTTCTATACGAAACCATCAAATATCAGCTATCACAAAGTCATGGAACAGTACGAATCAAATTTTGATCTTCACTGATCAATAAACTTTACTGAATTACATATGAAATACAGAAAAGATCTGAGAACATGCCTAGAAAGAGTGAAGCGCACCGATTCCAACTCTGAATCATTCTCTTCTCGAGCAAGCTTTAGTATATCAATATGCTCCATCAACTCCTGCTCAAACTCCATAACCTCTTTTACTTTTCCCATTAGTGAACCATGCTCACGGCTAATTTTCCCTGCATGTCCAGGATCATCCCACAGATTTGGTTTATTCAGCTCAGCTGATAACAAATCCAAGCGCACCAGCAGTGTTTTCCACTATCATCACCGACAACCAAGAAAAACCATAATTAAAAATACTCAAAATGAATCATAAAATCATCAACATAAAAACTACACTATTGCGACAATAAGTCTACGGTACCTTCCACATTGCTATTCTCTCAACATAAGGAATACAAAAAAAATGTGTTTCTCTTTCCCAATAAGGTATTTAATTTAAAATTTGAGTTTGAGTTTTTCTCACTTTCACACCCACATAATGTGGCAGACCCAGGATTCTAAAAACGGGAGCCTCTAAATCGATCATCCTAAACGAAAACAAAAATACTGTTTTCCAAATTAGAAATTATGCTTCAAAACATCACTCAACATCAACTGTCATTACATACTAATTTAATAGTTGATACTAACTTAAATTTACTACAATTGCACCCGGGGAGTTCATATTTTGAAATCGATTTACAATGTCCTCACCGCTAAATTTTAAAAACACATTTTTTTCTAAATCAGCAACCAAATTATCATTTAACATAGTACGTTTTTGCCCGTTTATTTATTTTCTCCAAATTTATTTATTTTCTTCTTAGAAAACATGTAATGTCCCTATTTTGCCTCTTCATCCTAAAATGCATTTCATGTATATGATTTTATTCTATAAAAACTTCATGAAGTAGTGCATTATTTAATTTTCATAAAGATCAATTCATTGCACGTATTACATTTATTTGTAATTTGATTAGAATTAAAAGGAGGGGAAAATCCAAAACAAAATGTAATGATTAATCACTCAATACATTACATCTATGCTTACTAAAGTTAAAATTCGCATAATTAACATTGCATGTATTACATTGAGATTCAAGACACAATTCACATACCAATTTTATGGTTAGAGGGGTAGGAAATTGTACACATGAAAAGTTGAAAATTCATTTGCTTTTGATTAGCTAGAGAAGTTGAAATTCTATGGATATAGGGGTAGGACATTGTACGTATTACCTTTTTATCATCCCTAACAAGGGTATGGTTATTGGTTGCGTAACCACTTACGCGGGATTAATTTTATGGCGTTGGAGCTATGGAGTTGATGTATATTTATTAGTTGTTTTCGCATCCATGTTAACTATTAAATACTATTGGGTTTTGTGTTACGAATATGTATAATTAGTAATCGTATTTCAAGTTTTGGTAGACCAGAATAGACCGGAACTGATTATTGCAAAACAGTTTGTTCTAGTGTGGACTTGTGGTGTGCAGTCTTATATTAAAATAGAAAACATGGATGTTTGAAGCCTATCCACCATCTTGTTACACACATTCATTCACTTACAGCCTTCTTCATTCTTCTCCCTTGTGACTTATGAGTCAAACCTCATCATTATTTTGTTACCTTCCATTAAAATATACTCCTACTAGCTATTCAAAGAAGGTTGCAGTTCACCAAGTATTTCAAAACAGCTTCATGTCAATCTTCGATAGGTTATCGAGTAAAGTAAATTCTAATAGCAAGAAAAGAGTGATTGATTTTGATGCGTATAAGTAATCTACTTTATCTTAAAACTCAATAGCTCAATATCATAAAACTCAACTCAAGCATTAAAACATGAAATTGTTCTCTCATATTCAAATTTAGGACAACATTAGCATTGAGTGATTAATTTTTTATGCTTATAAGTAATCCACATTATCAAAATTAAGGTTTATGATTTGGTTTGGTATGCAAATTGACAGAAGCGGACCATAACTGGAAACCATACTTGGATCAATACAAAAAAAAAAAAAAAAAAAAAGCAAACTGGATTTTGGGACTCTAAACCAAACCAAACAACAAAATTATGGTTCGGTCTGGTTTGGTTTACAGCGTGAATGTCCAAACTGTGTTTGACCATTCATATTTATTTGGTGAAGCTCTCACTTTCAATTCAATATTTTATTATCCCCTTAAAAGTTTCAACAAATTATTTTTTGGGGTCATTACACCCCTATGCACCAAAATAGGTCTGTAACTAAATATGCACCCATATAGGTCTGCCACTGAGTTTGCACCCATATAGGGCCTTCACAGCCCACATTTACAATACATGAATCATAGTACAACATTGTACAGGTTTTTCCCTATACTCCACATTAATTGCAAGACCAAATTAATTGCAAGATTACGGTTGTTCAAGGGCGGAGCAAAAATATGATATTTTTCAAACAGTTTTAACATATTCTATGTAATTTACTACTGAGGCTCTCAAACTTTTAGGCTCTGTGCAGTCAAAAATGTAGAACATGCTCAGAACCTCCTATGCGGCTTGTACCATTAACATTACCTTAACCTGAACAGTATTATGGCTTGAAGCCTCGAATTCCAATAAGTACAGTCAATTTCAATTCATCTCTAATAACAAAACCTAGGAAATAAAATTGCTAGATAATATTCAAACAAAACCAGTGACATCATATAAAGCTAAGATCTCATAACACGACCAGCCCATTCACTTCCCCAATAACAGAAAACATTCATCAAAATCCCAAATTAAGAAAATATTCTAATAAACCAACTAATAAGTGATTATGATAAACACCTTAAAGACGAAAGTGCATAAAGTTAGAGCATATAAATTACCTTCAAACGTTTTTTAATAAGATGAATTGACTGAGCAATAGCAGAAGCATGACTTCTCCAATCACTTTCACTCTCATCAAGTATTGGCCATCCATTTGCAACAATTCTTTCCACAGTTAGTCCATCAGAAGTACAAGGTTCTGCAGCTTGGGAACCAAACAATCGAACCCCATTTGCAAACCCCCTTCCATGATTATACCCAGTTGATAATATTGCAGTTTTACACAAAACGGATGGATACCCAGAATAATTTAAGTGGAAATTCACATTTCTAGAACCAAACACGGAATCTTGGAAGCTTGAATGGCATGTTTTATGATGGATTGATGGGATGTTGTTAGTGATTTGGGAAGAAGGTTTCGAAGAGAAGAGGAAAGCAATAAGTTTAGGGTTTTGACGGATGATTCCAGATCGTAAACTTGATCTTCGTATAAGGAAATTTACCATTTTGAAGGTTTCTGTTGAGGAGAGATGGAAGAGAGACAGAACGAGGGGTTATTTGATGAGGGTTCAGGGTTTAGGATCGAGAATGTATACTATGGCTAGTGATGGCCACGAAGCGGGTTACCCGGAACCGAACCGGTCCCGAACGCTTGAAACAGGTCCCGAAACCGGAACCGTTCGCGACAGGGTTTAAACTGAGGAACCGTGAACCCGCCGAAAAAAAATTGCCGGAACCGCCGAAAAAAATTTGCCGGAACCGCCGAAAGAACCGCGAACTGGTTCACTCGGGCCGACGGATCCATGGAACCGGACCGGAACGGTTCACCCGGCCCAACGATTCTTTAGAATCGGTCAAAACTAGCCGTTGGACATTTTTCTATAAATACTCATCACTTTCAATCCTTCCAATTCACAACTCATCTCTTCTCCTACTCTCTCTACTTAATTAATTAATTACGCAATTATTCTCTAAATTACATAATTAGTCTTCTAATTATTTCTTAATTACATAATTATTCTTTAATTATTTCTTAATTAAATAATTATTTTTTAAAATATTTATTAATTTCTTCATTACATTATTATTTCAATATTATCATGTGATTCATGTCTTCTTTTTTGAAAAAAAACCTTTTAAAAAGTTACTAAAGTGGCAAAATCTTTGGGAGCTTCTTCTAGCTCCAAAAGAAAGACCACTTCAACTCCGTCGGTATAAAAAACACCTTCGGTTAGTAATTATGAACCGAATTATCCAGAAGGGTACGAGCTGTACAAGACATCAAAACAATATATACCTCGATCCTATTCAATCTAAATTTGGTCCAACCCTAAATGAAGATCAATCCTAAATGAAGATCAATCCTACATAACATCAAAACAATATATTATTGATTTGATCTAAATTTGGCCTAACCCTAAATGAAGATCAATCCTACATGACAACAAAACAATACTCCCTCCGTCCCATTGAATTTGCATTATTTTCTATTTTGGTCTGTCCCACTTAATTTGCATCATTTCTATTTTTGGACAATGACTCACCACTTTCTTTTAATCCCATTCATACATTTTAACTCTCTTTTAATTTCATCCACACAATTCATTCTCTCTCTTCATTTATTACAACTTTCTTAAAAATCAACTCATTTCTCTTTGATGCAATTCAAAGAGGACGGAGTAGTATATAACTTGATCCTATTCAATATAAACCTAATCTCCTAAGGACAAAGGAAAACTAAAACTTTTTTAAGCACATGAAAATTATATTGTTTTTATAGTGTAGGCTGAGAAAGAAAGAATATTTTTTGAAAATCGAACTTTTAACCTTACTTGAATAAAGTTGTACTTGCTCCAACTGTGAATTAATTCTTCATATAATTAGTGAGAATAAAAATCTACTACAAGGGTGAAAAAAAACTTCGACCACTAACGAACTTATAAGGAACGAACTGTAACATTTAGTGTCTAATAATCCTGATTTTAATCACTAAGTACTACTATAGTAGTGGGACAATATATAAGTCCGTAATATATAACTAAAGCTACAAAAAGTAGAGGGACAAATACGTATTCGTATACTAAGTCCGTAAGGCATTTATAGTAATGACAAAACGAGGAAAAGGGACAAACCAAGTCAACTTGCACTACTATGCATAGCCGACTCGGCTGTCCCTAAGATTGAGCTAAAGCCGAGTCGGCTTTTGCTCACTGGAAAAACTCATTTTGGTCAGAAGGCAATCGCCGAGTCGGCGATCCTTGGGGAGGACTGACCGCCGACTCGGCGGTCTGGGGCTGGACGTTATCGTTGCTTTTCTTCCCGTTTTTCTTGAGATTAATGCTTAAGATTCCCTCTTTAATCTCATTATTTCTGAGATTATTGTGGGTATTATGAACAATTATACTCATGAATGCCTAGTTTAATAACAATTGATGATTTCCTCATCAATGTGATCATGAATGATGATGAATGTCCAAAGCTCCTCTTGTGTATAAATAGAGGTGCTTGGCTCTTGTGTTTCTTGCACCTTTTTCCAGATTTCTAAGCTTATTCCTCTCATTTGTTCTTGCTATACTAAGAGAGTAATTAACTCTTACTTAGCATTCCATAGCTTATAATTCTCAAACACATTGTTGTTACGTAATACATCCTAAGTACTAAGGTTGTATTGTAGTTGATTGTATCTCGTTGTGAATTTCCAAACATCAAACCCAAGTACCTTTGTGGGGGAAATATCACAAAAGGATAGTGAGCACACGCCTTCAACTTGTATCAAGTTTCCGGATAACGGTTGTCGTTACACAACAATCTTCATTAGTTTATTGCTTTATAATCATCTTGTAATTTCATTTTGTCATCACACAAAGGGGTTTATACAAATTTCCGATTGTAATTGTATTGTATTATTTAGTTCCCTAATACGAACTTGTTAGAATTTGACCCGAACCCTAATAGTTGTTATCTCCTTTTGCTTTTTATATTCACAAACCCCATTTTCAAACCTCAATCCATGGTTATTCACACTTTATAATTTTACGATTTTACACATAATGGATGAATGCCTTGTTGGAAATTTACATTTCTAGAACCAAAAATAGAATCTTAGAAGCTTGAATGGCTTGTTTAATGATGGTTGGGTGATGTTAGAGTGCACCATTACGTGTAGGCATTAAAAGTGCAATTAAGTGTGGTTAATTACTCATGTTAATGCATAAGAATTAAGAGAGTAATGAAGATGAGCATAGAAGGTGAACTTTGATGATGTATAAGATCCCTGTTCTTAATGAGGAAGCTTAAAAGTCTGAAACTAATCAAAGTGCTCGAATAAGGCACTCACCAGCTACCTCTTGCCTTAAACGAGGCAACAATTCGAAAGCAATCAGAAAATGGAGAATTGCAATGCTCAAACGAGCATGGTAGGTGCTCATTTGAGCACAGTGAGCATGGTAGGTGCTCGAACGAGCACTTAGTGTGGAACAATCCAAAGAATGCAATTTTGCGCCGCTCGAACGAGCAACTATGTGGCTCGAATGAGCAACCAGTCAAAAGGCCAATTTGGTTTTGTCTTCTACTAGTATGCTAATGTGTTGTCTTCATTTATCCATGGCTCTTCTTATGTAGCTTATTATAGTAATTAGTTCTTTAAAGAGGAGGCTCATAAGCTTATTGTAATAATCAAATCACATCGACTCTTAAGCCTTAGAGGAGGGACTGAGACTTCATTCCAAAAAAAGTCCAGATTCTTATTTGTATTAAGGGCCAAAGGAGCGTTTGGTATAAGGAAATGAGAATTTGAGGATAAGAAAGTGGGATTGGGATTTAATTATTGGAAATTTATATAATATACTTCTAATTCCTTGTTTGGTATTTTAATAGGAATAAGTTGAGAATTGTAGATATATATTGAAAATAAAATGTATATTGACAATTTAGCTCCCATTTAAAATCAAAAACACTTATGAATTTTTTATAATTAAGGGCACAATAGTCATTTTCCAAACAAATCCCAATTTCCACCCTCCAACACTTGCCCCCTTGGTAATAAAATCTTGGGAATTCATGGTAGAAATTCCCATTCCCAATCCCTATTTTTACTCCTATTCCCACTCACCAATGACCAAACATGAAATTTTATAAAATTTGAGAATTAAATTTCCATTCCCATCTCTAATTCCCACTAGGGGTGTATGGTAGATGGGAATGAGAATTGTGAGACTTAAAGTTGAGACTTAGGATGAGACTTTATGTGAGACTTTAAGAAAAAATGTCTCATGTCGTTGTTTGGTAAGTAATGAGAATAAACTGAAAATTAGTTTACAAATACAATAAAAATACGAATTTACCCTTACTTATTTACTTATATAATTGATTCATTAATGGCAAATTGGTCATTTTAAGCAAATTTTAAGTCCCAACCCCAATGTCCTTCTCCCCCCTAGAACATGAAATGGTGGGACTTGGAGGGGATGAGACTTAAAGTCTCATGTCCCTTCCCCACAACCAAACAAGGGACATCAAAGTCTCACCAAAAAATTTCCCATTCCCTCCCTCAATTCCCCCTAAACAAACACCCCCCTAAGGGAATGGGTATAGCCGTATAGGGAATTTGGATATAAAAACGGGAAAAGTCCTTATATTTAAGTCTTGGGGGGAGCATGGTAATTGGTGATACTTTGATTTTCATCTATTTTTTCCAAATCCCTAACATGCCAAATAAAGAATTAAACTTTTACGGTCCGTTTGGTAGTTGGTAATAAATCGTGGCAATGGGAATGAAAAACTAATTTAATTTTAGTTAAAAAATCTTTTGGCTATCTTGATGGCCAAGCTTGACAACCATCAATCATCTCATTTTGTCACAAAATTCATTTCAATGCATTATCAATGGGAGAGATGGTATTAGGAGGTAATGGAAATTTGTGAATAAAAAAACATTTTTGTGATCAAAGTTTCATTACCATGGCAATGGCATGAAAGTTTTGATGAAAATTTACACTATAAATCATTCTCATTACCACCATTTAGTACCACTAACCAAGCAACCCGTTGTATTTTTAAAATTTCAACTTAATAGTTTGGTCTTACAATCTCACAAATCTCATTCACGTGTCAAGCAGTCCAATGTAATTCCACAAGTCCGGTGAAACTTGTAAATTATGGTCTACCTATGGTGTCAATTTCCATTGATATAGTAATTCGTTCGTCAAGCAATTCATAATCATTCTCGAAGAGAAGAGGAAATCAAATGAATTTAGGGTTTTGAGTTTGATGATTCCTTATCGTAAACTTGATCTTCGTATAAGGAAATATACCAAGTTCTTGCACCCCCTTAAAGGTACTAAACTCAAATTTCTAACTTCTCCTTCCTTCCTTCAATCAATTCCAGAAGTTTCAATGTCATCCAAAACCTTCAATCAATCAGATTCAAGTTCTATGGACAAAAGTCCAGAATCCCATTTGCCTAATGACACAAAACCCTTTTCATTATCCTCTTACCCTACTCCATTATCTCCACCATTGCCTCTAATTTCCAAACAAATTGAGCTTAACAGAGCCATGGATGCTTCTTCTAGGTCTAGTCTTTACTCGCTTTCAAAAGAAGATGTTATCTTCGAGGATCAATGGTTGATGGTTGTCAATAAACCTTCTGGGATTTACTGCGAGAGTGTCTTGTCTTCCGTTCCTCAATTTCTGCAACATTCCGCTGGTTCGTTGATTGTTCTCTAATTCAACCTTTTTTGTTTGGTTTTGTTGATGAATGTTTGGATTTTTTGCTTTGATTTGTGAGTTCTATTTGACGGGAAAAGAGTGGCATAATCTAAATGCTGCAAGTGCAAATGTTTAATTTATTGACATAATGTCTCTTTATTAATGGTACTTTCGTTGTATACATAACACATTGATTATGAAAAATTATTAAACTCAATCTTTAGGGATTTTGATTGTTTGGGTTTATTAGGTTTACTAATTGTTGGCTTTTTTAGACACTAGTTTGACAACATAGTAAATTAGAGAAGTTGATGTTGAAATTTTATTTACAAACTTTGGAATTATATTTTAGCAATTGAATTCTCCGCTTAATTTTAGAAATGGAAGGAAGTTTGGATAATTAGGTGATCATGGAAGAGAAATAACATGTTTGATTAAGTGGAGGAATCACTTTGAATGTTTGAGACAGCCTTTAGATTGAGAGTGAAACTTGATATTGGAAAGAGTTGTGATATGAATTAAGCTTAGTTTCTTTAAACCCTGAAAAGAATTAGCAAGAAAGGTCTAGTGCATTGTTTACTATTACTATTAAGTTTCCTTTATAAGTTGATGTATGAAACCTGATTAAAAGAATGAGAACTACCAGTAAATATATTTCATTTTCTTTAATGGAAAATTTCCCTTGATAGAGAAGCAGATGCTACAGAATTTTAGGCGAGAGCAATAAATTGATAAATTATTGTAGTTACGCGATTTTGAGGAACATATGGCGGGTTTTGTGGTTTTATGGTTTTATAGTTAAGGATGGATGAAGGGGGGTTGGTAGATGACAATGGACGAAAGAGGTGAAGGAAAAGAGATGGTAGATGAATCGGCCTCGATGATGCTGGTTAGGATTTTAGGGTTTTTTTTTTAAATTTTAGTTATGGATAAGATTCAATAATTGCACCCTTATGAAGTTTGTAATATATGCGCAAATGGTGAGGGGTTTAGAGGGGTTTGGTTTGTAAAAAGTGAGCTTACAATGCACATACAAGTTTGAATTCCAAGATGAGTTGGCCGATGAGTGTTGATGGATATTGATGAGGAATAGCATGGGTTTTGGCAATTTGGGATGGTTGTGTATGATGAAGGTGGCGTATAGAGGAGGAATTTGATGGATGTCAATTTTTGCGGTGTTGTGATGTACCATCGACTTAATTTAAATTCCAATATAGATGCACCAATGCACCATAGAATTAGAATTCAGGCTTTCCAGAACACAATAACCTTGCCAAAGGGTTACAAGTATGGATGACTTTCTTACTCGGTCCTGAAAAAATAATAGAACCAAACATAAACAAAATGCCCTTTAAGTGTTTCGTTCATTAAATTCACCATCTTTTTCCCATTATATGTAATGAATATATTTGTAGTAGATCACATGAAATTTTTGGAATAAAAATAATTGCAGAATCATGAGAAATATCTAATTACTACGCCTTAGTCTAAGTATTTCAAGAGAAAAACTCTCTACCTAAAATTAAAGTTGGACGTGTAACTTGGTTTCCAAGAAAGGACCTCATGTGAAGGCTTGGTCTTCACGTCCAATATGGGCTTATGTATCAACTTCCAATCTTTCCTTCATCAATCTTTAAAAGATATTTTATATTATTGTGACCATCCACATGAATTTCAATCTTCACAAAATTCAATCTTCCTCGATGAAATATTTATGTGTTTTTTCCCGTATGGAGATTCGAATTCTTAGTCACATCGTTGTAAAGAAGTAGGAGAACACCGAAGATAGCATAAGCACAATTGTTCTTCTTGCCTTTTGCGGCTTTTGTTGTCTTGACATTCCCATTTCTACCGTGAAACATTTAAGTTCAAGCTGTGTTTAAGTACTTTGAATGTAACTAGTAAATTGGAGTTTGTAACATATGAAGACTGCTCATGGATTAGAATATTTTCCTCAGGCCTCACCTGGATACCAGGAATTAATTTGAGAGTAAATATTCATCGGGGAAAAATTAATTTAACTTTTTAATTGAGAGAATAGTACTTGGAAAAAATTAAGGAAGGTTTAACACTTTCTCCCCGTAAACTTCCAACTTAGAAATAGCATTACCTGGGATGGCCTTGAGATCATAATCCGAATATGGGTTGGTATAAACTTGCCAGATAGATTTCCAATTGGATCTACATTGACCCAAATGAAGGAGGGGATGGGTTCATCTTCTCTAACATTCCCCATAGCCATAGCTTCTTGAAGCTGCTGCCACTTCTTGGCCACTTGTGCCATGTAAGACAACTTGAGCTGTACCCCAAATGGCTAGCAACTCATCATGATCAATAAGATCATTTGAGACTAGAGGTGTTCAATGGGCGGGTCGGGTCAAAATTTAAATGGGCCGGGGCGGGGCGGGTCATGTCAAATTATAAACGGGCCGGGGCGGGTTAAGCCCATTTAAATTCGACCCTCTTTGACCCTTTTTAAAAAAGTTCATAGAATAGGTTTTAATTATACTTTATGGCCCGTTGGGTCGACCTACTTATGTATATAGTAATATCATTTAAAAAATAAAAAAAAGTGGTAAATTTTTTTCCGCAATTAATACTTATAATTATCCGACCCGACCCGGCCCAACCCTTTACACCAAGACCCGTTAATGACCCGCCCCATTATTGACCCGACCCGCTAATGACCCGTTAAAATATGATCCGACCCTTGACCCGTTGGGTCGACCCGCCCCATTGAACACCTCTATTTGAGACCATCTATCTGCATCTTTTTGAGAGGAGAGAATTTGATTTTCTTTTTTTTTTGCAATGTCTTTTAAATGTTTGCAAATTGCAAAATGACCCGATAGGACTGAAATAGAACTATAGGGAAGAGAGTGAGATAGCAGATAGACCACAGGGAAGAGAACAAAAGATTACTTGGGGAAATAATTACCATACTAAAGGCTACGAAATTATTTACTCCATAAATGAGAGTACTATATTAATCCAATAATTCTCTCCTTTCACTCTAGGCACTTCAATCAAGATGAATTATTCATTCCCTTACCTTGTGCCCCAACCCCCAATCCAGTTAACTCCTAAAAGTTTTTTCCTGAGATTTGTCTTTGAGTATATAAAACACAGTTGTTTAGAGTATATGAAGATTATTTTTCATTAGAAAAAAATTGATTAGCTCTTTTTATTTATAGGCTCGTAGCCATATGTTTCAACATTTGATAGTCAGGCCTCTTTATGCTTATAACCTAAATCTTGTGACTCGGACTGGATTAAGGTTCATGTAGCTAACCCTAATCTTTGAGATCCAGGCTTGACATTGTCGTTGTACATTTTAATACTTTGCAAGATCATTCACATTGTTCTGTGTTTGGCAAATATGTTTTTTCTGCTCAGTATGAATAAACATACATCGTCATTCTTCTCTTAAAAACATTTAGATGCAGCTATTGTTTGTAAAATAGACAAATCATTATGAGCAAGAATAGGTGCTTATGTGCAGTTGTATTGCCCGTGTTTCAGATTCAGTTGAAGCTTCCGAATTCCATCTTGCAAATAGGCTGGATCGTGATACAAGTGGTGTAATGGTTATAACTAAATCACATAAAGTAGCTAGCAAGCTTGTCAAGGCATTTACTGACCACAAAGTCCAAAAAACTTATGTTGCTCTTTGTGTTGGGTCTGCACCAGAATGGGATAAGATCAGGTTAAAATCTGGACATGGCAGATCTAAGTATGGTGCTTGGCGCGTATATGCTGCATCCGACGTTGGTCAGACACTACCTGGTGGGTCTGTTGTGAAAGATATGGAGACTCTATTTGAGTTATTGTCGGTAAATCGGGTGGTTCAATATAAAGGGTCTCTAGATTGTAAAACGGATTTAGAAAGAACTGTTGTTATTCAGGAGAAATCATTGGCCGATGCAAGCCAAAGGCGGGATGAGATTCTGGTCCGAGCATTTCCAAAGAGTGGAAGGACACATCAAATCCGGCTGCACTGTCAGTACCTTGGAATTCCTATAAAAGGAGATGTGAAATATGAAGGTGTCAATGAGTGGAAAGGAGAGATTTGTAATGCCCATAATCTTCATGCCGAGAGTTTATCGTTGGAACACCCTGTTACTGGACTTCCAGTACAATTTCAGGCACCGTTGCCTCAGTGGGCGATCAAAGCTATGCAATAATGTTGTGGGTTTAGTTACAGTTCTCGGACTTTACTACGTCCATACTGTAAAAGTTGTGGGTTTAGAATCTACAAATTGTGATGTAAAGATTCAGTTAACTTGGTCAGCGAATCTTGTTTCCGGGTTCTAATTGACCGAATGAGTTGGGCCATTGTGAATGATTTATGGGGTGCGTTAGAGAACATCTCGAAACACTTTTTAGAAATGTTATTGAATCTCGGTATGAGAAATGTTGGAAACAAAACTGGTATTTGCAGCTGGTGGAAACTGTAGAACATTCGGCTATTGATCATAAGTGGAAATCGGAACTGTTCCCTTTTCCTTTTGGAATTTCGTATCGTATCAATCCGAAACATGCGGAATTCGCTAATATTTGTTTGGGCTGTTTCCGGTGAGGACTTGACTGATTCCTTCACTTGCGGAGGAAAACAAAGGAGTGGTGGAAAACAGGGTCTTATCAATGGATTCTAAGTAGTTAGTTTCAACATAATATTCTTGACATCATTTGATAATAGATTATTAAGTATTTGAATTTATCATCATTTGTTGTTACACCTCTTGAATTTCTTTCTACATTTTTGTACAAAGAAATTTGGTAGCAATCCAACAAATCCATCAATTCTCGAGGATTAAATGTCGAGGAAAGAGAGGATTAGGTGAGAATCAAATTCAGGATTCGAAGAAAATGAAACTGAGATAAGACTTGATTCTCTCGAGTATTATTGTTATATAGGAATGATCATGGCTTTTAAATTTGAATTGTGTACAATATAGTAGTATTTTCATTTGTGTTTACTTGAGCTTATCTTGTTGGCCATTGGTTTTCCATGACATGAGCTAAGCATAACACTTAATTTACTTTATAATTGAGAAATTTAAATTAGATTTTTGAAGTATATGTTCAAGATAAAATTTATGTGCAATTTTGTTAGATTCGGCTTGACATAAAGTTTTATATATAATTTTTACAATTTTTATATTGCGTACTTAGAGTATTCTTAATCAATACAAAGTCAAATATGATCTTGTTTGATTAATCTTGATACATATATATATATCACGTGGATAAAAATGTCATTACGTTGGATAAAAATAACGTAAAGTTAACACAAACTTTTTTTTTGCCTACTACATGAAAAAGCTAGAAAATCAAGATTATCACGTGGATTAAAAAATTTGTCTACCACATAAAAAACCAAATAATTCAAAATTACCCATAAAAGATAAAATTTTTCTATATTTTATTAGTATATATACATGATGCATACTTAGACTACTTTTAACAAAGATAGAAGAGCTTCTATTGATGGATCGTTTGAGTATACGTTGTCTAGTTACGATAAGGCGAGCAAAAATACATAATTAGGTGGGATACAATGCCACTTATACCTCACAAATGCTTTGCTTGACCCTATACCAATTTTTATTTTAGGTTAATACCCGTTATTTGTCGACTACGTAAAATATATTTTATGTGGAGGGATTTAATAAAGTAATATTTTTTTAATTGTAACTTTTTTTGTATTTTACTTATTTTATTAATATGTATTTATCTTTTATGGTGATTTAAAAATTACAGTAATTGATTAAAATTTTCTATATAATTACTTGATTCAATTGGTGAAGTGAATGTAAAGTTTTCTTTCTTTAGTGGATTATTGTATCTTTTTAATCTCTTGGCTTCAAAATTAAGCATCTAGCTTTCAAAGGAAAATATTTAAAAAATTACTCTTCTTTAATAAGTAAATGAAATAATGATTGTTGCACTTATCAGTCATCATACTACCATATACTTTAGTATTTAGTATTTTTATTTTGCCTTCCAAAATACTACATGAAAAATAGAAAAATTAAAAAATTGACCTCATAACCCATGTGAGTAAAGAAATGTAGAAGAGTATTTGTATCTTATGATGGAATTACTTTGGAATATTAGTGTGCAAGATTTAATCAAACATTAAAATTAATGACTGCAATAAGAAAAAAGAAAAATATGTATAAGAAAGACAAATTTGAAATGTTAGTGTACAAGATGTAAGTGCCCTTACATAACAATATTTGATGAGTATTTCAGTGCAAAATACAATATTGTGCTGTTAAGATTAACACACTGTTATAGTGAACTGGTAGGATCAATGTAAACGTCTTAATAGATGAGTTGAAACAAAAAGTTGGTTTGGAGACGGCGGTAAATGCTGAGTCGACTATTCTAAATGGCCACAAGAAATTTGACTTGGTTATGATTATTAATTTGTATTGTTCAAGCGTTTTGATGCTTTGTGTTTGCTCTTTGTAAATTGTACGTGATTAGGGTTGTGCATTATAAATAAGCTAGATTCACATTACTAAAAGTATGCTAAACACTTTCTATTTAATGCTCTCTCCGATTGTAATCCTGATTCCTCTAACCCTTTCTTCTCTAAACCTTTCAACTACCATTGTAGACCTCCATTTAAAGCTTCAAGAAAGCTTTAAAATCATAAGTAAAACATATAGGCTAGGTTAGGATGTAGTCCACATTAGTTGAACCTCGTTAATCTCTTGTATTGATTGTTTGATTGTTTTAATTTTGCGAACAAGTTGATTCTTGAATTAGGTTTTCTAAATTAAAATTTTCCCAATGCAATAATTGAGGCTTTAAACATTGATTTTATGGTACATTACAAAACGAATTTCTAAACTAATAACAATATTAAATATAATATTTATTGCAAAAAGTTTTTAGAGGATTGACAAGTCAACATTCTTTTTATAGTAAACTTGTTAGGGATTGATGAGTCACCATTTATTTTGCAGAGGATCTATAATTTCAATTTCTGTTATACAATTTTGTATTTTGTTTTAGAATGATTTATTGTTAATATATATTAACTATTAACAAGAATACAAGTTTTGCAAATCTATTGATTTTGAAAAAGATGAAAAATAGATCTAACACCCAGGTGATGGGTGACGTAAACGACAATGTCATACAACTTGATTAATTTTTGGGAAATTCCACGTGGTAACCCTGAGGTTTTGGGTTTTCCACGTGGTAACCAAAACTTTTAAAAAATCCATGTGGTAACCCTGAGGTTTACCAAATTGTTCCACCATGACCTTTTTGTACATGAAACGTTAACAAAATGTTAGCAAACGTTAATTTTGAAACTTTAAGGTTGTTGTACTTGTATGCCTATTTATGCGACTCACCATTTCAAATGCCATTAGTTTCAACCTTTTTCACCCAAAATATAAACCCTAACTCTACCATATTTGGATTTAGGGGAAAATATATGATTTGGATGAAAAATGATAGAGTTGGGGTTTATTTATGGGGAAAAAGGTTGAAACTGATAGCATTTGAAATGGCGAGTCGCATAAATAGGCGTAAAACAGCCCTACGAAATTAACGTTTGTTAACGTTTTTATGTGCAAAAAGATCACGATAGAACAATAACGTAAACTTCAGGGTTATCGCGTGGATTTTTTAAAAGTTTTGGTTACCACGTGGAAAACCCAAAACCTCAGGGTTACCACGTGGAATTTCCCTTAATTTTTATAAGAGTTTCATTTTCTTTGTTGATCATCCGTTGTAAAACTAACTTTTTATAATTGTTTGATGTTTCTTATGGGACCTTGATAAAGATGATGAAGATTAATGAAGATTGATTGTAATGTTATGGAATATAAATATTAGGAAAACTTGATTCTAAAGGTGTGAACTCTGCCTGATTTGCTTCTAAAGGTGCGAACTGCCGAACTTACATTTATCTTTTAAAGGTGTGAACTTTGGGGGTCATCCGCATCTAAAGATGCAGCTGATTTTGGTAACCTGCTCCAGGTTACCATCTTCATCACCTTCTTTTTCTAGCTCCATCAATGGCTTCTTCATCACCTTCTTCCTCAACCTCTCCATTAATGACTTCTTCCTTCTTTAACTCCATTATGCCCTTAACTCCACTTCTCTCTCATAAACTCCTGTCATCTCCTCCCCTAAAACCTTTAAATTTCTCGATTGATGTTTAAGTTTCAATAGATCCAAAAAGCTATCTACTGTCAAAAAACGAAAAAGAAGAATAAACTTTAAAAAACTTTAACAATTCACTCATCCATACAAATGGAAATCAAGGTTTGAATTATAGTTAGTTTTTATACTTTGAAAATCACGAATTTATTGAGGTTGTGTCACCGTGAAACGACCTCAATTGGGCCAGCCCAAACTATTTTTGAAAAAAGTTACTTCTTGTACAAATGCAAATTCAAATTTTATTGTTTTTTCTATATATTTTTACTAACAGCCTTTTGTATGGACCCGTCTCATGGTGAGACGGTCTTATACAAGAGAAATCGTCGTAAAATAGACAAAGAAGTTCCTTACAAGAGTCCAAAAAGAGCACTCACAAAAGTCTCAAAATTTACAAGTCAAAAGACCCTTGTTGAACCAATTAAAGATCCTAGATCCATTAGACTCGATGACTCTGGATATGTTCAGACCCTTAGGGTTCTAGTTTGGGTCCCAATCCATTAAAAATAATTGAATTTGGGTTTGGATTTGGGTCTGATTTTGGCTAGACCCGCCCTAAACCCCACACCATTATTTTCCTCCATCGTTGTTTACCAATAATGACATTGTGAGAAGTAGAGATGTTCATTTAATATCTACCCGACCTTGTAATTGAACCCAACTTTACAGTGAATAAAAAATTATGTAAACAAAATTCAATTTTGATCTCATCCAAAATACTTAACTTGATATTAACCTGATGATCTGAATAAATACCACTAATGAAAGGGTGTATCCTACTTGAGATATGATTTGTCTTTAATGGTTTTGTATTTATTCACATAAGGGCTCTAGTAGATGGTCAATTTTAGATGATTGGTTCTTTTCTTTACAGATGTCAAAATGGGCCGGTGGATGCGGTTTATGCTCCCTATATTCATATTTGCCTTAAATTATCATATCCACCTTCTGCACACCATGAATAGCGAGTAGAATTTTTTTTTTAACCAAGCCTACACACCTGGATGGCTGGATATACATTCAAACCCATCCCCACCCGATATCCACTTGGATGCGGTATATGCTACATTTGAATTTTTACACAATTCAATGTGTTATTTTAATCATTTATGTATATTGAATTATACACATACAAAGGCTATAAAAATAAAATCCCACTTGACTATATTTTTTCTTACACATTAATTGCAATATATAAAATAAACTTAAACAATAAATAGTACAGTAATAGAAATAATCTAAAGATTATTAAGATCCCACATGACTATATTTTTTCTTACACATTAATTGCAATATACTCCATCCAAATCTTTTTAGTTGTCTCATTTCTTTATTTGGCAAATTCATATTAATTGTCCCATTTCTTTTTTTGTCTATCTTCTTTTACCTAAATACCCCCACTTTTACTACTCCTAATACCCAACTACCACCTTTACAATTAATTTAATCAATTAAAATACCCAATTATCACCTTTTAATGGACCCTACACCACCCTTAATAACCGTGAAAACCCAAATAGGACATTTAAAATGATTCAGAGGGAGTATAAAATAAGTTTAAACAATGAATAATACATTAACAGAAATAAAACAAGTATTTCAAAACGAAAAAAATATATATTTATTAGTTATAATATAGAAATATAAAAAATAGCAATTTTTCATTATTAGAAGTAACACAAGAACCCAGAGGCAAATTCGGAAACAAAACAATTTAAAAGCAACAATCACAAGCTAGTTTGTGTTAACGTCCAATGAAAATCCCCCACGTCAAACCAAATGACACTTAAATCCAACGTGTCAAAAATTTATACGTCCACGTCAACAAATAATTTCGAACCGGTAATACATACAATTAAAAAAAAAATTAGATTGAAACTCTGAAATAATCTCCAGTCTCCCATATATAAATCTCGCCTGTTATTGTTATTGGTCACTTTTACATTTCTCATCTTCCCTTGTCACTCCTCAGAGTTAACAATGGAGATTCGGAGGCTCAACCCTACCTCTTTCTCTCTAATCCTTCTAGTTTCTCTCTTTGCCTTTTCTTCTGCTAAAGTGTTTTTCGAAGAACGATTTGAAGGTATGGATTCACATTCTTTTCGTCGTTTTCGATTTTGAAACTTAGATGTTATGCTTTGAATTCGATCATGATTTCCTTTGATTGTTGATTAGATTACTATATATGTCGTCGTTTTTACTATTAGGCGAATAATGAGACGATGCTTGTTATTCGATTTGTTTTTTGTTTGGATCATATAATCGGTGGTTTTACCATGATTAATGGCATTGATCTTATGTTGCAGTTATTTTAAGTGTGATTGATCTCTTTTGATACGACTATGTGTGGATCTGATTGTATTGTTTGGTTGCTTCTGTTTAATTGCTTGAATTCAGAGTTTCCGGGTAGATCTGTGGATAATGTGGCTTATTAATTATATTTTCCAATTAACTTCTGGTGGATTGTGGATATTTAGATATTTTTTCAGTTAATGATATGACTTTTTTGATTCGTAAAGTAGTCGATACTTTTGTAATAGCTTTAGCTATTCTTGTCTGTTCCTAGTGATCTGTTTACAGTGTCAAGGATTGATTATGATATTATGATTATTTAGAAGTAGCATCTAATAAAAAAATGGGTATGAAAAATTGATGTTGTAGACTGGTAAGTGTTGGTTCTGAAATGCTGATCATACTGTACTCGATGACGGTAATTCATTACCTTCATAATTTTTGTAGAACTCCATACCTTGAATTTAGGGTTTATAGTTGAATTCGTTATTGCTAAATTGATGCAACAATTTTTCTAGAAGTGTTTGTTGCTTTTTGTGAGAAATATTGCTCGATTTTGGTGAAAGAGGAAGTATTTGTTTTCCACCTTCAACTATTTGTGCCAATTGGTAACCATTAGAAATTTTATAGCCTTAATTGTCTGTAGCAAGTTACAATCTTGTGAGGATAAATGAATGCATTTACATTTTAGGAGGGTGTACTAGAGGGGTTAATTTATTGAGAAAATTGTTCTTTGAATTGTTGTTTCCCTGTTAACACATTTTTTTTGGTGATGAAGATGGATGGGAAAATCGTTGGGTTAAATCTGACTGGAAGAAAGACGAGAACATGGCTGGAGAGTGGAATTATACATCCGGTAAATGGAATGGAGATGCTAATGACAAAGGTATTATTCTTTGGTGATATCTTTTAGAGTGCAATTTTTAAAATTTTTCTCTCACCTGTTTATTTTGATACTCTTGAGTCTTGAGTAATTTAAACCAACTTATTTGTTTATTGCAGGTATCCAGACTAGTGAGGATTACAGATTTTACGCCATCTCTGCTGAATTTCCTGAATTCAGCAACAAGGATAAGACCCTAGTTTTCCAGTTTTCTGTTAAGCATGAACAGAAGCTTGACTGTGGGGGTGGTTACATGAAGCTACTCAGTGGTGAAGTCGACCAAAAGAAGTTTGGTGGTGATACCCCATACAGGTAAATGTTCTTTAGTTATTGGATTTTGGTTCTGCAATTAGACTGTTATTCCAACTGTAAATGGTCACTGATATGGGACGTACTATTCGTTGGCTTTGCAGCATTATGTTTGGTCCTGATATCTGTGGCTACAGTACAAAGAAAGTCCATGCCATTCTTACCTACAATGATACCAATCACTTGATCAAGAAGGAGGTCCCTTGTGAGACTGACCAATTGACTCATGTTTACACTTTCATTCTTCGCCCAGATGCTACCTACAGCATTCTTATCGACAACCAGGAGAAACAAACTGGTAGTCTTTACAATGACTGGGATATACTACCTCCCAAGAAGATCAAGGATCCTGAGGCTAAAAAGGTATCTGCTTTTGAGCATATCTTAAATCTAATATCCTTATTTTAGTTGGGCTGTTAAACATTTATGCTAATTTCTCTTATGGTTTTGTGCTCTTTAGCCTGAGGACTGGGATGACAAGGAGTACATTCCTGATCCCGAAGACAAGAAACCAGAGGTATTTGTCTAATTGTGCTGATCATTCCTTTGCTATCTTGTATGAAATAAGATGTGGTCGGATATGGTTGTTTATGTTTGGAACAATGAACTTATTGGTCTCTTAATATTGAAGGGTTATGATGACATTCCTAAGGAGATCACAGATCCTGATGCCAAGAAGGTAATGTGTATTGAATTGGTGTGTAGTCATATTTTGCTCTCTGCAATCAGATATAGCTTACTTGTTAAATGATGTTCAGCCTGAGGATTGGGATGACGAGGAAGATGGTGAATGGACTGCCCCAACCATAGCAAATCCCGAGTACAAGGGCCCATGGAAGGCAAAGGTTTGTTCTATTTCTATCTAGTTAAATCTATGTGGTGTTGATTCTATATCAATCATCAACTCTGATAACTATTAGTGCATAACACATAGTTAATAAGTTTAAATGATTTGCAGAAAATCAAGAACCCTAACTACAAGGGCAAGTGGAAGGCACCCATGATTGACAACCCTGGTCTGTTTTTTTTCACCCTTGCAAAATTCTTAGCCCAAAAAGTTCTGAATTTGAGTAAATATCTGAACATTTTATTTTAAAATTTCAGAATTCAAGGATGACCCAGAACTCTATGTTTACCCCAACCTCAGATATGTTGGTGTTGAGTTGTGGCAGGTAACATCACATATTTAAGCTTTGAATATATGTTTCATACTTCCATTCTACTCTACGTGAGCACAATGTAAATGTTGCTTACTTCTTGCAGGTGAAATCTGGCACTCTCTTTGACAATGTCTTAATCACTGATGACCCTGAATACGCTAAGCAGCTTGCTGAAGAAACTTGGGGCAAACAAAAGGATGTAAGTTGATATATTTCTAGTGTGAGAAAAGCATCTCCAGTTTTCAACATCTTGATAGTTCAATTGTTTGACACTGTTTTACGCCTTATGCAGGCTGAGAAGGCTGCTTTTGAAGAGGCCGAGAAGAAGAGAGAAGAGGAGGTATGAGCATAATGTCATTTTTCCTGGTTGTTTTGTATGTGTAAATGAAGATTGTTTAATGCTGTTTTTGCTTATAAACCTTAAAATAGAGGTTGGAAGTATGTGTCACTGTATAAGACTGGGAAGAAGGGACTTTCAGTTCTACACTAGAATATTCTGGAAAACTGAATGTTAGAATGTAGAATATTCTCCAATAGACATTCATTAGCGCTCCGAGTCAACTAATTAAGGCCAACACCAAATGGTCCCAAGTTCCGTACCTGTCATTTTTCAAGTTTCTTGAACGTTTTACAGTTCATGTGATTTTGTTTGTGGATGTCACTGGGGCCTTTGCTATTGCTTGCTTTATTGTAGGATTCAATCCTTTCTAAACATATATAAATGTTGTGTTCTAACTCAACTTTCAACTCCTCAAAACAGGAAACCAAGGATGATCCTGCTGATTCAGATGTAAGTGTCAAAATAGAGCTGAACTTATTGTTCAGTTTCGATAATTATGTCAGTGACATAAGCTAACCCTTGCGAATTTCATGCTTTTTTTAGGCTGAGGATGAAGATGATGCTGAAGACTCTGATAAGGATGAGGCCGATGATAAATCAGAGGAACAGGAGGAGGATAAGCATGTAATTTGTGGCTTTCTTTCTAATGTTTTTTCTTTGTAATAAATTATGATTTAATTTATACAGTGTCGTATTCTGCTTCCTGATGTTCTGATCATGTTCTTGTTTATGTTGTACAGGATGAACTGTGAGGAGCATAGCAATTTGAAGTCTTTAATTTAGATGAGTATATCAGGTTCAATTTTCTTTTGTCAATTTAAGGCATAGGTTTTTGTTAGGACACCAAGTCAAAAGCCTTGTATGATGGATTGGTTTATCTCATTTGGCATATTTTGGTGGATCATAAAGGATGGCCAAAGAGGATTCCAGTTTTTTTATATAAGAACATTTTTACATTAACGACTAACGAGAGTTGTGGAGTGTTAAATGAGCTTTGTCTTTTTGGTTGCATTGCGAATAAAAAAAACCCGAATGTCTCTCAGTGTCACCGCTGCTTGTGGAAGGTATTTGGGGTTTCAATACTTGAATTAATTCGTTGCCAAACAAGTTGATCATGTACAAAATGCGTAGTTGGTGATGACTAAAATTCCCCGAATTGTTATTTAGAAATTAGGATTACATTTGGCCAAGCTTGGGCAAACGCGTTAGCGCCATTTTTCGTTTTCATTGTCCCATTGGCCATTACCTCATTTAGTCAGTTGGTAAGAATACCTCAAGTTTCCCTAAAAGGGATATATCATATATAGAGTATTGCACAACCCGTATACAAAATCCTCATGCTCTGTTTTTCTCAAACAAGTAATAGATACTCCGTATTTTACAATATTGAATAAGGGAACAAAAATGTATGCAACGTTTATTGAACAAGAACAAGTATGATAAACAAATATAGTACATAATAGTACATGCTGGTATAGGCAGGAGCTGCATCTTATTTGGGCAACTTGACGACTAGAACAGGACAACTCGCATTCTGAACGCAGTGATTGCTCACACTCCTCATGATTGACCTGCATTCATGTATGATTCATTAATACTTTCTCTGTCCCTCTGAATTAGCACCATTTGACTCAAAAAGCTCTCATATTTTTTGATTAAATAGTGCTATTTCAGAGGGACAGAGGAGTATTAAAACAAGTTTTAAAAGCAATTGAATTGTTGATCAAAGTACCTGGTGAGTTGACCATAGCCATGGCTACCCATGACAAGCAAGTCAGCCTTCAAAACCTTCACCATCTCACATATTACATCTCCTGGATCTCCTTCTTCAACCTTCGCTTCTGCCTTCACCTTTATCAATCACTCACATAAAATGTTATCAATGGTCGACTTAAATGTAATGTTTTAATCCCAATATATTTAGGATAAATACTTGTGTGGGCTTAGTAAAATATTGCGCACCAACCTTTATATGCTAGTGTTTTAGTGAGGTGGAAAGTAAAGAGCGTGTAGGGTTAATTGAATGATGAGTAAAGACCAAGGACTATCAATTAATAAAATCTACTTCGTTCTTTAATAAAATTCTCACAAAGAATGTTTATATTAAAAGAAAGTTAGTAGAAAAATATAGACATTAATAAATAAAAAATATTTTTTATAAAGTTAATGGTCAATGTATAGGGAGCATAAGGAATAAAAATGTAAAAATGAAAAAAAAAAAAAGTAGCTAGGTTGACTCACATCAAAATTGATACAAAGTTTTTGAGCCCTTTGTAGCACCCAACTGGCCATCTCGCTATCCCGCCTATCCAGTGATGATAAAGCATCATGGGATGATAAATAAGCTGTATATTTTCAATAGGAGAAATTATCAACATGTAATGTAATAATTTTAAAGGTAGTAAAATACTACAATTTTCATGTTATCATCATTGTTACTCCATTATTTTGGTATCATTTTGGTATGGTAGAATCAGCGAAGGGCCACCGATTTGTGACCCTAGCCGGTAAAGAACTACGAATTGGTAAACCAGTTGAGAACCGACCTCTACAAGGCCAAGAGATTAAGGAAGAATGTAATTGTCTCCATTCCGGATTTTGTTGGCCCTCCACTTTTGATATTGTTTTTCAGTGTATGAGTAAGATGTTAAAGAGGAAGGAATCTAAAGTCTCTCTTTTCCCCATGATTTTGACTGAGATGCTATACCAAACATGGTTACAGAGGAATATTCGTGTTTTTGGTGATCAAGGCCTTCCGGCTAAGATTGTAGCTCATAATATTTTGTTCTTTGTTGCGGCTCGATTAGAGGACTTTTCTAACCAGTGGCTTATTGTCTAGATTCTGATACTTTTTGTTGGTTGTGTTTTTGGTGCTTGGCTTAGTGTAACTTCCCTTCGTATTTGGGAATTGATTTTTTTTAATTCATATAGTACATAATTTAATATTTATTTATAGCTTAGGTTTTAAAAGGTTTTTTTTGGAGTTAATATATTACTCTTGCCAAAAAAAATCGTCTCCCTTGATTCCCAGTGGAAAGAAGATTGTTTCTTAACCAACTAAGCTACTCATTATTATCATTATTATTATTGTATATTTATTTAAAAATTAGTCTCTTCTATTCTCTTTACTTGTTCCATTTGATTTTGGCACATTGTCAATGCAGGTTTTTAATCTTAAATATCTTTAATAGGGTTTGAGTAAAAATTATAAAAATTTTATATTAATAAGATATACAATAAGACGAATTATACAAGATCTGACATGACTATGTTGTAACTTATAGATTAATATATAACAAATCACATAATAAGAGTGATTAATAAATACTGTTAAAAAACTAAATAGGACAAAGAGGATAGGAGGTAGTATCTTGCAAGTTGCAATTACTAATGACGATGATTACACTAATATTCATATTGGATGTTCTTTTACTTGGATAACTTTTTTTTAATTCATATAGTACAAAATTTAATATTTAAGAAAAGTATATATTATGTATTCGTACTTTTCATCAATTAAGGTGTTTTAGCTAGAAATGTTTACCTACTATTTCTAAACTTGAAAATTTTACTTTTAATAATCCTAATTTTAGGTGATCTTCCATTAAAAATCCCACTATTCGTTAATTTTTTAAAAATCGACTTCTTTCATTATTTTCTTTGACAGCATAATACTTCTTTCTATTCAGCCCACTAGTCCTATTTAATTTCTCTACACTTGTCGATGTAACATTCAAACCCTTAATATCTCTAATTGTTCTAAATAATTAATATTAATAATCCTTGTATTAAGGCGCATCAAATAAATTCCCACATGACTATATTTTAACTTATAGATATAAATTCAAAATAAAATACAAATTAAAATTGATAAAAAAATACTAACAAAAGAACACATAAGAGTAATGGGTAGAATATGAGCAAGCATATAATAAAATAATATAAGAATAGCATGATACTCCCTCCGAACCAATTTAGTTGTCCTATTTGATTTTTTACACTATTTATCAATCTCGTTTAATTTGTATTATATTCTTAATCCATAAGTTAAAACATAGTCATGTGAGATCTTGTTTGATTCGTCTCAATGCAAGGATTATTCTTATCAACTTTTCATAATTTTTATTTAAGCATAATTAGAGATATTAAGAGTCAAAATGTTATCTCGACAAGTATGCTCAATCAAATAAGACAACTAAATTGATACTCCCTCTTATTCGGCCTAAATGTCTCATTTAGTTTTTTCACACTCGCCGAGACAACATTTTAACCCTTAATATCTAAGTTGTCTCATTTGTTTTTGGGCACTATTCACTTATCACTCTTAATTTGTATTTACTCTTAATCTATAAGTTAATACACAGTCATGTTGGATCTTGTTTGATTCGTCTCAATCTAAAGATTATTAATATCAATTTTTAATAATATTTAATTAACAACAATTTGAAATATTAAGGGTTAAAATGTTGTCTCGACAAGTGTGAAAAACTAAATAGGACAACTTGAATGAATGAGAGGGAGTATTAATAATCTTAGAATTGAGATGAATACAACAAGATCCCACATGATGACCATGTTTTAACTTATAGATTAAAAGTAAAATACAAATTAAATAATGAGTGAAGAGTGCCAAAAAACTAAACGAGACATTTAAACTGAATACGAGATAGTATAAGAATAGCATGATAGTAGGGATGAGAGAAAAAGAAATACCAGAGTTATGATAGGCAGGGTAGAGTAGAAGAGTAGGTCGTTTAACATGAAGAAGAAGAATATGATCATGTTGAGGATGTTTGTGTTTGATATTATTAAGACACCATAACAAAGCATGCATGCTTTCTTCCCCCTCATCCACTGCCACAACTATCTTCCTTCCTTTTTCTTCTTTACTTTCATCCATTTTTCCAATTTTACTTTCTAATTCATTCATCCAAATCCAATTTGGTTTATATAGGCTTTTTCTCTCCAAGGGCTAACTTTTATTTTCAAGCTTGTCATTCTAAAGTCTTTTTACCTTTAAATTGGCTTTATGGTTTTCAAAATTCTATTCTATGGTTATTGACTTGTTTCTTTTAGTCTCAAGTTTTCATCTTTATTCCAATTGGTTAAAATTAAGTCTTGTGTTCAGTGTCGTTTTTGACAATGTACGGGCCCTAGGCAAACTGTAAGAAGAATGACCTCTAATGGGGCGTCGATTCTAAACTTAAATAGATGTTTGGAAAAAAAACAATATTTACCCTATATATATAATTAGCTTTAAAATTGTAGATGTATCATATAATTCTTAAATGATGAAACAACTACCCATAAATTGCAAATTTTTAAATGTGTACTTTTATTAAATAGCATTTTTTTATTTTAGGGCCCTTTCTGACTCTAAGCCCTAGGCAAATATCTATCTTGCCTATGGTCAGAAACGGCTCTGCTTGTGTTCATGTTTATTTTCACTAAATTGTAAATCTATTTTAAAAAATTAAATTAATGTCGAATTTTATTACTTTTTATGGGCAATTCACCTTAATTGTCTCATTTCCTTTTTTGTCAATGACTTTTTTACTAAATAACCCATGTTCACACAAGTAATGACCAATATACCCTCACTTTTACAACTTATAATACCCCAACGAGGCAACTGTCAAACCTTACCTATATATAAAGCGTACACATGTTTTTTCTTTATTTTTTGTTTATAAATAATAAAAAGTAATACTCCCTCCGAATCAGTTTAGATGTCCCATTTGGGATTTTACGGATTTTAAGGGTTGAATGAGATCCATTAAAAATGTAATAGTTGGGTATTTTAATTGATTAAATTAATTGTAAAGGTGGTAGTTGGGTATTGCAAATTGAAAAAGTGGAGGTATTTAGGTAAAAAAAAGGATATACAAAAAAGATATGAGACAATTGGTATGATTTTACCAAATAAGAAAATAAGACATTTAAACTGATTCGGATGGAGTAATAAAAAAAACTAGTAACGCAATACATTACCCTTATATGTTTATAATTTTATACTCTTTCTTTTCAATGAATTTGTTTCATTTTATTTAGACAAGTTTATCAAAACATGGATTGAAATTGTAGGAAAGAATTAGTAGAATATTAGTAGAATATTTTATTTTATATTTTATATTATTCTGATTTAGTTTCTAATATTTTAATATTATGTAATATTTTGTTTCCTTAATTTAGTTCTAATCTCTTGTATAAATAGAGGTAGTACCTCTCATTATTATTTAATATAAATCAAGTATTCACCAGATTAAACCCAAACCGAATTCCGCATTATGATTTTCTACAGAAATCTTAATAACTTTTAATAGTGCATATGCAAAAATTATAAAAATGTCAAAAAACTAAGTATTAACACTTTGACTCCCTCTCTAGAGTTAGAGCTTCTCTCTCTAGGGTTAGGGTTTTTTCTAGGGTTTTCCTAGTTTTTGTCTCCTTCTAGGAGTTTGGTCGTGGATTTCAGCGCTTTTTGTCTCATTCTTTTCTCTCTTTGCTGTCGTTTCTTCTCTTTTCTGTCTTTTTCTTGTCTTATTCTTGTCTTTTCTTGTCTCTTTATTATGGCTGCTGTCCCAATCATTGCTGGGACCAATAAAAATACAAAAATAATGGGTACGGTGGTGAATTTACATGAGGATCTGGATAATGATCAGGACATTAATACCCATAATAGTCCTGATAAAGTTTCGACCTTTACTACCAGTCAGGATACTCATGGGAATGCTAATGAAGCGGTAAATGACGATATTCTGGAGTGGGTGGATGATGAAAATGAGGAAGAAGAGGAACGGATATCTTTGGGTCTTGTGGGTAAATTGTGGTCGGAACGGACTCTTAATCCTACGGCGTTCATTACTACAATCAAGAATGTTTGGGTGACTAATCATGGTGTGGATATAAATATGATTGGTAGGAACCTTTTTCAATTTCAGTTCTACCATTGGCGTGACAAGGAGAAAGTGCTAGCGGGTCAACCTTGGCATTTTGATAAATATGCTCTTCTCTTGACAAACATGGATTCTGCTATCAAACCGTCCGAAGTGCAATTCTTTTCTCTTCCGTTTTGGGTAAGAATCTATGATATTCCTTTTAGAGGTAGATCTAATGAATTGAATGCTCGTATGTTAGGGGATAAAATTGGGGAATATGTGGATATGGATAAATCTGAAAATGTGGGAATGGAGAAATCGCTTCGAATTAGGGTCAATATTGACGTTCGTAATCCTCTGAAAAAACATGTGTCTATGAAGGTTCGGGGTGGGGATATATGTCAATGTCCAGTTAAATACGAAAAACTCCCTCTTATATGTTATTATTGTGGAAAACTTGGTCATGGTTCGAATGAGTGTAAGGAGGTCTTTGGAGAGGATTCACCTGTTAAAAATTATGGTGTGTGGTTGAAAGCGTCGCCTTGGAGACCGATGAAAGTTACGGGCAACGTTGAAGAGGTTAGTAATAATAAATCGTGTAGCAGGAAGCTTTATTTCCCCAAAAAGTCCTCATACAAAGAAACCCAAAAACCTCCTACGGAGGTCATTAACTCTGTTACATCTTTATTGGGGAAGGTTGCAATTGACCTTGATGATAATAGTGAGGAGGCCACTAAACACAGGGAAGTCGAAGTTTTAATTGTAGGGGATCAGATGCAGAATACGGGGTTTGTTGATAATGGGTCCAAGCAAGTGGAGGTTCCTGAGGTTAACAATTCTTGCCAGGTTCTTGCTTCTGAGGGCAATGTTTTAGGCCCAGTTCATGCTACTGATGATGGGAATGGCGTGTCTACTGCTGCCCCTTCCATTGATGTTCAACAAGCTAATGGTCATGAATCTGTGACTAAAAAAAGAGTTCAAAAATGGAAGAAAATGGCCAGGAAGTCGTTATGTTCTTATGACTATGATTTTGCTCCACCTCCAGTTGGAGAGAAACGTAATATGGCTACGGGCTATGTGGATGAACAAATGTTTGATGATGAAATTAGAGGGGATTTTAAAAGGAGAAATATACCTATGGAGGTTGACTATGACCAAGCTGCTACTTCTGAAAACGTGGCGGGCCCCACGACTTGGGCTCTACAGTCTCAATGATTAGTGCCCTTTTCTGGAACTGTCGAGGACTTGGGAGCTCCTCGTCGGTCAATTCGCTCTATTCTTTAGTGCGAAAATTCTCCCCTGAGCTAGTCTTTCTCAGTGAAACCAAAAGACATTTAGCTGAGATGAAGAGAATTCAAAGTCGTTTGGGTTTTGATAAGTGTTTTTGTGTGGATGCGGATGGTCGTTCTGGTGGTTTATGTCTGCTGTGGAATAATGATTGTAACACTACGATCCTGGGGTCGAGTGATCATTACATTGATGCTTTGATAGGTGATGCTGATGGGCACGATTGGAGAATTACCGGTATTTATGGCTGGCCTGAGTGCCATATGAAACACAAAACGTGGGAACTTATTGATGATTTAGGAGCTCTTAATGATATGCCGTGGCTTGTAGGAGGTGATTTCAACGAGGTCTTGTGTGCAGCTGAAAAACGTGGAGGTATTCCCAGTGATTTTAATAGCCTTCTTTCGTTTAGTACTTGCTTGGACAGAAATGGCTTGATCGATATTGGGGCTACGGGACACCAATTCACTTGGAGTAATAAGAGATCGGAGGGGTTCATCGAAGAGCGTCTCGATCGGTTTGTTGCTACTTATAGCTGGAAGTGTAAATTCCCTCATGCTATTGTGGAGAATATTGTTTGGGATTCCTCAGACCACTCCCCCATTGTTGTTCGACTTAATGGAAGTCCCGAGGATAATTTGGAGTCTAGATTGCGGGATGATAAGCGGCTGTTCAGATTCGAAGCCCGTTGGCTTGCCCATGATAATTTTGAGCAGAATATGAGTTCCTTTTGGTTGGCTGCGAAGAATAAATATGGTAATCAATGGCATAGTATCATGGAGGAGTGTAGTTCACATCTCAAAAAATGGAACACAGAGGTCTATATGACCAAGTACAGCAGAATGGGTTGGCTTATTCAAAGGCTTAAAAAAATCAGGAAGATGCAACCTACGAGTTCTGTGATTGAGGAATATCGGAGCGTAGAGAATGAACTTCGGAGCCTTAGACAACAACAGGAGACGGCGGCGTGGCAACGTTGTCGTCCTTTTGTCCTTCGTGATGGGGACAAAAATACAGGTTATTTCCACTCGAAGATTTCGAACCGAAGACGGAGGAACAAGCTAAAATATCTTGAAGATAATCATGGTGTAAAATTCAAAGATCAGGAAGGCATGAAGAAAGTGGTCTTTGATTATTTTACTAAACTGTTTAACTCGGCTAGAGAAGAAATTGCTTTGGAGGATATTAATTTTATCAGTAACCGAATCACTCCTATGATGCATGATCAATTGAGCTGTCCGTACAGTCGTGAAGAGGTGGAAAAAGCTCTCGCCGATATGCACCCTTGTAAGTCTCCTGGGCCTGATGGCTTCCCTGCTCTATTTTATAAAAAATTTTGGCATTTGGTGGGTGATGATATTTGTGATATTGTGCTCGGCTTCTTGAACCATGGTTTCATGCCCGAAGGTTTAAATCATACTCATGTAGTTCTTATCCCGAAGGTCAAAAAGCCTTCTAAGATGACCGAGTTGCGTCCAATTAGTTTGTGTAATGTTTCTTACAAGCTTATCTCTAAGGTGCTTGCTAATAGGCTCAAAGGTATTTTGCCATTGATTATTGATGAGAATCAGAGCGCCTTTGTCCCTGGCCGTCTGATTACTGATAATATTTTGCTTTCTTCCGAGGTCTTTCATGTGATGAAAAATAATCAGGCTAAAAAGAGGGGATCGATGGCTTTGAAATTAGATATGAGTAAGGCCTACGATCGGATGGAATGGGATTATCTGGCGATGGTCATGATCAAAATGGGTTTCCCAGCTCTCTGGATAGATCGGGTTATGAAATGTGTTACTTCGGTCACTTTTTCTTTCTTGGTTAATGGTGAAGCGACGGATATGCTGGTTCCTAAGCGGGGTTTGAGGCAAGGCGACCCTCTCTCTCCCTATTTGTTTTTAATTGGTGCTGAGGGTTTTGGTGCGCTTTTAAAAGAGGCTCATTCGTCTGGGGTGCTTCATGGTGTCTCTGTTTCTAGGAATGCGCCTGTTATTTCACACCTTTTCTTTGCAGATGATAGCCTGGTTTTTGCTAGGGCTAATGTTCGAGAGGCAGAGGAGATTCTGAATATTCTGAGACGGTACGAGTCGCTGTCTGGTCAAGTGATTAATTTTGAGAAAAGCGAGGTGTCTTTCAGTAGGGGGCTTTCTGAGGAGAATAAAAGAAGAGTTAGTAGCGCCCTTAATTTCAAGGAGGTCCTGAGCCATGACAAATACTTGGGCTTGCCTACTCTTTTTGACAGGTCGAAGAAGGTGTCTTTTACGGGAATTCGTGATCGTATATGGAAGAAGCTTCAGGGATGGAAAGAAAAACTCCTTTCGAAAGCGGGTAAGGAGGTCTTAATTAAAGCTGTCGCCCAAGCTATTCCAAATTATGCTATGAGTTGTTTTAAACTCCCTTCCTCTTTCTGTTCTGAGGTCGAGAAAATTATCAGGCATTTCTGGTGGGGCACTTCATCGTCGAATAGGGGCATTGCGTGGAAATCGTGGAAAATTCTTTGTAGCCCAAAAAGCGAAGGGGGTCTTGGTTTTCGTGATCTGAGTTTATTTAATGATGCCCTTTTAGCTAAACAACTGTGGCGGATTTATACCCATCCGAATTCTCTCTTGGCGAGGTCTCTGAAAGCAAAATACTTTCCGTCTTCTTCTATTTGGGACACTAGTGTGGGTTACAACCCAAGTTACGCGTGGAGGAGTATGTGGGGTTCTCGCTATTTGTTGGAGATGGGTTCTAGATGGCGTGTGGGCAATGGTCGAAACATTAATATCTGGTCTGATGCTTGGGTGAGTAGTGAAGGCACTGGTAAGATCATCTCCCCTATACGGGTCCTGGACAGTGAGGCTACGGTTGATAAGCTTATTGACCCTATCTCGTGCTCTTGGAGGATGGATGTTATCCATTCTGTTTTTCTGCCCATTGATGTTGACCGTATTGTGCAAGTTCCTATTTATGATCATGACAGGGGGGATGAGCGTGTTTGGAGCGCTAGCGTTGATGGTATTTTCCGTGTTCGAGATGCTTACAAACTAGCTTTTAAAGCTGAAAATGCAAGGCCGAGTTCGAGCAATCCTGATAATGTTTGGGTGTCCCTTTGGAAGCTTAATATTCCACCTAAAGCAAAACTCTTTCTTTGGAGAGCATTGTGGGATATTCTTCCTAATGGTACAAACCTCAGGCGTAAAGGGATTCCTGATGTTGATCTGTGTCAGCGGTGTGGTTGTATTGAATCGAGTTCACACGTTTTCAAAGAATGCAATTGGGTCCGCAAGGTTTGGGAGCAGTCCATGAACATTTCTGATATTCCTCCTGTGCACACTTTTAGAGAATGGTTTGGCATCATGTTAGACAGGAACAAAATGCAGGACACTGAATTTTTTGGTGTTTGCGCATGGCAAATTTGGTCGGCTCGCAACGAACTTATGTTTGATAAAGTATATATAGCGCCTGATCTGTGCTATAAGCGTGCTGCTGATATACTCACTGCTTATCAGACAGCTAATGAAACTCAATCGGGGTCAGCTGGTGGGAGAGCAAATGCAAGATGGGTTCCTCCTCCGCGGGACTTTATCAAACTAAATGTTGATGCTGCTCTCAATCAAAAGGAGGATAGAATGGGTCTGGGGCTGATTGTGCGAAATTCTGATGGTGGTGTGCTACTTGCTGCTGCCAAGACCGTGTGGCCAGCTACTGAGGTCGAGATGGCTGAGATTCAGGGATTTAAATGGGCTGCGGAGTTGATTAAAGAACGGAATTGGTCAAAAGTTATCATCGAAGGAGATGCGCAAAATGTGGTCAAAGCTCTTCAAGGATGTCTTACTCGCAATCTCCATAATCAGGTTCTCATCGATAATGTCCGGTTCCATATGTCTAAGATAGCGGATCATGCTTTTAGCTTTTGCTTTCGTGAAGCAAACAACGTTGCTCATAAGTTAGCTAAGTGGGCTGCGGCCAATGTTAGTTCTCGGGTTTGGCTTAATGAGTATCCTCCATGGATCTCTAACTATGTACTTGCTGATTTTTCTGATTAATAATATCTAGCCTCCCCGTTGATCTTCAAAAAAAAAAAAATTATAAAAAATTTGATATTAATAATACTTGCGTTAAAATAAATTAAACAAAATTTTACTTAAATATAAAGAATATGTGTAGTATATGCGGATGTCATTCTTGTATTCTAGAACCTTGATTGACAACCTTACATCTAAGTTACTTTCTCAATGGCACACGGTATTGGAACCGGGAATAGTTTCAGATTAACAAAAGTAGAGGACCAAATTAAATTCTCATATGATTCTAGAGAAAAAAGGTAATTAGGTAAACATCTAGTCTTCTGAGAGACCGTTTTTTTAAAATTAAAAGACGTTTTTTAGACTCAATCCATTAAAGCTTAATATCTACTTTTATTCTATATTTTTTTTTGTGAATAGTTCAATTATATATGGTTTCTCAAAAAGACCGTCTCTTACAAGAATTTGTGGTATGCAAATCAAAATACTATTTCCTTGTTTTTAACATAGTTGCTATTCCTATATTAGATTTAGTGTACTGTTATCTTTCAAATTTATTTTATATTAGACTTAGTGTACTGTTATCTTATTTGAATCGTTTAATCGCATACTTTTATAATATCAAGTTCTAATAATTTTTAGTTAAGTATAGTTTAAGATATAAGTTATCAAAATTACGCATTAAATTGCATAAAAAGTGAAATGAAGCAAGTGGATGAAGTATATATGGACTATAAAGCTAAACCGATTCCTCTTTGCAAAAATTTGATAATAGAACTCCAAATTTTAGTTGTGTTATTTCTAAAATTTTTTTGATTTTTTTAATAAAAGATTATTTGTTCTTGACATTCACTTTTTGCGCAGATCTAATGTAAACTTAAAAATCAAATAATTTTAGTTGAGTTTTCAAAAAATTCTAAAAAGTTGATATTTAGAAAATACTAGATAGTGCCCGTGCGATGCGATGCACGGCTTTATTAAACTTACTGACATATCATTTAAGAAATTAAAATTTTAAGAAATAAATTTTACATTATGGTTATATCTCATTTCGTTCTGAATAGTTGTATATATCACATACATTGTTTGATTTGTATCATACTTTGCATTGTGCGTAGATGATTGTGAAAATTTAGTCATAGATTTAACATAAATATTTATCTAAAATTATTTTATAAAATTTTTTAAAAAAATATTTGTCATAAAAATATAAGAGACTTGCATCAAGGTAGTGACAACCTAAAAATCATATATTAGACTTATGCATTGCATTTAAGTAACAAATTTGATTAGTATAAATAAAAAATCCTCATAAAAGTATATTATCTTTTAACCAACTTAAAATATCCAATACACTTAAATAATACTCATTTAATAAATGAAATTAATAAGATTTTATAAATAATTGAAAAAAATGAAATACAATATATAGATTTCTAATACATTAAATGATATGACTTAAAAAATATGAATACATTATAGTCATAGTTAGAAAATAATTAAGTCAAATATATTAATTAGTGATGATGTCATCATTGAGTTTTGGAGGGAAATTTTTTGTTGAGATTGTGACACGTAAGCAATATTAGTTAAAGATGATGTCAGCGTCTTTTGTTTTAGTAATAGTTATAGATGTATTGAGATGAATCTATCAAGATTCCATATAAGTATGTTTTTTCATATAGATTGATGAAAATTATTACCAAAGTTGATACTAAAATTCGTAAGTTGTATTTGAAAAACATATGAAAACAGATGGAGTAGGTTTAAAATACAAAAGGGTCATATCACATATGGCATGGCTTCACACAGCAAACGCGCCACCAAAACAAAACAAACTATATTCATGCCGGGTCAAATGGCATCCAATCACACTTTTCATTGAATTCTTTTAAATATTATTTCATGTTTTTTAAAGTTGTTTTAATTTTTATTCAAAAAAAAAAAAAAAAAAAGTTGTTTTAATTTATCATTTTAAGTCGTTTTATTTATTGTTTATCTTCTAAAAACTGTCAAAAATATGAAAGGAAATGAGAAGCATAAAAAGTAAATAAATAACAAAATAAAACTATGGTAGGAAAGAAAAACTAGACAAAAATTAACGTCTAAAATAAGGATAGAACTCCTCTAACTACTCCTATCTCCAGTTAGATCATTAGAGAGGTGCTACTCTCGCAAGTCAATTTTTATTGCTCCTACTTTTCTTTTGGGTCAATCCTGACTTCCTTACCCTCCACTGTAAGATTTTCCACCATTTTAACTAGGGCGTCTGCAATCTTCCTTTTCATAGACCCGATCTACCTCAACCTGTTTTCATGCACTTTTGCCAACAAAGGAGCAATTCCTAACTTCTCTATCAACTCTTAGTTCTTATATCCATACATCCATCTTAATATTCTCATATCCGCTACATTCATCTTATGTTTAAAGGATTTCTTTACATACCGGCATCATGTAAATAACTATTTATTAGAATTCGCAAATAACTACTAATTTGAAAGTTATTCTTATCAATATATGTAGTAAATAACACAAAATCAGATTTTAAATCGACTCGAAATACCTGACCCGAAATCAACCCGAAGACCCGAACGAACACCTTTAGGTGAAGTATATGAATGAAATCTTGGTAGAAGCAAAGTTGGAGCACGCATCCCATGCGAGTCCGACCCATTGAGAGTCTTGGATCTTTGCCTATTCTCGGCTAGAAGTAAGAACCTAAGACAAGACAATTAAAGTTCTACCTTTGTCTTTTTCCTCCATTGAGGGTTAATCCATCGAAGTCTAGAATCTTCTCCTTTCGAATTACAAATACAGAAATTGATTAAAGTTTTGTTTCTTGATTATCTTTGCAAATCGATTGGAACGGTAAAAAAAACGATGTTTTTAGTTGATTGGTTCTACGGTGTTCTTGCTTCACTTGGTTTATGGCAAAAAGAAGCTAAGATCTTGTTTTTGGGTCTCGATAATGCCGGAAAAACCACCTTGCTTCATATGTTGAAAGATGAGGTGCGTTTCTGTTCTTTTTCTATTTCTATTTCTGTTATTTCGCATATATGTATGTCAATTTGTTGTATAGTTGCATTAAATTAGGGTAATTGGATCATGAATTTGTACGGTGTTCATAAGTTTGACGTATCAAAGAATGAGAAATTTTTGTAACCCTAGTTTTGCTTAGATTCTTAACCATAGGATTGCATGTAGCTCTTCTTTTGATCATGTTTTGTAATTTTGTGACAGTTACTGCCTTTTGATTTACTTTTGCTGGAAACCAAAAATTTCCGACCCAATCGCTATTTAGAAACTTCATCCCGGAAACTTTAGGTTAACATTTGGGAGGTTTTGTTCCCCACAATAAAGATTAGTGTTGTGTTTTTAAAATCAAGTGATGAAAAGGTAATAATTGGCTAAAAAAAATCTTCGTAACATTATGCTTTTAAATTTGGTGAATTTTTTGGGATGACAGAGATTGGTACAACATCAGCCAACTCAGTATCCTACATCTGAAGAGCTTAGTATTGGTAAAATCAAGTTTAAGGCCTTTGATTTGGGAGGGCATCAGATTGCGCGTCGTGTTTGGAAAGATTACTACGCTAAGGTATATTTATATCCTTAATGTCTGGCATTTTTATTCTCAGTAATGAATTAAGGTTTTACTGAATTGTTTACCGAGGACATCTCACTTCAGAGTTTATTATTCTCAGTAGTGGGGGCAAGACAGAGTTCTTGGAATTTTGTTGATGGCACTTGCCATATCCTTCTTGACAATCGTTTGATTGATTTGGGAGCTTGTGTCGGAATTGATTTTGTTCTTCTTTTGTCTGTTCTACTGTTGTATGAAAGCAATAATTAAGTATTTTGGCCTGAATTTTTGATTGGTATACTAATACTCCTGCTTTCTATACTATTTCAAGTAACCATTTGCTTTCCCTGTTTAGAAATGCTTCCGTTTTATTTGATGTTTTTAGCATGTCTGTTCTATGCGGTAAAATGGCGTATTCATCATTGATCGAAATTTTCTTCTCTTGACTCGTGCAATTAAAATCTGGTAGGTTTCTTTGTGTTGAAGCAGTTTAGTTTTAAACAAAAGTGTTTAAATCAAAAGGAAAGTTATGTTCTTTTTTTTTTGGTGCATAAACAAAAGCAAATTTCTTTAACGTGATTTCCCTGATCTGAAAGTGCCTTTTGTGCCTTTTGATTGAACTGAGTCACAAAAGCATGGCATTTTGATCCTCCTATTTGTGGTGAATGACCTCATATCAGATCTAATCTAACAAAGGAAAGATATTGCTCATATTCTTTGACAAGTGTCTGATCTTGCATAGAACTGTGATGATAAAATTTCTATATGATTAGGTCCATAAATAATTTCCCTATGGGAGATGTATATGCATCATTTTAAGCATTTGGAGAGTAATAGTTCAATATATCCAATGTGTTGAATGTCTTGCCATATCCATTTGCTTGTTTAGACCTTAGTTTTAAAAAGCGCGAGGTGCACCGAGGCGCTAATGGCGCTTAGAGCCTAGGCGCAAAGCGCAGGGCGAAGGCACGAGCTTTTTGTATGCGAGGCACACTTTTTCACTAAAGCTTAAAATTCAATTTTAATACATATATAATTCTTCAAATAACATGATATTCATATTTTAGTATCAATACTATCAACAAACTTGAAAACATTTATTAATATTGTGTCAAGCACCACTTTTAACACAAAACTATTATATTGAGAATACAAAGAATTGGCAAAGTTATGTTCTTCTTTGCATGCCTCTTGTTTTTCATAAAGAAGGAACGATTTTTCGAACTTCATATTTTGTAAATTAGAGTTTTTAGTTATATTTCTTTTTCAAACAAACAAGGATAAGTTAATTACTCAACCTGACAAGGAGGCGCACGAGGCGTAAAGCGCATCGAGGCGCCCAAGGTGCATGCCTCTTGAAGTGGGCTTCGCCTCACCTAATCGTGGCGTTTTCAGCTGAGCTTGAGCTCGAGGCGCACAAGGCGCAAAGCGAACCGCGCTTTTTAAAACTAAGGTTTAGACAACCAAATATGACCAAGCTTTTCTGATTCACATGTCAAAACTAGTGCTTTGTCCATAGAAGTATTGCCGCCTGTTACTAATGCAACTTAGTTTTGAAAAGTGCGCCTTCAAAATCGGCTCTAGAAAAATTGAGTTTTCTTAGTCTGGATTAATTGAGATATGGAAAATAGCACGCTGTGCTGTGCTTTTTTTTTTTTTTTTTTTTTGCCTTGCACTTCTTGCGTTTTTGTTTAATTTTGGAAAAAGTGCTATTTATAGTATATCATAGAACAAGTAGATGACAAAGGAGCTTTCTTCTTTCAGGAGATAAGGAAAAGAAAGAAAAAATTGGCTTTTTTTCAAGAGAGATTATAAGAAAATGGAAAAAAAAAATTAAGACTCTGCTTGCTTTTCTATAACTTACGAGCCTCTCTGCCGAAACTACTTGCTGTGGTTAACATATTTCTATCCCACAAAAGTGAGACCATCACAGCATTACCTCTGAGGCACTGGAAAATCAAGTCCCTGTTTTGGGGAATGTGGGTAATTTAAGTGGGATTGAAGTATGCAATTATCTCCCTTGTATGAAGATTTGTGCAACTGTTTTTTACTTGGTTTTCTTGTATATTTCTGCTCTTATGTTAAGTGTTGAGAATAACTCAAAATGCCTTCCCATCATTCCAATTAGCTAGGATCTATTTGGATCATAGAAGGCATAAATTTTTAAGCAGAGCTATTTGGTAGCAGCTTCAATTTATGATAGCTACTTGAATATTATCTGCTGACATGTAGTTTAAATCTCTTGAAACTATGCTTATTTTATCCATGCTGATTGCTGACTGATGCAAGTTTGTTAATCAAAGGTGGATGCTGTGGTTTACTTAGTGGATGCGTTTGACAAGGAGAGGTTTGCAGAATCGAAAAAGGAGCTGGATGCTCTCCTATCTGATGAAGCTTTAGCCAATGTTCCCTTTCTGATTCTAGGTAACAAGATTGACATACCCTATGCAGCCTCAGAAGATGAGCTGCGTTATCACCTTGGTCTTAGCAACTTTACCACTGGTAAAGGCACAGTTAACCTTGCAGACTCCAACGTCCGACCTATGGAGGTATTCATGTGCAGCATTGTCAGGAAAATGGGCTACGGGGAAGGCTTCAAGTGGCTCTCTCAGTACATCTAGTAGCTTTTATAGAGTAGGTTATGCTGTCTCTTGTATTTCTTGCTTTTAGATACTATTCTCAGCTGAATGTGGTTTGACATGATTGCTGAGATAGATATTTCCAGTTTCTGCTAGTTTTGGCAAAAGGACTAGGTATGCCAGTTTATTGTGATATGTGAATGGTGCTGTGCATAATGAGTGTTGTGATTTGTGAATGAGTATGACAACTTCATATAAGATAGAAGTGCTGTTGAAGTATGTTTCGATGCCGTATGTAGGCACTCATTGATTTGTTGTGCTACAATATACATTATGCAGTATATATTTGGTTTTCGAGTTTTGACTATTGATTCCAGCAAGGACTTGATTGTTCGTGATCGGATAAAAACTTGTGTTGTTTTCTTTTTTTATGCTCTTGTAATATGCTAGGCCTTTCTCAAGCTCGTTGATTATCAGAGTAGTATTATCAACTATGTGGTCGATTGAGAGTGAGGTGCATAGTTCACAGAACAAAATCTACATGAAAGCTCTCCGTATTTAAGAATGTGGAACAAGTGATTACCAATATTGTTTTAAGGGCACACGATTACACCAAAGTTATCAGAATTCCGATTTTGATTTACGATTCTACGATCTTACGATTCAAAAATGGGCAACCGATCCGGATGTAGTTAGGATTTTAATCCGATTATTTATGTTTTTAGAGATTATTTGGTTATATGGGATCCTGAATCTATTCTTTTGGATAAGGACTTAAAGTTTTTATAACCGCTGGTTTTAAATATTGGGAAGATGATGAAATTTTGGTGTCATTTGAGTAGAAAATCTCTTTAATAAGTTTAATATTAATATTTGTTTAGTAAGTAAACTCGAAAAAATTGAAATCATAATTTTGACGTATGTTGATCAATGTTGTTCCTAATTATATTTGGGCCCTAGGCAAAGCATAAAAAGAGGCCCTTATGTAAGTAGAGTTTTGTTTCTCTTTTTCTTCAACTATACATCATATAAATTATCTTTTTCTCCATCACATTTATAACAAATAAATATAAAAAATTAAGATCATATAATAATAAGGTACTTATACACAAACTAACTTTTAAAAATAAGAATTAACTCAATTTGGAGCCCTTTATAAGTTGAGCTTTAGGCGGTTGCACCTCAAAACTACCCTTAAGAACGGCCCTGATGTTGAGAGTTTGCTTATAATAGAAGTGGCTCGTATTAAACAATTAAGCCTCCATTGACGTTGTATATGCCATCAATCCACTCCTTCCATTTGAATTCAGTTAACTACTTTGTTCATAGATTCCAAGAAGCATTGCAAAGCTTTTCAACGGTAGATTAAATACAAAATATTTAGTGTGTACAAACCGAAGGCAAACCAAAGAACGATTTTGAAATTAAAATTTGAGATCTAATGTAGCCACGTTTTTTTTATTCAGGTATAGGTTAGAGAATCTCTATAGATAAGAAGAAGAACAAGAATTTATCTTTCATATAAATGATGAGAATTAAACTCATATCTTAAACGTTACTAAAAATGTATGCACAATGTATAATCAATGTCAAAGGGGAGCTAATTACCAATCTATCTTCTTAATTTTGCTAGGTCATCCTTAATTTAAAAAATAAATTATATATTATCAAAAATAATGATAATATACAAATATAATAAAATATTTATTTCATTTATATCCATCTATCTCAACAACTTGGGGATGTAGCTCAGATGGTAGAGCGCTCGCTTAGCATGCGAGAGGTACGGGGATCGATACCCCGCATCTCCAATTTTAATTTTTTGAATAATTTTAAATTATCTTACATCTTTGACCAACATAATCTAAGTTGTCATAATAACAAAACAATCCCCACCTAAATTAAAAAAAAAAAAGTTGTTGAATTACTCTAACTGCTTTCTCCTCTCTAGTCTACATATACTCAACCATACTATAATATAAATGGCATGTTCAGTTGCAACATCATCATAATTAGAAAAATTAACACACTAAAAATGGTATTAACCAATAATATAAGTACATCTTCTCAAACTATAACATACTATTTAAGTACAAATCCATGGTTTTTCTCCAATTTTGTTTAGAAAATTGAGCTCATAATCTAATATATTTCCTACCAGAAAGTATCAGAATGCAAGAAAGAACAAACAATGACTAAAATTAAAGCTTCCCATCACTATTTATTGCCATTTGCATCATTTGCTTCTTTTGAAGGATTCCATCATTCTTGAATGCTTCAAATTCCTTTTCTCGAACCCTTCGAAAATGGCGATTCGTGCACTCGTTTATGCTGTTCTTATTATGATTTCTGCAATTTGCAATTCAGGTCAGCTACTCAGCAATCTGTTATGGCTGTAGTGGGTCTTTTGTTTTTATTTGCAGTGCAACCTCCTTGTCTGTTTTGATAAGGGTATGGTTTGTCTGGCGTCATCTGACCCTCCTTAAACCCTGATCATAGCTTTTATGAACGACATATACTGAATACAATGGTGACAATGATGACATCAATATGTTATGGCCATGGGTTAGCAATTTACACTATGATTTCAGTTTTCATTTATGTAACTAAGATTTTGTCTATTGTTTGAACAGGAAATGCACAGACTACAGGGCAAATTCTCACAAAAGCATTGTCATGCTTCAGTCCCAACAATGTAACTATGCTCACACCCAGCTTATATACTAATACAAAACAAGAATTTTCATGCTTTTTTTCCTTGGAAAATTTTGTTGGTTTGAATTAGTTGTTTGTACAATTGTACTTAGTGGGAGAGGATCAAAACAAATACTTCACTTGCTTAGAAATTTATAAGTGATAATAGCATGCAAAAACATTTTGGATGTCATCCCGAACTTGCAATGTCTCATGAGTTTTTAACATGAAAAATGTTCGTTTTAAAACGACGACTTAAGTTTTCTAGACCATATATTTACACTTATGTGGTTGTTGGTAATAAACGATGGTAATGACAACATTTAGTGTAAACTTTCAAGAAAAAAATTGTCGTTCCCAAGGTAATGAAACTTTAATCAGAGTTTTTTTTCATAATTTTACATTACCACCTAATAACGCATTTTCAAATGTTAATGCATTGAATAAATTTTGTGAAGAAAATAAGATGATTGAAGGAGAATAAGTATGAACATTAAACTTGTCAAGAGATTTTCCAACCATAATTACAATAATTTTTCATTACCACACCATCAATTATAAAATCATAGATAATTTAAGAAAGTAATTATAAAATCATAAAAAATTTAAGAAAGTAATATGAAGGTGAATGTATATTCGGAATTTTGAAGGAAATGTACAATTAACTAATATATGATGAGTACAGATATGGTCTGTCTGCTATCTCTTCCTCCGAACCCTGTTTTTGTGCGGGATATTGGGCTTATGATGATAATTTTTCAAAAATTTACATAATCCAAATCCATCAATAACAATATGTGGGTGCAGGTTTATAGTAGTTGCAGCGAAGAATACAGACTTACTCAGAGTGGATACCTGAATATACCTGCTCCTGCAACAAATCAGTTCTGCTATGGACCTTGTTTGGCAGAAACACATCTTGTTCTTGATTGTGTCGACCATTCATTGTCGAACTTTATATTCTACAACAGAGCCACAGTTAATGACATTCGGGCAACACTTCAAGCAGCCTGCGGCCATACACATGAAAGAGGTATGTGTTAGAGTATATAACATATTCTTGGCGTCAACCATCAGCTTAAGCTTTTGGTTGAGATGATTACTTGACATTGTATCAGAAACGAGTGTGACAAGAGGTCTTGGGTTCAAATCTCAACCACCCTTTATTTAAAGTGAAATACTTAGCGGCTAGCGCCAAGTATAAGGAGGGCATATGCTGCATCCCTACTTCTACCCCAAAGGTCTCTCTTGTGAGGGGGCGTGTTAGAGTATAGAGCATATCGTGGAGCGTCAACCACCAGCTTAAGCTATTGGTAATGGTTGAGATGATTCTTTGACAGTATGAATCTTACGGTCACTCAAGTCTACATAATTTGATCATCATATTTGTAAATTACATTATATGCAGATTTGAGATCACCAATTCAAAAAACAATAGCATTTGAAGAACAACATTTGAAGCCATTAATTTGTGCTTACAATTCAATTATTGACATTATTTGTGGTGTCTTGGAACATATTCAACAGGTAATTTCAATGTGGAAGAATACATGCAAGACTATTTGCAAGAAGAATGGAGCAGTGCAAACAAGACTCATCTACCAAACACTTTTTTCACCTTGATTTTCGCTTTCTTCGTACTAATTTTCATGATCAAAGCTCTGTAATGTTCTATGTGACAAGAAAACAAATAGTATTAGTTGGAAAAGGCAAGATGTAAGCCAACAGCACCAAACTTTCTTCTCTATATAAACATTTCATCAGAGAAGCAACACTATGTAATACTACTATGAGCTTTGTGTAAACAGCATACTAAACCCACATAATATCGTTAAGGATACGAACAATAACAGATTTCTACACAGATAAAAACAGGCAACAATTGGCTAAACACACATAAACATATAGTAAGAATCAGAATTCACAGCGAGTACAATAAACTGTAAAAAGAACATTAGAACCCAAATAATCAAATCCTCTGTACCTCTATTATTGAATAGCACCTAAAGGCTCGAGCTAAAAGCTACCGAAAGCAGACTACATGATAATATAGCTCCTGGATAGAGATTTTCTCACCATAAGATTATAGATACATTATTGGATCAGAAGAAAGGATTTAAGCTGCAAATCCTGCTCCCGGTCCATTCCATCCAACAGAAGTCAGAAACGTCTGCAACAACTTCAGGGAAAGAGAAAGGCAAATTCCATGGTTTTAAGATTATTTGTTACGCTACAATAATAATTGAAAGAGGAGATGCTTGGACACAACAATGATAAGAAAGGATGTAGAAGATGATTGAAAAACAAAATATAAACAATAGAGATGACAAACAACAAACACAAGAAGTTTATGAGGTATTTTGGATACCTACCCCTCAAGAGAATGTTTACTTTCATTAATGGGTTCAATAATATATCAATGAATAAACTCTCACCCTTGAGAACAAACTCTCAAGACAAATATCTCACATGGAGAACTATACATATAGAAGACTAGCTCTCTTAGTATACACCTAGCGCCCTCTCATAATTAGCCCTTTCTACATAGTGTTGTGTGTTGTATTCTGTGAAGTCCTACGTGCTTTAAATAGAGGGTATACAACCTTTGAGAACTACACTTTAACTCAGCAATAATCCCACAATCACTCGTGGAGATTGCCCTTCATTGCAGCCTTATGGAAAACAAAGCATAAAATGACCATTGGGGTTCTGACCATGCTGCTCGAACAAGCAGCTACGTTTTGCACTCACTGCCTGTTGCTGACTTCCTGCTTGAAAAAGCCACTGACCACCTTGAACGAGCGGCAGGTACCCTCTGACTGCTGTAAGTTTTTGCCTCATCCGAGGCAATCATTCTCCATGCGAAGCCTCGTTCAAAGCATGGTTCAATATCCTTGTTCTTCGCTGTACCATCATCACGACAAACCAAAGACTCTCTTGTGCTGCTCCCTTAAAGCCCTACCACCAATGTACTCAACTCATTCGCATCCTCATCATTGCTCACAACATGATGTGCCTTATCTTGAGTCATCAAATCATCACCTTCACACGTAAGTGATTTGGCACTTGCACTAACAACAATAAATCTCATTTTACTTCTCCATAATGTGCCCATTTCTTCTCATAAAGCCTTTGTTCTTCATTTGAATGGGCATCAAGAAAATATCATTAGATCAGTATTGTCCCTGAGCATTCCAAGGCGGGTATGGATATTCCATCTACAAGTAATCTATGATGTTGAACTGCATACAACGGCCAAACCTCAAACGTAAATTAAACTATATTCTATTATCCCGATGCCATTAAGTGGCTCCCAATGAAACTCGTAACCTAACCATACCTCTTGTAAAAACAAAGAAGACCGGTCTCAAAACTCAAATATGATCTACAGCTTCACAAAAATTGCAAATTCACATTATTCAATGAATAATGTTACAATACTCCATTGTAATCTGAACCCAAAAACGAATCTTTGGTAGTTGGTACCACATAGAATGTCGGAGACATAAGTTACAAATGGGCATGTAGCTAGTTGGACAAATTGAAATGTCAATTGTTGAACCATGAAAACACAAAAGATCGGTTTTTTTTGGCTCCTAAGGTGCAAAGCCTACCCATCAACATGAATTCAATTGATCAAGCCAACTCAACAATTTATCCTCGTATCCTCTGGTTTCATAAGATGTTGTCCATCATAGCCACTTCTTAAGCTCTGGTCAACACTATCCCAAAAGGCCACGAGTGCGAGTTCTTAGGCTAAACTAACCAAGTATCTTATCATTACCCAACCAAGCTAAGCCCAGTAGACTTTCTAACACTTCTTTCATTCATTAATACTCTTAACTTATCAACCTCATCCCATTTTCCTTCTTCTGCGTAAATGTTCGATAACAACACATAGTTACCAGAATTCCATGGTTCAAGATTAATGAGCTCCTTTAGAGCATATTCTGCAAGTTGAACCTCACCGAAAGAACGAGAAGCACTTAGTAAAGCACCCCATAAAGCAGCATTTGGCCTTATAGGCATGTTTTTTACCAAATCATATGCCTCCCTCACACACCCACTCCGGCCAAGTAGGTCCACCATACATCCATAATGCTCAAGCTTTGGCAGAATGTTGTGTTTCGTAGTCATCGTTGAGAACAAGTACCGGCCTTTCTCTAACAACCCTGCATGAACACAGCAGGTTAAAACACCTACATAGCTTGAATCACTAGGCTTTACACCTCTAATCAGCATCTGTTCAAACAAATCAACCCCAAGCTCACCTTTTCCATTAAACCCCAGACCTGAGATCAAAGTATTCCATGTAATTACATTTTTTCGAGGCATTTCACGGAAAACTTTGTGAGCTGTTTCCAAGTCTCCACATTTGCAATAAAAACTCACAATCGAGTTACCCACAGTGACAAATTCACGAAAAAGTCCACTAGATTTAGTATATGAGTGCAACCAATACCCAATTTCCAAAGCACCCAAACGAGCACACACCGGTAAGACAGTAACTACAGTAGCCTCATCTGGTTGAAAACAACCATCAATGCGCATTTCATTGAACAATTCCAAAGCTACCTTATCCCTCCCACATTTCGACAAAGAAGATATCATGGAATTCCATGATACAATGCTCCGTTCCTTCATTTGCCTGAACAAGAACAAACCCTTATCAATATTTCCCATTTTACAAAACCCACGAATCATCAAATTCCAAACTATGACATCTTTGTGACGCATTTCATCGAACACCGTATATGCGTCCTCCATATGGTCACAACTCGCATAAAACTCAACAATGCCGATCCTCAATGAATTAATACGTTGAAGCCCCAGTTTTATAACCTCACAATGTACACATTTTCCAACCCGTGAATCACGGAAATTGCAACAAGACTTAATTAAAGGTGCAAATGTAAATTCATTGGGTAAAACCCCATTATTTTTCATATGGGAAAAAAGAGATAATGATTTCTGAAAAGGCCCAGAAATAGAATAACCCTTGATCATAGAATTGTAGAGGAGGAGATCAGGAAAATGGGCTTGCTGAAATACAAGCTCAGCATACCGCATTTTGCCATTGGACCTACAAACTGAGACGAAATGAGAAAGAATTTGATTGGATTGGTTGAGGCCATGACGGAGGAAATGAGCATGGATTTCGAGAAGGCGTGTTCGATTTATCCGATCATGGAGATAACGGAGGATCTTTCGTTCAACTTCTCGGCTCATTTTCTGTACTTCCGACTTGTGACTGACTTTTGTCCTTCGAATTTGCACATCTCGCGTTAGTTCCTTCAAATTTGAGGAGGCTTGTTTTTATAATTGAACGGAAAAATTGATTCAATTGGTTAGTAAGTAACCATTTGGTTATTAAAGTTCGCCATCCTTTTCATTTTATCGTCACCCCTTATATATTGAAATTTCAAAATTGTCCCTCATCACTTTTCAAATCTTCAATCTCTAACATTTCTTTAAAAACTTTCTCCGAACACTCATTGAACTAAAACAAGCTAAAATTAAAAATTGAATTTCAATGACCAATGAAAATGAACATCAATACGATTGCGGAATCAATATGATTGTATTAAAATTTGAGACATATTCACTCTAATGGCTATAACTTTAAATAGAAAAATCATATAATTGTAATGTTTGCGGCATTATAACCTAAACTTCAAGATCTTTCCAATGATATATTATATGCCCAATTCCGATAACCGAGCGAGAAATGACGATTGTTTGAAATTTATTTGTGCTGAAATTTGATACATGTTCATTCTTTTGGTCATAACTTTTTATAGAAAAATCGTATTAGTGTAAGGTTTGCGGCATTGGAAACTAGACTTCAAGAGCTTTCCAACGACATATTATATGCCCAATTCTGACAATTGAGCGAGAAATAACGACCGTTTAAAATTTGCAGTAATTTCTAACATTAGTCGCGCGTGACCAGGCCATGGCTGAATCGCACGAAATGTGCGATCTGACCATGGTTGAATCGCACATTTTGTTGATGCCTTTGTTTGAACGGGTTATGGGGTTTGCAAACTAGACTTTCTCTTTATGTTGATGCCTTTATTCCTGAAGGTTGTCATCGACTTCTTGATGTTTTAGTGGTGTTGAAGGTTCTACTAAATGCGAGCTTGAAGAATCCAAGCTTCGAGCAGTTGCCATTCGTGATCTTGCATTTGTTGTTCATGTTGGGATTGTTATGATTTTGATATTTGTAGTTTATGCTGTGGTTTCTAAGACTTTGGTTGTCTCAAGGAGATTTGGGTCTTATGAAGCTTTGTCCACTATTGCTGATATATAGTTTCAAACAAGCACCATCACCCTTCACTTAGCTCTGTTTCAAACTATCATGGTTCCGCCCATTTCAGTTTGAGGGGGGTGTTGGAATATATAGGTTGAATTTAGTAGTTTACATTAGATAGTTGTAATTATTAGTATAAATACTTTACATATGCTTGTATTATTACCAAAAGACAATAATAATAAAATCTTCTCTCCTTCTTCCCCCTCTCACTTCTTCCTCTCCCATGGCTGCATTCATTCAATTCTTAGATTATCTTGTTCCTTAAACATGAAATTGACATAATAAAATCGATTGTAATTTTGATTGAATAATCTCTTGGCTACCTTGATAACCATGCTTGTCTAACTTTTATCATTTCATTTTTTTTCATAAAATTACAATGCATTGCCATTGAAAGATGTGGTATTAGGTGGTAATGAAAATTTGTAAATAAATTTTGTTTTCATGATCAAGGTTTCATTACCATGGAAATGACATAAAACTTTTGATAAAATTTTACACTATAATCATTCTCATTATCATCATTTAATACTACTAACTAAATAACGGTAGTAATAGAAACGAGTATTTACTTAATTGTTGATTTTATTTATGTTTAGTACATTTAATTATTCAAGTCAATGGAAGATTGTGATTTTTTTCATCTTTGTGATCACATGATTTTTTTTATAATTTTAGGAGGTCTATTTGTAATTAATTGTAATCATTATTATTATTCATAATAATAATAATAATAATAATAATAATAATAATAATAATAATAATATTATTATTATTATTATTATTATTATTATTATTATTAATATTCAAAAATGCCGATTTTTAAATTTTTGTATTGAATCGGACAACATTAACCCGACTCTTTTGAACCTATTCTCTTTTGCACGATGCCCAATTTGAGCCAGCCCGAATTAGATTTTAAAATGTGCATAGAATTTGTGTATAGGATATGAGAAAGTACGTTATGATGACATTTATTTCACAATATGTTACTATCACTACTAATATATTTTTTTTAACTAATTGGACTTCAATTAATTGAGGTGAAAGAATAATAGAATATGAATCTTGAAAATTGGATAAACATATGAAAACATGAACAATTAGTCCACCTTTTCCTTTAAAGCCTCTAAATAGTTCGACAGAATTTCACTAAAAAATACATTGTAACTAAGATAACAACACCATAAGCTAACATTGTAGAACGTATGCATAAGCATTGCTCGAGGAAAGCCTTCTCATTTTTTGGAAGAACCGAAACCACCGAATCCCATCATAGCCGCCACATCAGGGTCTATCTCAGTCTCCTCTTCAACAATCTTCTCCTTCTGGTAAAAAAATCAACCAACAAATGAAAACTTATGATTCTGTGAAAAGTACGCAAGATCAAAATAGGCGAAAAATCAAACAAACCTTCTTTTCCTTCTTCCTCTCTCGCCTTTGACGTTTTCTCTCTTCCTCCTCTTGTTGTTGCTTTAAGATTCTTTCGTCAAGATCTGAATGAAAGAAGCGGCACTTATATTAGTGCGCGTAAGAAGCATCAATGTATATTGACGTCCTTCCGGAGACAAATTTTTAAGAATACAATTTCCCTAACTACAAAACGATATTGTGTGTTCATGTCCATTACACATAAATAAGTTTGTCTCACCTTGCTCTGAAAAACTGCCAGTAGTTTTCCGCTTTTTGAGCACCTCAAAGCGCTGTCGTACCTACGTATAGCAAGATAGATGCCATTAATCCAATATATCCGCTAACATCAGTAGAAATCGTTTACAGGAGCATCTTTAGGAAGTTCAACAACAATGGACATCTAGAAAAAGCAAAACTTATTCAAAAGTTAAAAACCAAATTACTGTCTTTTCTATAAAATCAACAGCCAAAATTTTCTCTTTTTTCTGTAAGCAAATAATAAAGTTATTTGGGTCAAAGGAATTCCATAAATCTCAGTTGATTCAAAAAAGCATCTGTTGGTTCAACTGAAAATGGTTCTTAAACATCACAATGCAGACAAAATGTATACATGTTTCCTTTTGAAGATTTTCTGTTACATTTAATAGTCGAGTAAAAGTATAATAATTTGTATCGTTGTATGATCCGAAAATGTTGCTACATCCCCCAAAATAGATCTAGCTTTTGCTTAGATATCCGAATATACCCCATTTTAATGGATGGTAGAGAAAAGAACGCTTGCAGACAATCAGGGTAGTAAAACAGTTAGATTGTTAAATAGATGGAGGGACTGTTGCCATCAACAGGGAAATCAAATGCAGGATTATCAATGAAAGACAGAAGAAATTGGAACAAATGATTTGCTCTTTAGTCTTGATTCTTTATAGAGATGGTAACAGTGCAACAAGACTTTCTAATAGAGATCTCAGAAGATGACAACAGAGAAATAAAGATTCCGACTCCCTGAGCAAAAGAATAGTATATGCATCTTGCAAGTTGAGAGGCAAAAGACCCACCTATATGGTCAATATAATGCCACATAAAAGATTAGTGAAAGGACATAGCCCATATGAGCCTATGAGTCATGTCATCCCCCAGGCCCCAACCCCTAGCCCTCTACACCTTTCCCTCCAAACGCAAACACAATGATTACCAAATTCTGCTACTCAGTCATCAACAAGGTAAGAAATATGGCCCTAGGGCCTTGAGTTACCATCGATCAAAAAAACCACAATTAAGTATTTAGGGGTCACAGCTGATCCACTTGCTAAAGAGGATTGGATTAAAAAAAAAAAACTAGAAATCAATTATGATAACCTACAAAAGATTGCATATATCCGAATATGTGACCCCAACAAATGAGTTTGTGTCATTCCCCCAAAAGTGAAGTTCAAATGCTACATTCCTATGCAAGTTGAGAGAACAACATCAATATCTTCAGAGGCAAAATATTATGGAAGTGTTTAACAATGCATTATTTGCAAAAGTCATATATGCAAAAGATCAAGCAAAAGTTACATGTCACTTGACACATAAGAAACATATGGAACAAAGACATTCAACTACTTCTTTCCCAACATTTCTCTTGCAGTAATTTGACCACAAATCTCAATCACCAATAATAGGATAGTGCCAAATTTCCAACACATTGTACAAACAAATTAAAAAAATGATATACGATTTTGACGCTTACCTGATCAAGAGTTGCTCGTTCTGACCTCATAGACATACCCAAAGCCCTTTGATCTGAATATTACATAAGCAAATATCACGAGAAGATTAAGATCCACAGTCCAATGTTAGTCAATGAACAGAGATAGAGAGGGGGGAGAGATAAGCAGAGCCACAAGGGTAACTCACGTTTCTTGCCATTGATGTGATCCAAGTAATTTGCTGAATCCTTTACCACACATTCACAAACCGAACAATAGTAACCAGCCTGCAGAAAGGACGCTTAAGTGAGTGCACCAGAAATGTCAGAATGACAAGATCAAATCTATAACTTAATGCAGTACCAACATGCAACTATGTTTAGATTAAACAGGTACACATCAACATGCTAGCAAATTATTAGTGGCTGAAATTGCACCGTTGTGAAAAACAAACACAACTACAGAAAGTGTTGATATTATATAAGCAAAACATAAAACAGTCTAATTTCTACACAAAGATCCATCTTGGGGAAGTCTAAGCAATAAAACTTAACATAAAACTGCATTCTAAAATATTTACCCTACTTAAGATAAGAGAATAATTGAAACAGCAACCAGAATGCAAATGACATTGATAACAATCAACACCCCACCAAACAAGAATGATACAAGTGAAAATCAAATACATAAAATACAGAAGTGATTGGTATTTAGATTTAAATAAGCCAGCTCTTCCACTACTAACATTGCTAAGAATTTGAAAGATATTCCCCTCCCTCAAAAAGAAAGAAGGTAAAATTTATTCAAACAACACAAATAACTTCACCAAACCCACAATACAACTTCTAAGCACAAACTGTACATTTCTTAGTTTTACTTTAATTAAGCATCATAGGCCTAAACAATGATTTTCCTTTGATGTCTCTTGTTCCAATCAAACCCTAAAATACTAACTTAGTAAACAAATCATTTAGGTTAAATTTGTAATCAGATGATGTCCTTCCCTTTCTGCATCGTTTTCCCTCACTTGAGAAAACATTTAGTCAGTTCTACACATCAAGTCTCATGGAGTACAAAAATCAAATTCTGAATCAGACAATGTCAAAAATGTTTACCCTTCGATTATAGATTATATGCCATTACATACTACAAGATGTTAGCATGAACCTCTAGTTCTAAACAATTTCTGCATACTTGCCGGAAATCAACAGAAACCTTTGTGATCAGTTGACCACCATAAACACAATCCTTTTTAAGTGAATAGAAAGCCACAAGGACCAGTGACAGAGTTTACAAACTAAGCAATCGTCACATATATAGTGAAGTGATCGACACACATAACTGAATAGCACTTATGACATTGTTCAAAACTATATCTTCTCAAATCCAACTCTTGAAATTACAATATTAAAAAATTTGTAACTTCAAACATCATAGAAAAAAAAATTAGTTGTTGGCCAGTGCATTACACAGAGCTTTCTACCCAACCTCAAGAAAGAACTGTAATAGGGCAATAATGTGTAAACATATACAACAGATTTGTCCGAAGCATCAACGATTCAAAAATGCACTCACATCAAACACTACGAATACATGATCAAGTAAGACAGAACATAAAACGATGTACAGCGAACATGCAACTAACACCAGGAATCAATCTTAAGAAAAAAAAAAGGCTGCAGAATATACCTGCTGGCTTAGCGGTGCAATTGGAGTAACAACCTACAAAAAAGTATTAAAACTATTAGTATAAGAAAAGGTAAATGTCAAGAAAAGCCATTACAAGATCCATATTGATGAAGAGGTTTAGCTAATTCTATACATTGACTTCGGTGACTTCAACAAATTAGATGTGGTTTTATAAAAATTCGCATACAGCTGATGTTAAACTAGTTATATCTTGGACTCCTACATCGAATCCCCGAAGACCAAATTTGGATTACTTTTCACAAACTGTAACAAATTTCAACTTAATTAGACAGACCAAATGTCGTGACCTTTGTATGGTAGTGCCAATAGTTAGTTACATCTAGGACCAAAATAACAAATAAAATGATCCATTGACAGCAATAAGAGAGCATGCACCTGTAGATCATGACATAAGACAGTGTTTGCAGGAAAGCATAGTAGGAAAAAAAAAAGCATTGCAACTTGCAAGTATGTTGCATTATAAATTCTGATAATTTTGATGTAGCAGTGTTTACAGAAACCTTTATAATCAGTGCAAGTATGTCTCTCTGCATGCTATAGATCAATGCAATACTTCACTACGCCTAAACAAAAAGCTATAGAAACAACTTCCCTCCCTCCCTCCTGAAAAATCTCTTAAGTTCTCATTCTTAAAGTGATAACCAACATTTAAAAACCTTTTATGGCAATCCACATCATCATATTAGTCTACACTTGGCGTTTTCACACAAACATATGATTACTTTGACTACTTAATATTAGATTACAATATAAGTTCCAATGGATTGCAGTTATCTCCCCGAAAGAACACTTCTTTGAAATGAAAACATAATTGAACAATAATAAAATCAAAGTTTGCGAAAATACAATCTCAACCTGGGTCAGTGCATAACCGTCTAAATTCATTTGTGGCCATACCATATTGCTTTCATTAAATGACTCACCACTAAATCATTAATGCTAAAGTTCAGCGAGTCAACTAAGACAAAAGCAAGGGAAGAAAGAAGTACTAGAAAAGCGAAGAAAAGGAAGAAAGCATACCTAATTTTTTGAAATACCATTATCATTTTGAAAGATAAAGGTTTTATGGAGAGATGGGAAATCAAAGAGGGAAAAAAGGAAAGTGTGATGAGTGTGTGTGATGCAGTTATTACAACATAGGCCGAAAGCATGAGATATCCTTTGAAACAACCCAAAACTTAAGTTTTTAGCCTTCATAATGCGAAAACAACCCTAATAGAAGTTTAATTATGGTCTTGGAAGCCTTAGAATTATTTTAATGGTGAATATGTATCGAAATTAGAAATTGACCGAAATATTGCTTAATCTATCTATCCTTTTATTTACTTTTGCAAGTTATCTCAAAACAACTAAACAAAAACCAAAAACAGATTGCCCCTTTCTCAAACCCTAAAGTATGCCATCTTAAACAAACCCTAAAATTTCAAACAATAACACTAGATTGCCAACCCTAAAATTTTGACCCTAATTTGTCCATCCTAAACCCTAAACCACAAATAAACCCAAAATCTTAAAACCTAAACACAAAAGAGGTTGCTAAGCCAAACCTTAATTCGCCAAGCATTAACGCTAATTCAACCAACCCTAACCCTAATTCACCTAAATCAACCCTAAATTCATGCAACTCTAAACCCTAAAAGCGTGAAACACCATACGCATGCTAAATTAAAACGGAATACGCATTAGGACCGCATCGTTAATACACAGACACTTTATGACTTTACCAAATAATGTTTACAACTCGCACCATGTCATACCCCAGTAGACTAGGTTGGACACAAGGACTTGCTAGCACCCTTGGAAAATTTATTTAGCTCATCAACAAGATCAAAGTATCACCTATAACGGAATTTCAAGATAAAACCAACCAAAACTTGCTAGCACGATATGGATATGACGTAAAAATCATCCTTCATTAGTTAGCTAACAAGTCCTAACCTTAAAATTGTAGTAGTAAATAACACTAACAATCTATTACGAAAATCCTTCCTCAAGAACGAAAAAATGAAGCAATCGATCATCACAGAAAGTCCTAATCTCAAATTCTACTATTGAGTATAATATGTGATACAATTCTTTCTCACAAGTTAAACAAAAACTCATCAAGTAACCATTAAAACAACATGTAACCCCAAAAGTACTTCCTACGCAACGGATTGCCACAACGCTCAACAACTTTCTCACAAGTATTGCACAGCAAAAACAATGCAACTCACACCCAGATACAAGATCACCATTCATCTATAATGACCACCTCGCAACACCAATTGATTCAGAGTTTTGTTTACCCATGTTAGCCAAAAACACTACGCAAAGACGCATGGCATTGGAAATCTGATAAAAGCAAAATACTTACTAAGGACTTCACAATCATATACATAAACCCTAGTAGTGAACCCAAATAAAGTAAGACAAATATACTGACCTGGGTCTTCCCCAAACGAGACTCAAGATCAACTTCATAATCCCTATGCTTTAATGGCTTCCTCTGCACTGGAGGTCCTTTTGCTGCACAAATAATTGTACCCATTTAAACATTAATATTCCGCCATACATCCTAAAATCCTTCCATTTTTAAAAAATTTAACCTTTTTTTTGAAAAATAATGGATAATCCAACTTACATTTGGATTTGAACCGTGAATCTTTTTCCTGTAATACAACCATATCAAAAATAATTAGAAATTGATTAATCAAAAAATTAAATTCACAAAAGATTATTGTAATTATGAATTGCACAAACATTCTCTTCACGTTCTCGAGCTCGCTGCAAATATTCTTCACGATCGAATTTCCGTCTAAACGTATTATCAACTCCTACTACCTGAATAACATTCACAGTTAAAGAAAAATTAGACACTTTTATTAATTTTGAAGAGAAAAACAAGCGAATAACAAATTGGGAATTTTCCGAATAAAGCTCTTACTTGATTACTCGATTCAGACATTATACCGCCTATTATTAAAAATTCAAAACCTAAAAGTAACAAATTCAAATGAATGTAAAGGTGGAGAAGAAAGAAGAACAAATTGGAGTGATTTCGATTTTGCTTTGCTTTTTTTTTTTTGAATATATATAATGGAATTGTTCAACTGAAAAAAGAATCAGGAGTCGGAACTCACGAGTCCGGATTGTTCGGATAAATCTAATAATCTCAGAAATTTTAACAATAAAATTTATAAACTCATGAAAAGATCAGAAGGGCGTTTGGTCTAGTGGTATGATTCTCGCTTCGGGTGCGAGAGGTCCCGAGTTCGATTCCCGGAACGCCCCATTATTTTTTGTCTTTTCTTCTTTTTTTTTTTTTTTCTTTTGAGGGAAGATTCAGTTTTATCTTTGTTGTTTTCCAATTAGGAGATGCCCTACATTATCGTCGATTTTCTTTACACAAATTTTTGTGAAAAACGGATTCTTTGAGATATCATCCATAATTTAGTCAATCTATTATTATATATTAGTTTAGTTAAGGTTTAATAGATTGGGATAAGAGAATCTCTCAGAAGATTGGTTGTTTTCTATAATTTTGTTATCTTCCTTGAACTATCGTCCGTATAATTATAAGCATTTTGTTCATGCAAGCTCTAAACACATGAAGTACAGCTTTGAAAAAGTCTTCCTTTACGAGAAAAATCTCTTAGTTGATCACAAATTTCACAAACAAATAGCACGATCAAATCTTTGAACAAAGGGATAATATGTTTTGAGAGAATGGAAATTGTGAGTGTTGTATGTGAGAATTTAACGACGTCTTTGGATTTGCAAGAGAAAGAGATGGAATTTGAAGGGATGAGAAGGTGGGAGTTTCAGGGCAAGGGTTGTAATGTTATAAGCAATATGCTTATAGCTCTTGTGATCTTCGATTATTTTATGTTATCAATAATACATATTTTTTAATAAATGTTTATTAGATATACGTCTTTTTAATATGTTAGTCGGCTCTTGTCACTAACAAATCCATGAATAGGATTTTTTGCCAGTGTTTACATGCAATTCATATTCTCATTAATTATAAGTTCAAGGTTGATCCCAACTATTCATTGCAACTCATTCCCAATTGGAAAGACATTAAATTTGATTCTAAAGGTGTAAACTTTGCCTAATTTGCTTCTAAAGGTACAAACTAACGTTCATCTTCATCTTCAACCTCTTCATCTTTATCATCTTCATCTTCAACCACTTCATCAAATTTTTAATTTTTTAAACCAAAATCCAAATAAAGTTTCCATTTTTAAAAAGACCCTCCCTTTAAACCCATCAACATCAACTTTCAACAATACAAAAAGCCCACCTCTCAAATCTCCAAATTTTATATCTTTCTTGCTTCTGTACCTCTGTTTACAACTTTTACTATAACCCCATTTTTACCCCAAAAAAAAATACTCCATTTTTAACCTAGAAAAACCCAAAAAGCTCAAATTTTATCATTTTCCTTCCTTTCCACATGCATTCATGAGTTGAGTATCATTTTCTCATCTGAAGCTAAAGTGGGTTCTAAACAACGAAATATTGGGTTCATCATTCAGCATTGGACCCAAATCAGCTAATTAAACTCAACAAAAATAAACGAATTATGCAAAAGATAATGCAAATTGAAGTCCAGAGCTCACCAAATGATTAGCAATTAACATGGGTTCTAAACAACAAAATATAGAATAAAGAAGAGTAGACACGTGAACACAAACCTCAAAGAAAGATAGTAATGTTGGGGTTTTGAAGGTTTTATTGTGTGCCATTGATGAAGAGGTTTAAGGAAGAAGTCATTAATTGGGAGGTTGAGAAAGAAGGTGATGAAAAAGCCATTGATGGAGAGCTTGAAGAAGAAGGTGATGAATATGGTAACATGTTGTTCCAGGTTACCAAAACCGGCTGCATCTTTAGATGCGGATGACCTCCAAAGTTCGAGCCTTTAAAAGATAAACGTTAGTTCGCACCTTTAGAAGCAAATCAGACAAATTTCACACCTTTAGAATCAAATTTTCCTTTTTTTTATGTTTATGGTCTCCATTTTTCTCCATCATATTTATCATTTAATAAAATAATATGTCTATTATTTAAAAGTTCTATTTTTCTTAATTCTCGTGAACTTTTCATGTGGAACTACATTAAGAAATGGAGGAGTATTATTTTACTATAATCAACTGATAACCTTATTTATTTATTTATGTGCTATAACTTTGTCAAACATAGGTGATAAAATTATTCTGAAATTTATACAAACATCTAATCTTATTATTTACTTAAATAATTAATGTATAATCTATTTAATTTGTGTAGTTTTTTTTAATATAGCCATGTTAGTAGTGTATATAATTATCAATAAAAAAACTACTTTTTCAAAATTATCTTCTTTTCTTAATTTATTATACAAAACTATTTTAATAAAAAATAAAATTTTTTACATAAATAATTAATATATTATTCGATAATTATCCATTATAATTAAAAGATACTACATATCTTTTGTTACTAATCTATTAAACAAACCTAATTAGAAGCATATTACATTGCTAAAAAATATTTGCCTAATAAAAACATGAAAAGAGCAGAAAAATTTTAATTGTGAAGTTGACATGTGTCCTAATCGTTCTTCATTAGTATATTATATCACAAATTCTTACTGTAGACGGTCTTTGTCATAGACCACTCGTTTTGAATCAGCCCAATCACAAAATCAGTTTCTAATTTTCAATATTTAAAAAAAAATAAAAATTGCATTTAAACATTAGGCTAAGCTGTTTTAGAGAGTCGTTTTTGCCATAGACGATCTCTCAAGAGACCTTCCTTCTCATTAGAGCTGTTCATGGGCGGGCTACCCGCTAGGCCCGCCCAATCCGGCTCGAAAAACGGGCGGACATGGACAATGTTTTTCAAAAAAATTTAAAGTTTTGACGGGTAATACCCGCCCGCCAAGATAAACGGGCGGGTAGCGACACCAAAAAATTACCCGCGGGTATACCCGCCTGCCCGCTTAGTTTGATATATTATTTATTAAATAATTAATTTTATTAAATATTAAACTATACTACTACATGACCCATACCCAACTTTAGTTTATTACTTTTCTACTGCCTTAGCCCTTAAGGTTTACTTCTTTTAGACTTTAATATTTTTAACCCTCAAAACACCAAGCAATAGACTATCAAAGTTCGAACAAGTAGCCGACTCCACCGTCTATATTCAATATTCATGTAATTTAACTATTTTGAGACTTTATATATATTTAGAGTATTTTAGATAATGTATTATATTTTTTTTGTTTTTATAAAAACTTAACTTTATAATATGACTTATGTTTTAAATTTTTATATAAAAATACCCGACTACCCGCGGGTCCCGGCCGCCTTTAAAATGGTCGGGTAGCGACAAAAAAATATGCCCACTAATGCGGGCGGGCTTTTGAATATTTGAGCCCGCGGGTAGAATTTTTAGGTGCTACCCGATCCGCTACCCGCCCAAGCCCGCCCATAAACAGCTCTACTTCTCATATTATATAGATAGATAGATAGATAAATACTCCTAGATATTAATAATTAATAAATTAATAAATAATCATCATAATCATCCCTTTTTAGCGAGACGTGGCATAACTCAATTGGCCGGGTGCTCTCAAATTGAGTCATTGTATGCCGGATGGGACACATTTGTGTAGTGTTCATCAAGCATAATATCTGCATCATAAGTCATAACTCCACACGATCCAGGAGCCCCAATTTTTTAAAATATCAATTATACCCCTCGATAACTTAAGTACTTAATTGCCTTTTTCATTAGGAGACAGGACTACTCTTTATTTATTTTTAAAGTCATCAAACCAAATTCAAGGAGATCGACAGAATTCGAAAATGGAGAAATCTCAGATCTTGTTCGCTATCGGAACCCTAGCTTTGCTTCTTGTTTCTGCCTTCGCTGACGATGTTGTTGTTTTGACGGAGGAGAATTTTGAGAATGAGGTCGGTCAAGATCGTGGTGCTCTCGTTGAATTTTACGCTCCTTGGTAACTTTTTTTCTTCTCTTTTGAATTATTGATTTTCTTCTGATTCTATCTTTTTTGCTTTTTTATGCTCGATCTTGCCAATTAATGTTATGGATCATTTTGTATTACGTAATTAAGTTCTACCAGATCCGTTTGGTTAGATGTTTAGGTAACTGGGTGTTTAAACAGTGTAAGTGATTCAGGTTTTAATTGATTATTCAATCGGTTTAACTTAATATGTACTCACTATTTAAGTTTAGTCCGCCAAAAATTGATCATTTCCCACAATTTGTATTTGGAGAACGGATTCACTTGATTGTTCTTGTTAATATGTTAAATTTAGAAATTTGCTAATGGAATGAGAATGTGAGTATTTGGTGTCCCAAATGATTATTTTAGTGATCTGAGTTTCATTTTGTGAAGTATATATTGATATACTATGTTTTTGTTCATGGTAGTATGTGGTGAATCAAGCGATTTGTAAATAGGGGTGTAGAAATCTAACAACAATGAAAAGGAAAAATGTGGAAAATTTGTGGTTTAGACTAGCATCTTTCTAGCTGCAAGGGTTATCCATGTGCAATAATAATATACCATCTCCATTAAGCTAAGTTTATTACATTAAACTAGGTATGTCTTAAAAAAAAGGGTTTTTTTAGAAATGGATTAACATTGAGCTGAAAGATTGGTGTCAAGCTGAAATGGATTAACATTGAGCTGAAAGATTGGTGTCAAGCTGTTAAACAGAAATGGAAATAATCATAGAGGTAAAGCTAATAAAAAAGTTAATATCACAAAAGGGCTAATAATGAGTTTTTTAGTGACAGCTGACGTTACATGAAGTGAGTGAAAATTATGACACCAAATTTTGAAAGAAAGAACGGAAAGAAAGTAGGGACTAAGGAGATGAGGAGAAATGATTTGTTCACGGAGATTAGTGTATGCTAGTTGAAGGCAGAGAATCTGCAAATCCAATTCTTACCATGAATGTTTCATTTATTCTCTTGTAGGAATGAATCTTATAGAACACACCTGGCATTGGTGGGGTCCTTCATGATATCACTTGGGGAAGAACCTTACTGTTGCTGACATTTTGTTCTTCAAAGTCTGAAACCATTCATATCATGCTTTGAGTTGTATTCTTTGATTACTTGTTTCAAAATTTGTTGAGTCTGATTCATATGAAACGAAAACTTTGTAATTTTTTTAATATTTGAAGTTCTACTGAGGTAAGTGCAGAGAATATCCAGTGTAAGCTTTCTCATTACTAGTCATGGGAAATCACATTTTAAGTTTGTATGAATAGCCACAGCCTTAAATCTTAATCTGATAGGCTACATGTATCAAAACAAATCAACGTGGAAATTCGTCGCATGTTCGTTGTAGAAATATTGTATTACTAATTGACTGCATCCTTCACAGGTGTGGCCATTGTAAAAAGCTTGCCCCAGAATATGAAAAACTTGGCGCGAGTTTCAAAAAGGCAAAGTCTGTTTTGATTGGAAAGGTCAGTCACGCTGTTGATATCTTATTATGTTTTTTACTTTGGTGGAATCAAGTAATTTGTTAACGAATGTAATCATTCCTTTGTTGAAGAATTTTACTAGATGATGAAATATTGATTAGATTAAAATAATGTTTAAAATGTATGGTTTCAGCGTATGCAGTGGCCTTTTTCAACTGAAGGTGTGTGATTAGATTAAGTTCATCTGATGTGTTTTTCATATGGAAAACTATGTTCCCTAGTCTTCTGGTGCACTAGGCACCAACATGAAGTTTATGTTCTCTCATAACACTATGAGAGAATGGACTTTCTTAAATCTTGAGTGTTTTTGATTAGATTTAAGCTCTTCCCCTACTTAAATCCTTGGATTTGAAGAATTTATCCATTTGTGTTGTAATCCTAGTTTTTCTCCTGTATAATTTGCTTTTGCTTCTGTAATATTGGTGTAGGAGAAGATGAGATACAAATTTATTGATTTGATGGTTCATTTCCTTACAGGTTGATTGTGATGACCAAAAGAACCTTTGTAGCAAATTTGATGTTTCAGGATACCCCACAATTAAGTGGTTTCCAAAGGGATCTTTGGAACCTAAGAAGTGAGTTTGTGATGAATCTTTGGATTATCAGCTTATATTTGTTTAGCCTGCAAACAAAGTTTTGTTCACCACCAGTATGATTTTGTTTGTAGATATGAAGGTGCACGTACAGCTGAGGCACTTACTGAGTATGTCAACATGGAAGGAGGTATGTAGTATATGATGATATGGTTGTGCGAGGTCATCCTGAATTTCTGAAACCCCCCGAAAAAGAAATGAAAAAAAAGACTACTCTTGTCCTGTTTACTCTGTCTGTCCATTTAAACGACTTTGCTTAACTGAACTTGGATTTAGTAATTCAAATAGATTTCTGTAGATATGAAATGAGTATTTCTTAATCTCGTGTTACTCTCATTTGCATTGCATGAACTTTTATTGCTTAAAAGTTGAAAGGTTTCGTGTACTTCTATTTATTAAATATTACTCCGCCTTCACCATAAATCTTTTAGAGTGAATTGATTGGCTTTGTTGTATCTTCTTGTACTGTATCAATTTTCTTCATTTCTATTCAAACCAGACCAGACCATTGATTAGATGTTTAGGATAATGAATGCATTTCAAAGTTTGAGAAGGCCATTTAGTAATTGTACAGAACATGTTCAAGAATAGGTAGATCAAAAGAAATTAGAATTGTAATTGCTTTGTTTAAATATCCAATAGCCTATCTCAATTTAGTTTTATTTGCTGTTTACAGGGACCAATGTGAAGATTGCTGCTGTTCCTTCAGATGTGGTGATCCTATCACCAGAAAACTTTGACGAAGTTGTATTGGATAAATCAAAAGATGTTATAGTTGAATTCTACGCCCCATGGTTTGTTACTTCATGATTGCATAATTTTCTTCTGAATCAATTGTCTTTGACATTTAATTGCATGAGTTGATTATTGTATCTGTATGTACTAATTTTGAAAGCCGAGCTGTATATTAAAACAACTCGGTTTTGAAGCTATTTCTGTATGAATGTTTTTAGGACTGGATCTCATGTATGCTTTTATTGTTGCTCAGGTGTGGTCACTGCAAGGCACTTGCTCCCGTAAGTCCCCAAGTTTCTTATTCATATTATATTTGGTGAATTAGCCTTTATTTTGTCATTGAGCCCTCTTCTGTCCATGTGTAGACTTACGAAAAGGTTGCAACTGCATTTAAATTGGATGAACATGTCGTGATTGCAAGCCTTGATGCTGATAAATACAGAGATTTGGCAGAGAAGTTGGTTCACTATTTCCCTCGTCTGCTGAAATTCATATTATGTGGCATATTATGTTATTGCAACTTTCATGGGAGTTTTATGCTCGTTTTTCTTGATCTTTGTTTACTTCTTTCATGTTTAGTTTGCTAATACCAAAGTACTTGGCTGCTTTTTTTAGGTATGGCATCAGTGGATTCCCAACATTGAAGTTCTTCCCTAAGAACAATAAAGATGGTGAAGATTATGAAGGTGGTAGAGATTTGGATGACTTTGTAAGCTTCATCAATGAGAAGTGTGGCACCAGTCGTGATAGTAAAGGTCAACTTACTTCAAAGGTGAATCATGCGCTTTATTACTGGTAATGGAACTTTGGTTGTAAATTTGATGACATATTCTTATATAATGTGGCATTTGCTTTCCAACAAATAGGCTGGTATTGTTGCATCTTTGGAGGATCTGGTGAAAGAATTTGTAAGTGCAACCAATGATGAGAAGAAAAACATCTTAAACCGATTGGAGGAAGAAGCTGGGAAGCTTGAAGGTTCTGCTGCAAGGTTGTAAGGATATTGCAGTTGCATTTTATAGCTAATTTTGTTACCTTGGTAGCCTTAACTCTTCGTAGGTTTATTTCACTAGTATGCAATGTATGACAGTAAAGTAAACGTCTTGGATTTAATATCATTTTTATTTTTATTCACTAGGTATGGGAAGATCTATACTAAGGTAGCCAAAAAATGCATGGAAAAAGGTGCTGACTATGCTAAAAATGAAATCCAGAGGCTTGAACGCATGCTTAGCAAGGTAAATTTATTATGTTGCTATCTTGGTCTGCGGTTTACATGATTTTCGACTTTAGTGACAATTATTAATTCATAGTTGCTTGTCACACTAAATATATAGCCGTCACGTCAGTGAATGTTTTTAACGCTTGGAGTGAGGGAAATTATTTTATTTGAGAACTCTTCCTCTGCCTAGTAAGGTTAGATCACATGATTGCACCATTATTCTCACTTTGTCTTGTGAACAAGACTCATCGAAAGACTCATTGCTAGACACCCTAGAGCCATTGCCTAGTTACGAAATTGAAAATTTTTGTTGTATCTTGTGTTGTAACAACCAGCTCAGTAAAACTTAGTCATAATCATCCCACGATTATGAATCAAAAATCAGTGTTACTGTGTTAACTTGTGCCAGACTGAACTTAGATTTCATTGTTAGCAACTTACATGTACTGATTGTTCATGCAGGCAATCAGTCCAATGAAAGCTGACGAGTTCTCTCTAAAGAAGAATATCTTATCCACTTTTGCAGCTTAACCTGCTTGATACGATGCTCAACATTTATACTTCGAGTGCTAATCTTGCAGATTCTATTTTGTCTTAGGGAAAAGGTTTCTTGGCGTTGTGTTTCTGGTGCGCGTTGTTCGCTGCGCATTTTTGCTCTTATAGCTCAACCGTACTTGCATAATTTATAGTTTGTGTTGCATGTTTAGAAATAATAGACACAGAGGAATGTTTATGGCTGCAATAGTGTTAGGAGCCGCCGAGCCGCCGGTTAATTTCTTTGTCTGATACATTTTGTTCGCGCTGTAATACATGATTACTCTTCACTACCATACCAATCTTTTCTTTTCCAATTTTCACCCTAACTTGCCTTAACGGTAAACCTCTGTTGGTAATAAACCTCTCATCAGAGCCGTTTCTGAGGGTAGTTTTGAGGTGCAATCGTCTAGGGCCCAGCTCATGAAGGAGCCCAAATTGAGTTAATCCTTATTATTAAAAATTGTATTTGCATAAATAGCTTCTAACGTGGATTGCATTTACAATATTGAGTTTCTTAATTAAGCGCATGTTCATCAAACTACATTAAAAAAAAAACAAACTGAAACTTTGACTATATAAGGGTCAATTTTCTATTTTCTGCCTAGGGTCCCAACATTATTAGGAACGGCACTGTCTCTCATTCTTAACTATGTTTTTTTCTTCACAATTTTTTATTACAACCTAATATTATTATTAATTTTTCACAGTAATGGATGTTCTGTGAAGAAAAATGAATGAATTAAAGTAGGATAAACATGGTCGTTAATCTTATTATATAAATATAAATTATCATTTTTACATTTTATTTCCTACAATCAAATGAGCTTAAAGCTCGTGTTTGTCCAAATCACAAGTTTTTTTTCAAAATAATTTTTATTTATTTTCATTGAAGGAATAATATTTGTAATCCAACCTAGTTAATCTAAATATTTTCTCATTCTCTACATCTAACCCTTGTCTACTTTGAAGTTTAACAAGGGTTTGTTTTGAAGCTTTAACAATGGATTTAAAGCCATTGGTCTCTCTCTCTCTTCCAAATCAACACCCCATTTCATAAAGTCCATTAACCAAAAACCCTTTGTAATAATCAATTAATCCTATATCCTAAACGAAGAGGAGATGATTACTGAACCTAAATATATATCGAAGGGGTAATGAATGACTCAAATGACCCTGAAAATCCGAGTTGGTGCACTTTAATTCAAATTTTAAAAGGAACAGATCACTAAAAATAATTAGTCGGTATAAATTCATTTCTATATAGAAAAGTCCTCCAACAGATGTATGTAATGACATCACCGATTCATACGACTATAAATATCCTCATTAATTCTTAGGTAAGTTTTTCATGATTTGTCTCCATCAATCACACTAGTCATTCCACATTTTTATTTTAACCACTTTCCACAATCAATGACGGAAGCATCAAAAGGAATTTGGTTTTTCCAGGTGACACATCCAACTGAATTGAACCAATGTTCAGTGAATATATTATTTTATTGAGGTACAAAGTAAACATTATTGGTTTATAATAGAGATTGAAGAGAATAAGTTATAATAACTCAAATAATATGTGTCTCAACTATTAGCAAACTCGCTTCAAAACAACAACTGAGGCAATTTTGTGATCAAAATGCCCATATTTAGCAAGTAAATCCAGGACTACCCTACAATTAAAAGGCCCGGCCAACTGAGCAACTTAAACTTACCGATATGTCGACTCCCCTTGAAAAGTTTCGAGTCCACAAAAGCATGCATTTCAAAGAAGTTTCGATGACATAGATGAAGTCAAAGACGACACACGAAATTTTTGTAGCAACAAATTTCTTTCAAAAGAATAATTCATCCAACACATTACCCATTAGGAAATATCTTGATCAACTCAATGATCTCTTGTTCGTAAATCTTAACATTATACAATTAGTTTAGATGGGTTAACGAGATTAATTTACGATTCTAAGTGATTATACAGTTAGATCAGCAACGAGTTCATCGATCAAGGATTCAATGATATTCTTCTCAATATCTGTACCTTCCTCTACCAATTCCATTTCAAAGTCGAGCCACCTTCCTTGCTGAGTACTCATATCGCAGTCCACAAGCTCGTCCACCATTAAGTTTCCCATATTTTGCCAATACAAAATCTCCTTATACACTTCCTCAGTTAACCATTCGTTTTGTAGCAGCATTCCCCATTTAACCCAGGATTTGTAGCTCCCAGAAAAAGCTCGTTGATATTTTGCGTTAACACTTTCGGAAACACAGTCGAATAAGATTTTCCGTTCCAGCTTGGAGCACAGTTCTGTATTTCTGGTGCTAGATGAATTAATCAGATTTTCCATGAGATCAAAAAGACCGGGATCTATGTGTTTCTCATTCTCATCCAACCTTAATCTATTCAGTCCTGCATAATGAAGCATGTGTCTAACATATTCTAGTTCCCAGTATGATGACACATCGGTGAAATCTGACTCGTCTTCTCTTGGATGGAAACTTTCACTAGAGATGCAACTTGTGACTTCCTGAGATTGAGGCGATGAAGGCTCGTCAATTCCTGTAAAACAAAGAGCATATGAATTTGTCACTTGAACGTATTAATATAACGAAAATAAGCATCTACAACAGCAGTATTGAATCAGAAGAACATATGCCAGAATGATTTTTCACGAATATATATCTAACGATCCGGGAGAGCAATTGAAATCAACACATGGGCAAAAAATCAATTTCTTCTTTTAGATTTTTTCGGAAACAGCGGGAATCACACTGAAAATTATCATAGGACAAATCTGTAACAGTTTTGCATGAAGATATTGTTAATATCCAATACTGTATCCCGGAGGAAAAACAGTATATTATTCTTGGAGCTGAAAAAAACCTTAAAAACGAAGTTAGATAATTAGTCTATTTAGGGAAAAGCCTTACCTTGAGTGACCTTGCTTGTAGTAGTAGATGTCATACAACTTCCCGACGTTGAACAGTTTGGAAGAGAGATGTTAAGGTGCCCAATATCAGATTCTCCACAGGTTTCAAACCTGTTAGAGCTGCTAGCATTCTGCTCTTCCACACCATCAAAATCCTTTACAAAATTAAAAAAAAGGCAAGTAGGATATTAGTGAATAAAGTAGAAAGGAAAAGAAACTGAATATTGAAAAAAATAAATGAGACTCGATCTGAAATTACAAAGGCAAGCCGGGAACATTTCAAATATCAATAGAGAATATAGCATATCACATTTATACACTCTGCAAGAATTTGGACAGTAGTAAAGCCAATTTCCAGAAAGAAGATCCTATGGAAATTTGGAACCAAGAGAAAGAAGATCCTATGGAAATTTTAACTATTAAGTGCAAATTGTATCCTAGAACGGTTGTTCCAAAACAAACATTGTACAACTGAAAGCCAGAGATAATTTAAAATGGTAACCTTTTTCAACCATTTATGTGATAAGGCAAAACTTCATGATAGCACAATAATGGGTACAAGGTTAACTTAATTTTTATGTTGAACACATCAATATCTACTTCTATAAGTAAACATATGTTAGTGGATTCTCAGTGCTCAATATCACCAAGATAGGACGGTAAATTGATGACAGGATGAATTTGGCGAAGTTTATTGGTGATTTTTGACCAAGATAAATAACCCTAGAAGGATCAACAGAACATCAACGATTTGGTCCAAAATAAAAGCCTGAAAATGTGGTGCTTTACCAGAAGAAGACTAGAATCACTTTATAGATTATCCGGTATTATACTCTCTCCTATTCCAAACTAATGTCCCATTTGGTTTGGCACCAAATTTAAGAGGAAAGGACCACATAAGAGAAGTAGGGGAAAAATTAGGCGGAAAAGTGATAATTGTGTAAATAGTTGAATCACATGAGGGCGTACGGGAAAAATTAACCAAGGAAATGAGGCATTTGATGCAACTATGTCAAAAGTGGAAATGAGACGTTGGACAAGAATAGGAGAGAGTATTATACATGAACTCACTCTATGGGATCTACATCTTAGTTAGGGGGCTTAGGGTTAGGGCTTAGGGCTTAGGGCTTAGGGCATCCACCTTTACCATTTTTTCACCCAGTGCGACTTTCTTTTCATATGCTGAAGCTAGCATCTACCTATCTACATTTGCATGATAACAAACTCAAATTGAAGCCATTTTTAGTACCAGAGTATGGTTGTGAAATTCAAAATTCATCCTAGCGAAAAGAAATGATAATCGATCAGCCACAAATAAAATTGAAATGAACCAACACTCATCCAATTCAAAAAGGATATGTTTGGTCTTTGCAGGAAACACCAAATCTTAATTTTTAAAAAATGATAGCATATGATTGAGTGTCGTGAGTTCATGGCAAAAGAAAGAATTCTGTGTGAAAAGAGGCAAGAGAAACAATTGGATTGCCAAACACTCCCTTAATAATGTGGAAAATACAGATGCCGAAAGTCTCGAAATAAGAGGTCTCCTCCAATTTCTATATTAAAATACACAAGGGGATCAACTGTGAAGAAAAGGAGCAGCTTACAGAGCTAGTCACGTAACTGTTAATGATAGTCAAGTACATAACAACAACTAATGACGCGGTGAACAGAATAGCAATCGGCACATAACATCGCACAACATAACATTAAACAAAACCTCAGCACTTTTACCTATGCATGACTTTAAATGGAAAGATTGAAAAAGTGATAAGAAGGTCAACTCAATGATGTTCTACATTCGACAACAGTTTTGATCATACTGCCCGAATAACTAGATTCACTCGACTCTTCTCTCCAATATATATTAAGTAAAGCCTTTCCATGTAGTGCAAAGACTATAGTGTTTAGTGTTTAGATTTACTTTTTTTTTGAAAGAAAGGGAAGGCAACGCATTAAATTTACTTTTAATACCAAGGCATTTTGGACAAGCTTGAGAAAATCTTTTACCTTTGTTACAATCAAACTTAAAAGTGAAAATGACTTTAAGATGGTACTAGAAGGGGCTACGAGAACCAACGCATATGCAATGGAATTTGTTCATAAATCATAATAAAAAGCCATCCAAATAAGAGCTCAAAGATAGACCAAAAACGTGTTATCTAAAATATTGCTCAATATCTAAAGAAAATTTGGAATAAGCTGCAGATATACACCATCCCAAAGATCTCTTTAAGTAGAACAGACAGTGATCTTAAGAAATTATATGGATCCTCTTTTCTTTAGCCCTAACAATCACATGAAAAGATTTTTTCAGAATAAGAAATTCCAGGAAAATATCCATTCTCTATTTAAAATGCAAGTAACTCTATTTCTCGTTCACAAATAACAGACATAGCAAGTTGCAAAATAAGAAGCAGAATAGCAGCAGCAGTATTCCGTTTACTCATCTGAGTCATACACGAAGTAAATAGTCTCCAATAAATACTCATGAATTTAAATCTTCAAGTTCCTACAAAAACTAGTGAACAAGCTAGAGATAAAACTCAATACAATACAACCAGGCACCCTTAAGTCCAAAGAATCCTAAAAATTTAGAAAAACAAGGGGGAGGGAAACAATGATCCTGCATTTTAGTCTCTCATCTTTCTTTAGCCCATAGCTTTCATTATACTCGAAGTCCAGACACCAGAGCTCCAACACCCAGGGGCTGTTCTGACAAACAAGACGAGGTCACCAGAAATAAAGACACTATTCTAAGCTGGTTTCTAGTATGTTAAAAGCAACAGCAATGCACCTTAACATGACAAAATTCTGCTCAACTCCTCCATCTTCACGCTCTCTCCATCGCTTTCCCTTTTTGGGCTTTCTAACATGACAAAATTCTGTTTTCTTCCCTAAATGTTTCCCAATTTATTTGTTTTTTGGTTGTAACAAAATGCAGGAGCCACTTCCTTACTCACTTGCTCGCTCAAGTGTCTCTCTCTTACCCGACTTTCCCCAATTCATTGCCTACTACCATCCGTAATAAAGTAAACAAAGGAAATTTGGACAAACAACAATCTTCATGTGAGAAAAAGGCATAGTACAACTATTAACTCAGAAAACAACCTTGCGGGTAATGAATGTTTTACTCTTACCTCATAACAAAAAAATAATGTAAGGTAGATGACTACAAACATAAACCAAAAAATTGTCTAGGAAATTCCCAGTTAACACCGAAGCAAAACAATAATCAGCCACAACATCTCATTGCAAGTACGAGCACATAGCATTTGATTCACTAACCTTATTTATATTAGGTACGTATTTAATTATAATAAAAAATTAAGTCAAGATAGTTGGCAATGCATAATAGTTCGAAAACCAAACAGGAGCATACCTCCCAATTCTGGCTTGATTTAGTCTGCATTGAAGAACAATCATCATCACATGTAGCACTTGTTTCATCTCTATCGACACAGTAATCATAATCCATTAGAGAAGGGACAACAACATCATGCGATAGAATTGATTCAGACAGTCGTGAGACAGTGTTGGTATTAGGGTTTTCCACCACCAAATCAGATTTGGTTGACCCAATTTTGTTAGTTAATTCCATGAGCTTTTGCTCCAAAAGAAGACTTAAAGAGCCACTATCAATCAATTGCAACCCTCGAGATGGTGATGACAAACTTGAAGCAGATTGAACATTATCACGATGATTGCTTTTAGTGATTTCAATAGTAGATGATGAGGACTGAGATTCGGTTTTTTTGATGGGGGAAGTAAAAGTAAAAGAAATAACATCCATGTCCTTTCTAGAGTTTCCTTGAAGTGCTAAATCATGTTGTGCAGTTCTTTCATCGTAACTATCCATAACTTTCTCACCTAACTGGTTATTCTTGCCAGAAAGCTGCTTGCCTCTTGAGATGTTTTTCATTCTATTCAGTGAAGGCCTCCTATCACTAAACCCATTCAGTTGAGGTCTCCTTTCACTAGCCCCACACAATGGAGGTCTCCTGTCACTAACACCGTTCTGTGGAGATTTTCGATCAATTACACTTGTTGTTACAACCTTCTTTGAGCCATTCTCGGGATTCACAAAAACTTTACTAACGATTTTACTTGGACCAGCACGATTGCCCCCATGAGAAGATTTTCTAGGTTGCTGATCTGATACTGAACATTTTGCAGTTGATTGATCTATATGGGAAACACTATTCTGCTTCTCATTATTCTGCCTAAGCACACCCGAGCTCTTTTTCCTAGGAGTTCCACTTGGACCACCCTTTTGCATAATTGGCTCTTTTTGTTTTAGCTTCTTACGCTCCTTCTGCTGCTGACTCCTACTATCACTATACAGTGAGCCATCTGTTTTCTGTGCATTGGTTTTACCGTGGGAAGCTGAAGGAATTGTTTTACCTTTGCTTTTCACTTTAAGTGAGCTGCTTGCTTGTGAACTCATAATATTTTTGAACAGAGACCTTCGACTTGACCTATCAGATGTTCTTGCTCTTTCTTGCTGTACGGGAGCAGATACTATTGGAGTCTTCGATGACTCAGACAGTCTGGATGACTTCTGTGCAGCATACACTTTGTCTTTCATATCTTGGATCCTGAACGATGACGAAGGAGAGCCCAGAGATGGGAGTTTGGTTCGCAAAGTTGGCTGAGGTGCAGGATCAATGATTCTTGCAGCTGCCTCCATTATGTATGCTGCATCTTTCGTAGGTACAAACCCTGGACTCTTGATTGGAGATAGGAGCTTATGGTGAGTAATTGAAATAGGTTTGGCTGACTTTGGAGGCAATACCTCAGTCTGAAATCTGTCAAGTGGACGACCATGAACCTTGCCCATTCTTGAATCTGTAGAATTCCATGAGAAACCCTCCATTTTGTTTGGTGCATAGCTGTAAACCATATTATGGTTTTCAAGATCAAACGGAGCAGCACCTCTAGAATAATAAGAACTCCCAATAGCATGAGGTTCATAAGAGGCAAACGAACTTGCCTCACATGAACTTGTGGTAGGCATAGTGTCCAATCCCATAAGCCGGGCAACCACCCCTGGAGCTCTTGTCCCATAGCCATCATCCCCGTTTATAGATGATGCACAACTATAATTGCCACTTCCTCTGAAAGATGAATGGTCACCGTTCTCAGACAGCTCCCTCTATATGAAAAATTATAAAATTTAATGTCATTCTTTAAATGATCATATACATGTAAAATCAGAGAGTTTGCCTAGCTGAAAATGTCTAAAAAAAATACAATAAAGTTTGTGTGCCATGTTCAAAGTTAACACAGTGGTGTGTGTTTGTCATTAGGCATGCCTCCTCACATTGTAGCTTCATCAGTTGTCTCAAAAAATATACATTGTATACAAAAGAAACAATACTTACCAAGAGATACGGAGAAATTGCCGAATTGTCACCACTTTCCTTCCCATTGCTAGAACTTTCTACATCTAAACAAGAAACACAAAGGTAACTGAAGAGCCCCACAAAAACAACCATACATTTTACAAAAACAAATAGGAATAGGTAATCGAAACAAAAAAGATGCAATTACCAAATGATTCAGACTTGTTAATGAATAACTTTTTCCGGGATTTAGCATTCCAATCGAACAAGTAAAGAAAGCGTCCCTTTGAACGTTTTCCCTCAGATGCCATCTCCTTCACAGGTCACAGCACCCTTTACATAAACTTACAAATATTAAGATTCCAGATTGTTCATTCTTCCTGCAAGAATTGTAGATATTAAGATATTCCATGCCGAAATTCATTGCAAAAATATTAGGAAGGACATCATTTCACAATGCAGCAAGCTCCGTATTCTGCTAGTAACATTTCACCACAAAAACCCTAAATTTCCATAAGTTCTAACATTTTGCTAATTAAGCAGAGCAAGTAATATTCAATAAAACTGCATACAGAAATCCCAAACTCTCACGATTGCACATTTCCAACTTACCACAAAAACCCAATTAAATTTGAAACCCTAAATCCAAAATCTCATAAAGAACACAAATTCACCAGGTAAATAAAGAACAAAAGCAAAAGAAATCCAAATCTAGCTACATTGATCAAATGATTTCCAGTTATGAACTTCTAAAAATAACCCAACTTTTAATTCAAACAAAGTTATTCACCCACAAAAATTTACCAATTTAATCACACTAAAACTCAATCTTCCCATAATATAGTAAACATTAGCTCAAATTTCTAAAAGGGCAATAAACAAAAGATTCAAAAAGCTTTTCCCAGAAATCTTACACAAAATACTGAAGCGTAAACCCCACATTTGCACCAGATCAACAATGTCTTGAACAAGCAAGATTAGGGTTTTAGAAAAGAGGGGGAAACAAACAAATGAAGAGAGAAAAAAAGAAGTTTCTGTTTCAGGTAAACGGAGACAAAGAACAGTCAACAAAAGTAGCAAAAATGGCTGGTGGGATTTTCGATTCAAGAAGGTTTAATTATGTTTGGTTTTTCTCTACTCAATTTTTTAATTTCCCTCGTAAACAAGAAAATTGTATTATAATTTAGAGACAATTTTCAAATTTTAATTCTAATCTTTTGTATTGGATTAGTTAGGTTAGATCATAATAAATGTCTAGCTGGTCTTTGAGGACATCAAAGATTAGGACCCCTTTGAGTCCTACCCTCTTGTCACAAGTTCAAACTCAAATTATTGCACATTATCTGTCTTTTGTGCAGTTCAATATACTAATTTAATTTCTAATATTATATATATTAAAAAAATTTAATATATTAGTTATCTTTGTGCAAATCAAACAAGATCTCACTTAATACAAATTCTCGAGAGACGGTCTCTTTGTGAAATCATCTCTAATTGGACAGACTCATTATATATTTTGTAAAATATTACAAGTATGCATCAAGAATAATGTAAGGGTACATTTAAACTATTAAAATTAGGAATTAAGGATACATAAATAATCATTAAGGATAATGTAAGTGGGCATTAAGAATAAGGTAAGTAGGCATTAATCTTTAATAGGTTAGGCTTGAGATATGTCTCTCAAAGAGACGATCTTTCAAGAAACTAGTTGCTTGCTCACTTAATTATGTTTTAACTCATAGCCTAAAAAAATAATCACAAATCAGATCACTACAGAATTTAATATTACAAGTAATTTGGAATGAAGAAAGTATAAAAGTAGTCTCATTATGTAGTCCTTTGTTTGACAGAAGGTCGGTCTTTCATAAAAAATATTTGAGTATAAAATGTGTTTGTGGGTCAAGACTCAATAATTAAATCAAATAATAACTAAATTATTCTTAGTCAATCAATATAAAAAATAAAAAACATATGGACTACACTTTTGTTGGTTTCTTAGCAATTTTTTGTTGGGGGTTATGAATGAAGGATAAGCTTAGCTAGATACCAAATGAGAAAAACAATTATTCCAATCTTGAAAAGCAAATGAGAGAGAAGGAATTGGACATGTTGGCCATGTTTTGCTTCATTATTTAGAGCACAAGTACTAATTATCTTTAATTATTGCAAATAGCAATACACAACTTTTTAGTATTGATATATATAAAAATATGAATATTTCTGATAATTATTAAGTAAACTGATTTAACGTACATGAAATAATTTCATGTAGAATGAATACACATAATTATTTTTATGTATTTGAATTAATGAAAAAAGTTAAGGAAAAATTACCTGAATAATACGACCTTTCACTTACTTTCTAAGGATAATACGAACTTTCAATTAACCACGAATAATACGAAGTTTGACATGCATTTTCCGGTTATGGGTAAAAAGGACTATCACCGGAAAATATATAACATTGTAAATATATAATAACACTTATCAGTTAGCAATTCTTTTATTATAATATTGTATAATGATAATATAATAAAAAAAATACTCCATGATGATTAGTGATTATTCAGTTGAGTACTAAAAATTCTGGAATAAGCCTTAATTTTACCTAGAGTCATTTGGGAAAGCTTTACCAAAAAGCGCTTGTGACTCAATGGATAGAGCATCTGCATGTGGAGTAGAAGGTTTAATGTTCGACTTTTACTGGGTGCAGGTATCGGTTTGGGGGGTTTCTTGATTGCACGAATCTCTCTTCACTCCCTCCTTGGGGGAACATGGTATGATTTGTCCGCACCTTTTAAGAAAAAGAAAAACCCTCCACCCGAACCCTGCCTTGTGCAGAATACTAGGAGTGTCCTCTAACTTTATTTAACAAAGCTTTCTATCTTCATTTAAGTTAAATAAAGGCATTTCAATCATGTAGTGTCAGTCTTAATGTTTCATCACTTCATGGACTGAAGGTAAATGAAAAACTAAAGGAAAAATTGTCGGGAATAACCCGTACTTTTAACTTTTGTCTGTGAATAATCCCTACTTTTGATTATTCATAAATAATCCGAACTTTGAAGTCAGTTTGTTCACAGCACCCCCTCCTCATTTTTGACCGGTTGTAGCAAGTTACCCCAACGAAATTACTTGTTCCTTCCCCTTTATTATGAGCTGGTTGATTTTTCAATTCATCATCTTCAACCTCTTACTTTCCTCCATTGTTAAACTCTAAGTTTAGAGAGAGAAAATTCAAACTTTCCATTCACTCTTTTTTTTTTTCTTTTTTTTTATTTACAAAAATGAATTCTCATTGTTCTTCAACATATAGTAGAGGTTCTAATTTGAATAAGAGTGTGAAATGTGAGCAAGGATTTGTTGCCAAATTGACAATGGCGAAAAAGGGTTTTCGGTTGGAGAACGTTCATGTCCAAAAAAGAGTGAATGAAAAGTTTGAATTTTCTCTCTAAGCTTAGGGTTTAACAATGGAGGAAAGTAAGAGGTTGAAGATGATGAATTGAAAAATCAACCAGCAGCTCATAATAAAGGGGAAGGAACAAGTAATTTCGTTGGGGTAACTTGCTACAACCGGTCAAAAATGAGGAGGGGGTGCTGTGAACAAACTGACTTCAAAGTTCGGATTATTTATGAATAATCAAAAGTAGGGATTATTCACAGGCAAACGTTAAAAGTACGGGTTATTCCCAACAATTTTTCCAAAACTAAACCCCTCTAATAAAATTTATAAAATGTAAAAATTAACATATATTGTTATATGAGACGATCTCACAATAAGACGTGCTTCATACATAAATTAAATATTCTATCTAATTATATCAAGATTTCATCAACAAACTCATTCCTTAATTGTGGATAAATTACCTTCATTACTTCAAGCGGATTTAACTTGATTTCAATGTTTAATCATGTTGAATTCAATCCTGATCGAGTTCTTTTATATTTATCTCAGTTTAGAAAAGCTAATGATCGGGATTTAGTTGATTAATGTTTGAATTTTAACGGTGTCGTTCAGTAGCACTTTATACCAATTTTTGTTTTAATTAGAAACTGTCTTATTAGGAAATGAGCCGCATATAAACCCTTATTTGAACTCGTATCATGATGAGATTGTTTCATACAAGAAACCCTATTGAAAGAATAAGAAATAGTTTGTAAAAAAAGGCGGAAAAAGAAGGGAAACCATTTCCTTCATCACTTAGAATACCAAAAGGGAGGGGGAAATGAAGGGAAGGGAAGTGAATTAAAGGAGAAAGCTCCTTTACATTTTGTACAAAACAAATTCTTACAATAGAAAGATTTCATTTCCATAAGTGTTACTCAAACACAACCTAAGATTTGAAGCAACTCCGTTGTACATCCGTTGCTCACAAATTTGCATAGACAGCGCAACGATGAGGCCACGATTATAAACAAAGCTTCAAAATTTGCAGACAACATAGTACGAAAACGACAAATCCTATTTCAAAACATTTTGTACTTTAGTGGGTGGTAATCCATATACACTGTTGCATAAGGGATCAAAATGTACCGTCTTCAAAGCACCTCATGGCATCGTTTAGCCTACCCTGAATCCGACTGGTTAGCAGACTGCATATGCAAAGACAAATACGAGCAACCACATGCACAAAAACAACATGAGAATAACAAAATTTGATTTAATGTTTTGAAAGGACACGAAAAGGGATTTACCATCATCTCATGATCACCCATGATCTCTTCTATAAGCTCCTGCAAAGGTTTACTGGAGCTGTTTGGAACATGGGCAGCAAATACAACTGGTTCAAGACCTGCATGTGCTCTCATCTCATATCTGAATCATATATTGAAGACATAAATGCTAAATGAATAATCTGATAATGTTTCGAGTCAACACAATATATACCAGTTTCTTCAAATGCATCTATGAACATCATCATCTCCTCCCCACTAAGCCCAGAAAGAAAGCATATACGAGGGAGTGATTCTGCAGTCTGTACATGTGAGATAATGAAAGTAAACTTCATGACCCGTTAGAGATTATCGTAAACGCGAAAAAGAAAATGCAACTTAGTTTTTCACCATCAATATAGGCAAATAACTTCCTATTCTTAGCTGCCAATCAACTCATAATGGACTGAACAGTGAGAGGACAGTGACATACCCTTCATTCTACCATTGAAAGAGGGTAGAGTAGAGGCTCATCCAGAGTAAAATAGGGACTTAATTCTATTATTGTCCACCATCTGGAAGTATCTATGGTTCAATTATTCCATGGCATTGGCCGCACCTTTAAACTTATGAAAGAAGCACATATGTCTGATTTGAGTCATAAGAATTTGTAAAAACTTAATTGTGGTCTGTGGATTGATTTTGGCGGTTTTGGAAGTCCCTGTAAAACCTTAATTACGAAAGCTTCAATAAACTTTGAATTTAAGGGTTTGTTTGGTTTGATGAGAAACTACTGTTTCCATGAAACATTTTTCCAATGGAAAATTCAAACGGAAATTTCCGATGCTATAGTTAAATGGAAACTTAAAAACTACGATAGCGGTAATGGAGATGTTAGGAATGGTAGAGTAGAGGAAAAGGGGTTTCCTTGAAATTCTAGATGATAATGTTTACAAAGGGATGGAAACTCTTTCGGTCTTTGAGTCTTTCCCGGACTGTTTTTTTAAATCCCTAATCCAACCAAACAATGGAAAATCGGAAAAGGTCTTTTCTTAGAAAATGTTTTCCCTAAACCAAACAGGCAAACACCCCCTGAGTACCGCCTCCTAGGAAATCTAGTGCCATTTAATGTCATATACATGCATATTTGTACCAATATAGTGAAAGAAAGCAAAAACAGGGGAATCAATTCCCAAGGCTAAGATCTGACCTTCAACTTTTCCAAATTTTGCTGTTTAACATTCATGGCATCCCAAAGCGACCAACTAATCATCTCTTCTGTGCAATAGATAACCTACAACATATTAACATTGTAAGTATGAGATGTCGTAACACCTAATTAAAAAAGTCTACAAGAGATCAAGCCTTCTTACTGAACTGACAGATTAAACAGAAACAAAAACTTAGAAAGCAGAAGAGTTTTCACTCTGCAAATACGCAAATATTTTTCTCCAAAGCCTAAAAATAAACAACATGAGCCCTTTTTCACCTTAATCATTTCCTACCAAGAATGTTGTTATCTATCTGAGAAAGAGGAAAAGAAACCTAAATAGAGCTCAAGCACACCTGTAAAAACTCCCCATCCAAGTCCTTCAGTAGCTGTTGTATCTGCAGTGAGGTAAAAAATATCAGCATCATGAGCCCTTTTTCACCTTAATCATCAATCATTAACATTTAATACACAATACTAGATATATAAAACTTTAGACATGTAAAGCAGAATCACTGTTCAAGCTCAAGGTGCCCAATAGTTATCAATTAATACATACTTCTAAAACATGGTATATGAATTGGGAAAAGAAAATCCTACATGAAAAATTACAACTGAAGCTACTTCAGCAGTTATTCCTCTTTGTCAATCATTTCTGAATATCAGGGATACGGATAAATTTTAAATTATTGTACCGGATTTCACCGTAGTCTACTCCTAAGTGCTATTGGTAAAACACAAAAGAGTGAGAGATTAATAAAGTAAAATGAAATACCTTGGACAAAGGCCTCTGTGATGAATTGGGTCAAAGGGTCCAAGGGCATTATTGACATTTTACTATCAGTTAGTCTTTCGGTTTTGTTAGTTATGACAGTTGTATTTTAGTATTTTGGTTGTTGGGCTTAGGTTATATAACTAGCCAGCCTAGTAATATTAAATCAGCTTTTGGGAGTATTGAAATAAGAGAAATAACAAAGGAGTCTGGGCAAATTCGAATTGCTTCACTATTAATCTGATTTCGGTTACGGGTTTTGGCTGGTCTATTACAGCCTCCTGAACCATGATGCAGCAAGTTAGGTAATCTGTTAAGATTAATGAGTGGCATCATTTAAGGTATGCAAATAAAGTTTTAGAAAGACTGCTGGTAAGTTTATATTTCTTCTTTTTGTAGTTTCTACATAGACTACCAGTGTGATAACTGATAGTAGGATAATTTGTTGCGTCCATATGCTCGTGTGCGAGTCATTGTAATTGACATTGTAATTGTCATTGCATAAACTTTCCAAAAAAATTGGCAGCCATGTTTTAACTTAATTTTCAATGATCACAGTCGCGTGGAACACACTAAGTACTGAATTTCTTTTTTCATTTTCCAACCAGAAAGAAGAATGAAAACAAAGCTGCAATTTTCTCCACATATCTAGTTAAACAAATTACCTTATTTGCTTCATCCACTTGAAATCCCAGAAGTAGCAGGGCCTGTAAGAGGAAACTGCAAAATATAAGTGCAGCTGAAGAAAAGACAGATTATATGCTATATTCTTTAGTATAATATCATGTGTTTCACGATTCACACTAATGAGCTTTTCTTGGATTCTATATTTCTGATTCGCACAAGTGTTTGTTCATTGTTTGACTATCTTAAGAGCTAATGGCAATCTATGGTGCAGTTAAAAAAACTACATATTTCCTCTTGTTTTTAGAAGTTGTTACATTGTGAGATCCAATGCGCTACTATGAATCTCAATATCTTCTGCACATAACTAATAGTAATTATAGAAAATTGATAGTATGAAAACATGTATTGACACGAATTAATTATCAAACAAGATCTCACTTAATTATGTTTTTTCTTATGCAAAAAGAACATACAATAAGACAATACTGTTTGATGAATAGCGGCTACTATGCAAGTATAACAGCTCATCATCATCATTATCATACCCAATTTATCTTGCTCATAATAACAATTGAGGGATGTGAAATGGCAAACCATACCCGTAAAGGAGGATTCAACCAAAGAGTCCCTTGGTTCGAGAAAGACTATGCAAGTAAAACAACTATTAAAAAATAAAAACCAAAGCTTGTATGTTCCAATATTTGTATAACTAACCTTTAATTTCTGCTGTCCACTAATAGGTGAATAAACTTACTTAAGATTGAAACTTGTTTTGTCATGAGAATAATGATGAGCCAATAGTAGTGCTAATTCATTTGCATTCTACAACTTTCTTTTTCGTATGAGTCTATTCTAAATAACCACTCATAATAGTAGTATGTTCCAAAATTGTTTTTTTTTTTTATCGTGATCACTAAAGGCTGTCGAACGTTTTAAGAGATATATGAATTGTCTTTGATAAGCCACAACCCACAACCCATGGGTACAACTTAAATATACATGTAGGACGAAACTGAAATTTAGACAAATATATTGACCATGAACCTTTCGCAATTGTTGAGCATTTTGTGGAAAGAAGTTCAAAGTGCAAAGGGCAAGGTAATTTCTACACAATAAGACATGCTGAAGAGGAGAGTTGATTGCACACAAACTCGATGGGGTTTCATTCAAAAACCAATTGATTATAAGAGGTGTAGCCCATCAAACTTATATGTTAGTCAACCTCTCTGATTCTTCGATGTGGGATCACATCAAAGTTATTTTTCCAACACTCACATGTGAGCCCATTTTATTGTACGAGAACATCATTCTTTTCGAACAAGCACGTTTGTTTTTATGGAAACCTGAGTTTTTTTTTTTTTCCATTTGATCGAAATACCAAGAAGAATTTCATAAACTAAGTTTAGGATTTGAAATTACTTATATATTTCATTCTTTACTTTTTAGCATAAAGGAACCCATGTATATAACAAAATTAGAGAAAACTAAAAATCCTAATAAAAGGGATCTAAGGAAACTAATTCAAAATAATAACTAAGTTCAATCTAAGATTTATTGAACTTTCGTAAAGGGCGTTAGTATCACCTAATAATTTTTTTTGAAGTATAGAGGAGCAAATAGATGCACTTGACTAGAGGGTGGACCGATTGACCTCCATGTTCAAACAAATGGATGGGTAACAACAATAAGGCAGCTCCATATAAGCACTTCTTTGATTAATCTTGTGAAAAATATTTGAGAATCATAATCAAAAGTTGGATATTAGGAAATTTGATGGTTGTTCAAGTGTTCCTGATGTGTCTTTTGGAAGAGGGCATATTTTGGAGTGGTATATTAACTATTAAGTTCAAATATACATGTTTAGTAGGTGTGGGTGGGGTAGCGACGAGTGCTCAAGGTTAGTTGATGTTTGGTTGCATGACTTGCATCAGCTAGAGGATCAAAAGCACCCTTCGACTCGTGTTCTAGGTCAAGGTAAGAAGATGTAATGGAATAGTGGATATGAAAGTGAACTATAGGTGTATCGGAGCATATGAAAATGATGCTTGTAAATTACATTGGGGATTCCACTAATACTAAGGTATAAGAAAGCCTATGTAGAGGCTAAACTATACATGTTCCAACATAATTTTCATTTTGCTCCATGTGTGAAATGAGTTGGCCAAAGAGAGAGTATCTTTGAAACTAGATGTGGGATTATAAATTTGGGAAGTCTCTTCCTACAACAAAATATTATGTTGTGTACAACCTTTTTTTCATTAGACAAGTAGAGTTGATTGATGTTATGCAGCTTTGAAGCAGTTTCTTGTAAGTTTCTCGATTGGTTCTTACGCTCATAGACTCTTGTGGGACATTGTGTAGATGGAGTCATTGTGTCATTTTTTGCTTGGCAGGTTGTGGGACTCTGATAATGGGTTCACACATGACATCTAAAACGATGTCTACATTACTATGGACCAAAAAAGGTAAAACTTAGTTCCACTGCCGCCTTCCAAAGACATTTCTAATCCAAGACCATTAGTGTAGCCGATAAAAAGGAGTTCAGCATGGCAAGGCGTTTTTGAGTTTAAAACCATTGGATCAACATTCGTCATGCAACTAATTTGGATAAGTGCAAGTGCATTGATAGTGAAGATTTTTATTGCATTGTTAATGTGGCATGTGTACGTATAGGGTAAAGATAAGAGGATCTCATTAAATCACTACGCCTATCATTGTTAATGATTTATCACCAAAACCAAAGGATGAGGAACAAAGCCACAAAGGGCAACATTTTTTAAAATGGAGGAAATGAACAAAGTTCAGAGTCCTACGAGCATCCATGGAACTAAGTACCTATCTATATTTTATACTTACAATTCTGTATGTTAATAAAAATATATTAAAAAAAACTAGTGTAATATATTGATTCAGTTATTTGGTTTCTTGTTTGTTGTTGTTGTAGATAAGTAGCTATTGTGGGTTAATTATGTGGTTTGACTTCTAGAAGGATTAGGCTTGTTTTAAAACTGTAACCTGCCAATTACTGCAGCATGCTATTGTTCACAGGCACATCTGTACGCACATATTATTAGAGCATGCTGCAAAATAATACAGGCTGGATAAAATGAACAAGAAAACAGAAACCATAAGTGTTCCCTTGCATGCTATTGAGCTTGTGTGAGAGTAAGAGAGATTAAACACATTCTTTAAACATCTTGAGATTATTCCAAGTGATTTGTGCAGAAGGATTAGGCATGTGTTTAAACACTGTTGATGACAAATTTTAATGTGTAACACTCAAGTATAAGAACTATAGATAGAAAGTGGTCAGACGTTATTTTAAGGATATAAATTAAATAAAAAAGAACGAAATAAGGGAAAGATCGTCAAGCTTGTATGATTGCGGGCTGATCATGACTTACCGGGGGGCCATAACTGGGATCCTCGGCATTCAGAGGAACAAACTTTGAATCTTCAACAAGATCATTTTGAAGTCCTATAACATTAAATTAAAATGATCATTGAATCATAACTTAACATGTTGCATTTTCTTTCTCATCAAGTGATCATTCATAACAACTAACAAGTAACCTTACAAGACCGGACTATTTCAATTGTTGTATGGTTGATAAACTTTTTGAAGAATAATCATTTTCAAATTAAGCTTCAGTTTTCAAACTTTATTTTTTCATTTTCATTTATTTTCTTCCAAAGGAATAGACCATTACATTGTGTTATCTCTCAAATTCCAAAGGTGGTCCTATATTTAGATCTAAAGGGGGCGTTTGATATGAAGAGTGGAAATGGAAAGAAAAGAACACAACAAACAAGAGTAAGGGTTATTTTAAGGGAGTATTCTTGTTATGCATTGTTCAGTATAGTTATGGAATGAAAACACTTAGTGTTGTTTCCCTTTCTTATAGTAGTTGAATTATATGTTCTAAAGAGAAGAAAGACTCCATTCCTTGTGATCACGTCACCACGTAGAAAAACTGGAAAAAAATGCGGCAACTCGAAAATTGTTATCACGTCACAAGTTATAGGCTATTACTATTTAGATATTGTAGTCAATCTCTGTTCCACAAAACTATCTCGTACTCACACACTCCACACCAGACCACGCCAATCAAGGACAAATTACAAAAGAAAGTCATAAAAATAACTTACAAGATAAAATCAAATGTATTTGAACAATAGTATGGCTTGATCTTAACTTCCATTGAATCAAATCCGTTTCCTAAGTTTTCATAACACTAAATTTCCATTTGCTTTCTCGGATAGAATAGAATTTCGTTTTATGTAACATTAATTTGTTCTTACTTTTCAACAATTTTTTCATTCCATGGTTTGCCTTTCTTACATAACCATCAATGACAATGGAGACACTTGTAATTCCTCTTTTTTCAACACTTTTAGTTTTCATGTTTTCTTCATTTCTCAAACTTCTGGATTTCCTTCAAGTGAAGAACAACATTGTCTTCTATTTCGATTTAGATGGCAATGAGTTGAAGTCACATGAGGAGTAGAATGAGGATGTTGAGGAAAAAGAAGGATACGCATCAATGAACAAATTTTTTCAACTCTGGTATGAGTATTGGATACAGGTGTGGAACCTAGTGTCCAATACGATAATTTTAGAATTCTAAGACACGCGGACATCCTCCTATCATTGGACAAGGGTACAGGGATACGGCAAAATATTATTAAAATTCCACATGGTGGCATGGAACTTTCATGAAACGCCAGTTGTAGCACTTTTATAAGATATTTCCACATGGTAGTATCCGGTTTATGAGGATCTAATTGTCGTAGCATTTTTCATTAAATTCTTGTCAATTTCCGTTTAATTTACCATTTTGACATTTCTACCCTTATTAAGTGTTAGTTGTTGTCTTTATAATTTGCCCTAAATATTTGAGAGCGTTGATGAATTAAACAGTGAATTAAACGTTAAAATGGTGAATTAAACATTTGAGAACATAAAAATGATTTAGGGCAAATTATAAAGACAACAGTCAATCCTTAATAAGGGTAGAAACTCCAAAATGGTAAATTAAACAAAAATTAACAAGAATTTAACAGAAAATGCTATGTCAGTTAGATAAGGCATAAACTCGATGTTACCACGTGGAAAAATCTTACAAAAGTGCTACCACTAGCGTTCCACGAAAGTTCGATGTTACCGTGTGGAATTATCTACTAATGCCCAAACCCAACCCTTTTTCCTCCTACAATCACAAAAGATATGGGTAGGGTGGATTAATTATCCAAATCATTGTTCATAACTTCATATGATTTTGAAAAATGGTATCTTAATTTACAAAAATAACTAAGACAAGCATTATAATATATGATTCGACTAGAGAAGCTTATAATGGTATGTTTGGCAACTTAAAATTCATTTCTAAATATTGAATTGGTCCAAATGTTATAAGACATGCATTATTCATATTGAATTTTGAAATGCGGAATTGAATCAATTCTAAATAGAAGTTCAGTAGTAATGTAAAATTGGTGAGGTGTTTAAATTTGCAAATTCTAATTCTAAGTATTTAGCTGTCATTTACAATTCTTGAATAGAATTCCAAATTTAAATTAATGAATTCAACGTTGCCAAACGCTACATAATACAAAAAGGAAACAATTAAAAGGCAAATAAAACTTATAGAGAAGGGCAAGATAGATACCTTCAGAGGAAGCTCTCAAAAGATGGTTCGTTTGCTTTAACCTAGAAGAAGAAGAAGAAAAAGAAAAAGAGGAAATTGAAAGAGGTGAAGTTTGCGGAATAGTGCAAGGGTGAGCAATTGCAAGGAAGCAGGGAGGTAAATAGCAGGGGGAATTAAGCTTAGAGGTAAATCCATTCATAATTCTGGGAAATCGGCTTCCAATGGCAGAAGCCATAGTTGTCTCTTCCACAAGCTTCAAATTCAAACTGGATTTCTCTTTATCCCAACACCATGAGGTTGAGGATCGGACCAATTAACTTTTGACACTTTTAATTTGTATCTAGATATTTTTAGATATTACTTTACAATATAAGAGTGAATTTTTTTTTAAAGTTGTCTTAATATAAATTTATTAAAATCTTTTTTTTTTTGATTATTTTGATTTTGTATAATTAGAATTAAATGGGACTTGGGACATGAGATATCAAAAATAAATGCATTAGATTGAATATAATATAAAAATTAAATGGGAGATAATTAATTTGAATCAGAGAGACTATTATTTATGTTGATGATTGGTGACTCGAATTGAGTCTGGGACATGGGTTGAAGAATCAAAGATCGGGCGGTTTCCAGTAGCCAATGTCGAGTTGGCGTAGGTGGGCAAGAGGAGAAGACGAGTTGAAGTTCACTTGCTGAAATCGAAATTTTCTAAAAGTAAAAGCCGACTCGATAATTTTTCGAATGTGGGAAAAACGACGAGTATTAAACTCTAAAATTTCGATATTAAACTAATTATTAATTTGAATATCAATGTAAGTGTCAAAATTAAAATATGCGTCAATATCAAATTTTGAAAATTCTTGATAAATAAATGTCACTTACAATTTCTGAATTTAAATATCAATTATCTATTTTTTAATGAATGAATTTCATAAAATTGTTTAACCCTATTTACAAGATTGCATATCTTTTATCAAAGAGAATGGGAGGGCTTGATTAATTGAGAAGATTGTGACTTGTGAGTGAAGTAATGCATCCTAACACCTACTATTATTTGCTCTAAAGGCCCATTAGTATTATAATAATTCTCAAATGAAAAGATCTGATGGAAAAATCATCTTTATTAGGTTTTTTTTTTTTGAAATAATCTTTATTAGGTTAAACACACTAATGTAATCAATTATAAATATCAGTGGTGGATCACTAAAACTCAGTGATAGCACAATCATGACAAAAAAAATTCGATTAAAAATTATAAAAACCATAGACATATATGTTAAAAATTATAAATTTTTAAAATTAACCCTAAAAATAATATTTTATAATATATTTCGATGACTTTTCATATTGGGACATCAAATTTTCCAAATTACGAATTAATAAGAATAGTAAGAGACAAAAATAACATAGAAAGTGTGTAGCTTAGCTTGTCATGATTTTCCCATAAACGCTTCAATACAGAAAGTCTTAGGTTCAAATCCTATCATCAACAATTTTCTTTACAAAATTTCAGTGCCCTCACGTGCGGGCGTAGGATCTGAATCCGCCCTTGATTATAATCACTTTTTATAATTTTATAGTGATCAATCTTAAAGTGACTAATTGCTCATTTGAAGGTGAGACACACTAATAATATTAAGTCAAGTGTTCCTTAAACATCTTCATCCAAATTACCATGCATTACTAGCAACAACTGCCTAAGACCTTTTACAATTGTATGTAACTTTATCTAATCCCTTTCTTCCCATCTAATATAATGCAAATTATACAAACAAAATTTCCTGTACAACAACAAGAACTAACTATTTCTACATAAAAACAATGTCCATCATTCATGTGTACATCATCTCTCACCAAACACCGATTCCAAAAGAGCGGCTTCCTCCTCCTGCATCGCAAGTTATACACCGTGAATACCACGAGGAGATAATGAGATATATGATCAATTTCCATATCTACGGAACATAAAAGATCACAAATTTTAATTACCACTAATGCGTTGAATTCAGTCTCCTCGTCTATTGCACTTACAACAGCAGGGTCGTCCAAAAGTTCCTGAAATACAATCCAGTATGCTAGGTGAGAAATAGTCGTCCTGATTCAATTTCGAAGTGTACCTTTTCTAGCAACAATTTCAAATTTTCAAGTATTTTGAAACAAATGCACAAATCAAAACGTCGATGTTTTTTCAAACAAGGGTTAGGCGCACAAGAAATGTCACATATGAACACATTATTGTCATTTAGATATACGGAACCACAATCCGTAGACCCTCTTAGAAACACAAGCACTTGTGTGATGCCATCAAGCAGCACAAGCTATTTAACAAAGATTAACCTGATAAAATTCCATCTTAAACAAAGGGAAAGGCCCAAATCGTGTACATCCTTACTCCCGACCATAGTGTAAAAACAAGGTCGCATCACATCGCATCAACCGTGTTGAAAAGGTTTTAAAAACAAACGAACCGATATTTCCCGCATTGTAAAGGTGTAAAAAAGCCGCGTATTGGGCCGTGTCTAGATATATCTTATGAATCGACCGATATTTATGCGTTATGATAACCACATCATCATTTCGTTACCGCGATCGCGACTATTACCGCAAATTTACACGATGCTCCCGACCAATCTCTAAGACAGCCTTAAACACTAGAAACAAATCCTAGATGGATCTCTGAACAGAGGTACTGTTATAGGCTTATAGCTTTACTCACCCACTCCCTTCCCCTCTTCGATCCTCGATGTAAGATCAGTTTGAATTACAACTGTGAAATGCCAACCCACTCAACGGAAAACGTGAAGAGGCATAAGAATTACGATTTGTTAGACACTGTATACAAGAAAAACCTACAAACTGACTACAATAATACCGTTCAGTATCAAATTAAAAGGTTTTCATTGGCACGTCTGTAGCTAAAATTCAATACAGAAAAATAGCGCAAAGAATTGACACTACTAACTAGATTTCTTGTAAAGGGATAGAGAAATAAAACTTACATCGTCTGCGATTCTCAGCTGGCCATTCTCTTCCTGCATAAAAATGGAAAGAAAAAAGTAAAAAACGTAACCCCGTCAGTATGAACAAAATAGGAAACTCCAATACATTTTGAGAAGAACGGCTGCTCTCCATAAATTACAATACACGATAAAATGCCTCTATAATGAACGAGAAAGGAGCACATGGCTACACTACTAAAATACCTTAATGGCGACAAAAAGGAGTGGATCCGAAGGTGTGTAAATCATATAATGTGACCCGTTCTGAGAAAAGCATTAATAAAAATCAAAAGGTTACCAACAATTATTTAAATCACCAATTTGTGCTGGTAAGTACAATTGTACAAAGATGATCTATACCACCAAAACTTACCATATGGAAGCATGTAATTTCAACACCTTCCGTTGGCACACCATCTACATCTTGTCCATCATCTGCAAGAGACATGTATCACAGACAAACTTTAACTACTAAAATATTATTCCAAGCACCAAAACAGGATAGCAAACAAATGTGTGAAGATGGTTGATTTTACAAGAAATGAAATAGGTGTTCATGGGGAGACATTGCGATAAGACTACGCAAAAGTCAGTTCAATATCTATTTGAATGGTCGAGAATAAAGATGAATCAATTTAGGAGTCAACAAATGCAACATAAAACAAGGTTGGTAGGCTTCATGATTCATCATTCTCAACTGAGGACTTATTAGGGCTTTGAAATCGTCGAGTGGCTTTAACAATTAGAGCCCAAGTACTGTAGTGATTAATCAGTGAGCTGTAGCATAGCAAGGGGAGCTTTTTCATTAGGGTCTTTACTTCCTTTATGATAATTCAATTTAATTTGATTTAGTTTTACTCATAAATTCTAGGAAAATTAATCTAGAATAATCTAACCTTTATTAATTTTCCAATAATAATCCCAACTTTTGATTAATTATGAATAATTCGAATTTTAGGGTCACTATCCAAGAAAATCGTTACACAAATAGTGATTGGTTTTTGCAGGTTAATTGACCCACAAAAAAAAAAGAACAATAAAATCAAAAATCAAAAATAATAAAAATTAGAAGTTAAAATCAAAAAATAAACTTACTCGATTTTGTTTTATATTTTTTAAGATTTTTTTGATTTTTTTATAATTTAATTTTGTATTTACTTTTTATCTTTTTACGCAAAATGACTTGTTGTATAGGTAAGAGGTTACCTTGGTGTGTTCTTAGCAAACACCCTATAGTTGGGATTATGCATGATTAATCAAAAGTTGGAATTATTGTAGGAAAATCAGTTAACGGTGGGATTATTCTAGATAACTTTGCCTAAATTCTATCTAGCTAGAGTTATTCTAGAAACAAGTACTTCTATAAGACTCTTATGCTATGAGAAATAGATTAGTTGAAATAGGCTTCATATAATTCAGAAAATTCAAAATCTGACAAAATGGAGAATGAGGAAAGCAACTTAATTTTTGAGCTCAAATCACATAATAGGAATTTGAAATTTCATATTTGTTCTAGAAATTATAAATGATTACGCTAAAAAATGAATCATGTATTACTATTTAGTAAAGAAGTCGTGAAACAGCTTCTGAGAAAAATAAAATTAGCTGATTTTGTAAATCTTTTTTGATTAAAACTCACTTTTGGATTAAATTGGATGCATCATATACTAGTTGCATCGCAGTACATCAATCAAAGTTAGTCTCTCATCAATATCAAGGGTAAAAATGCACGTATCAGATTCACTAATATGCCCTAGTCCGAATACCATATACAGAATTATACCGGCACGAGACAAATAGTATAATATTAGATAAGTTAAGGTAATCGTTCATCTATATTAGGTATGTTAAGGTTATCCCTCATCTAAGTTTTAAAGCCATTTGAAGTAAATGATCAATAAGCCATACACCAAGCTTACCATACATATCATCATGCATCTAAAGCAAACACTAAACTTGAGGTGAGACTGAATAAGAAATTTTTCCGCAATAATGAGGAAAGGAGATTGGTGCTATCCGACATATAATTTTGTATCACTCTGAAGACATAATATCGATTGCAACAGAATTATCATTAGTAACATTGCTAGAAGGAGTTACATGGCAGTTTTAAAATCAAAGATTCAAAGGAAACAAACATAAGGTTCAAGATACAAAAGGGACAAGTTAGAGCCACATATACCTGATCGGAATTCAAAAATGCTATCTTCTGAGTAACAAAATCCTCCACGGGCTGTATAACAAAACCTAACAATAGAAGAAATGAACATGACACAGTCAAAATTATTGGAACACAATAACGAAAAGAATATGAGGCACATAAATCAGCAATCTCAGAAGATTTCTTTCTCCCATCAAAAGAGAATCATTTATATATCATAACTTACCCACTATGTACCAAATGCATATGTATCTTTGCAAGAGCATAGGCTGCAGTTGGAAGTAGAGCTTCAACATCCTCATCATTAACCTGTCAACACGAGGAGAAAGCAAGTTGAGCACTTCATTTGCATCGAATAAAGGGAGAAAAATGGAACACTGAAGCCATCCATAGAAAGCACAACAAAACTAACTTTCTCAATGTCATGACATTAGTGTCAAAAAACAACAAAAACAATGCCAAAGCTTCCCAAACTCTTATAAAAGCAAAAAAGAGAAAAAACCTTTATATACGGGAAAATTAAAAAATAAAAAAAAAGATTGATGAGAGAAAAAAATCTGATTAACAAGTATCCAAAGAATAGTTGCATCATACAACAGAGCTATAATGTCATAACACAACAGATAAGAGTTTGCAACTAAAGGTGGAATCCGAAAAATCTCAACTAAAGTTTCTTCCTCATTTTAGTTGTTGTCATAGAGTAACTAGAGATGTAAATGAAATGAGTTTCAACAATATAAAGGAAAAGCTAAACTTAAGTAAACTAGACAATTTATTTTGGTCCAAAGCCATTCCACTTAGTGGCACTATGTTGTTAGATCAAGTGGATCATTCATCAATCATGGTTGGTATTAGTTAGAGAGAAAGAGACTTGAAATGGTATGCAAATGGTAAAAGAATAGTGATAAACAAGCCTCCTAGAGAAAACACATGTGATGGGAACAGCATAGTTTAACAGAATTATTGGCTCTACAGACTAATAAGCTTGGCATAAGATATAGAAGAGCAAGAATGATAAGAAAATCAAATAATTGTAAACCCCGAATCTTAATAATCTCCAAAAATTGTTTCAAACTTCCCTTAAATGTATATTGAGCTGTTTTTTTCACCTTTTTCTCTTTTAGGTCAAATACAAATCTTCTATGTATCATATAATCTCGTTTTATGTGTCCATCTATCTAGTTTCTCTTAACCGTCTTCTTTCCCTCCCCACTTCCATTTATAATTCTACTTTTATAGTTTATTACCTTGCACACTTCTTTCTAGAAAACCATATATCACATCTTATAGCCCATCAATATTCTACCTAGCATTTCATGACAAACCTATTGTGAAACGCAGGACATATGCGACTATGCGAGAGAGGGAAAGGGTGAAAGCGCACTAGATATTCTTTAAAACCCTAGCATATAATACTACTTAACCACTCATTCATCCATAACATAAGAAATCCACTAAACGAGAAAAAATGCTCTTCCAAATAGATACATTTCAGTAGAAGTTGAATTTTACAGTACACATACACAACTATCAGCAGCCTTCTAACTGATTAATGAATTTAATCATTATCCACCTTTATTAAACATGGTAGTATTCTAATGGCTAATCAACAAAATGAAAATTGCTTGCATATATTACATGATCAAACAGCTCCAGCTATGACTAATAAGGTAATGAAAAAGAGAGACATACAGCTGACCATCCTTCAATATTTGTGCTCTTCAAAATCTGAACAGGCCTGCCAAACACAAATGTTGTTCATAATCTTAGACTCGTAGTATATAACATCAATATTCAGGAGCTAGAAAGCCTAACATAAGAAGAACTACATTATCAATAAGGAATGTAGCTTACATATCAACCGGGCACAGCAACAAGCAATCATCCCCTTTAGAATTTTTGAATACTCTCCTGATCATGCACTCCAATGGAAGGTTATTGGTTGGATCAACCTGTGCACATAAACAATCAGTCATCACCTGAGTGTATATAATGCTTATTTCTAACATCTCATATAATCATGCCCAACAAATCCTCAAAGCAAAACCCTCCAAAATATTGATGATAGACCACTACAAGAATGCTAAAGTTGCTTCCATGAAGGGAAATTGGGAACTACTTCAGCATTCAAGCCAGACCTAAAACCTCACCATCATGATTTTTTCACCATAAATTTGCAAACCTGATGAACGCACCTCCAAGCCTCACTAGTTCATCTTACCTCTCTCAACTACCTCTACAAATCATCAACCGAAGTATCAAGATTCCATAAACCAAATCCAAGCGTCCATAGGTCACGGATTCGAATTTCAATCACCCCTTATTTAAAGTGGAATATTTAGCGTCAGGTATAAGGAGGGTGAAGAGGGTGTGTGTTGCATTCACACTTCTTGCCAGGGGCTCTTGTGTGAGGGGACGTGTTAGAGTATATAACATATCATGAGGCCTCAACCATCAGCTTAAACTTTTGGTTGAGCCGGTGTCTGGGCAGTAGGTGCTCTAACAAGCTCTATACAAGTACTAGAGCAAGTTTCTCTCATTATTATCCTACCCAATTATGCAAAACCAAGATTGTACAAGGTACCCAACCTAAAAACTTTATTCTACAAGGTAGCCTTACCTAAATTAAGAGTCAAATATTAGTTTACATCACCCTCAATTTAGCAATTACTTGCTGTTAAGCTCAAAATTAAACAATCAAACAAAAACCCACTTCCACAACAGTATAATGAAAACAATCAAACAAGAAAGAAAGGAAACAAAAGAGTTAGGAATTTCACTCAACGATAGTGGCAATTCTCCTTGAAGCCGCCATTAAAACCTGTCCTTGCTCATCAATCACAAACCCAGCTGGTGGTTTTGGTAAAGGAAGAGGAATATAAGCCTCTGAACGCTTAGACTTTCCATTACCACTATCTTCCTCCTCTTCAAACCCACTTTCTCCCTCCTCCAAAACCCCCAAATCTTCAAAGCTCAAATCTTTAGAAATGGGAGATGGTTTCTTTTTCCTCTTCTTATTAGACTTCACTGATGAACCACTTTGTTGCTTAGCAGCTGCACAAACAATCGATTGCAGTTTACTAGACTTTAATGTAATGGAATTTAAGCAAACAGAAAATGGGAAGATTTTTGGGGATTGAGTAGATGGGATGTTAAAGATTGAAACTTGGGATGGAGAAGAAATGGATAAGGCCATGGATTTTCTTCGTTTTTTTTGGGAGATTTTTTTTTTTTTTTGATATTACTAAGAAGTTGGGTGCTGATATTTAGCTTGTTTATGGCTGGCTTTTGCTTTGTGATTTTATTTTATGGTGAAAGAAAGAAGGGATTTTCCTGGGGTTTAAGCTGTTTCACACTACTCCAGTTTCAATGTGATGAAAGGGATAACGCAAATTCACGATCTTTATGAAAAGAAAATATTAAGATGAGTTAGACTTGAGAGACGTCTTTCAGAAAGATAGTTTCTCAGGAGATTAGCTAAAGATATAATTGTCAACTTGACTTCTGATTTCCATATATTTTTGTCTTGTAGTTGATTTAGGTTGTATTCATTATTTATCAGAATGTTGTTCATTAATCACAAAATTCCCAAAATAATTTACATAAATATAAATTCTCAAATTAATGTCCGCTTAAGATATGTTGTTTTCCATCAAAACAATTTACCATTACTATTTTATCGGTTTGTGTCTCGGATTCTCGGCCCATCATTAATATATCTTGTTGATTACAGTTTACAGTTGAGCTTTATCAAGTTGCAAATGACATTTCCATATCGAATATGGCACTAGGGTCCTTAGATATCGTAAAAATAAAAATATTCCCCTTGAATAACGGATCAACGTGTACACGCTGAAAATCATTTTGAGGACCATGACCCGACCCGATAAATGCGAGCCGGGTACCCGAAGCGTAACTGATTGTTTTTAAAAAAATGACCCGCCTTCTAATAATGTCTTATGTTTCATTCCTTACTAGCTTGTTAAACTTAGGAATATGAAATATGTTGTAATCGTGTATTATATTATCATCCTCTACTATTCTCCTACCGTTTCTTGTTTTTGAAATATATTGTGCTTGTAGTGCCCAATAAATATGCCCAAAAACACCATAAATAAAACTAAACACCATAGATAAATATACAAGCTTTAAATAACTTTATTCGTGAGTTTTTAAAAATTCTAAAAAATTAATATTTTAAAAATATATACTGAAACGAATCTAACAAGATTCTTACATGTGAAACCATAGTCAAAATTTAACACTAAAATTCGTAAATTCTATCTAAAAAAACATATAACAACGGAGAAAGTTAAGTCATTTTCACTCATATAATCATTTAGCAAAAATTATTCGCCATTCATCATCACGGAACACGGATGACGGAATAACGTTTAAGCGCCTTTCGCCGACGTCCACCTTCATTTCTCTCCGTTCCCGGTTGCCATCTTCATCTCTCTCATTCATTACTTCCTTTTACCACCTTTTCCTATGTGTATCTCAATTCCCGAAGAACTCGACAAGTTGCCCTAAATTCTTCATTTTAGAGATCTAGATTCATTGAACTCTCCAGATCGGACATTTTCTATCGAATTCTCTCAATCTTTTGACGATTTTGATTGGTATGTTTCTGTCCTATATCATTCATGCAAATTTCAAAAATTATTTTGGGCGTTTTGTATGAGGTTTTTTTCCGTTGTGGTGCATTTACTGTGTGTTTTTAACTATGTTTTTGATTAATGTTTTCTATTGTAATGATAGTAAAGATGAGAAATTTGAGAAAACTGTTCCGTTATTGATTGTTTTGTAGAATGTATACTTGATTTAAGGTTTTGGTATTCGACATTGGTAACTGAAATTAAGGTTCAAGCTGTGGTCTTGAATGCTCGTTAATCTAGAGGTTTGTCGTTTCTTGAGTTTAGAGAGATGATTGATTATTAATTGAGTTGTATTGGGCGTTATAGGTGTTATTATGGTTGTTATTTTATGTTTTCTGTTTTGATTTTCGTTAATTTGGTTTGAGAAATGGATTAATTTGTGAAGGGAGAAAAGTTGGATCCTATTTACTTCCCCTCCCTTTCTGCAACACAGTGTTCGTAGGTATCTAAAAAACCCTTTCTTACATTACATATAAACGCTTGCTGGTGCTTGTTGATGTCATGTTATTGAAGTTCATTGATGTTTATCCAAATAATGGGTACTTTACTTCATATCAATGGTATTATCTTTTATATCTTGTTTATCACTAGTTTTATTCTTGCTACAGGAAATGGATGCACAAGGTGGGCGAGGTTTAAGTGGTGTGGATGTTTTTCTGCAAAACTATAATCTCGGTAAAACTCTTGGAATTGGTTCATTTGGTAAGGTGAAAATTGCAGAGCACAAATTGACTGGCCATAAAGTTGCCATCAAGATATTGAACCGCCGGAAGATAAAAAATATGGAAATGGAAGAGAAAGGTATGTGCCTTTTGATTGTTCAATTTAAGTCTCGTGCATCGTTACTGGATTTTCAGTTCTAAATTTAGGAGTAGATTTTATTTCTATTTTTGTTTTATAGTCTGCTTGTTATAATGTTTGAATTGTTGACAAAACTGATAAACTTTGGGAAACATGTGTTTAATTTAAGAGCAACGAAACAAGAAAATTGTGAATGAACTAATGTTGAGCACAAAGATAGTGAAGATAGTGGTCAGTCTATCTTTAAATTTTTGATTCTATAGTTCTCAGCAGTGAATGTTCCTGAATTTAGATTTTGATTCAGTCATGTTGGAATAGGCTTTGTGATTGTTGATTCAGTTGTGCTCCTTGTTCTCTTGGTGCCTGTAGCATCCTTAATTTCCTTTTGGGTGGGAAGTTTCATTTATGTAATGTTTTCATCATCTACTGTATAGCATATTTTGAGTTGTTTTCCAGCTAAGCTAGGATGAGTTCTAGATAATTGTTTTTCTCTTTTTGTAGTGAGAAGAGAAATCAAAATTTTGAGGTTATTCATGCATCCTCACATCATTCGACTGTATGAAGTTATTGAGACACCGTCAGACATTTATGTTGTGATGGAGTATGTCAAGTCTGGAGAATTATTTGATTATATTGTGGAAAAGGGTCGGTTACAAGAGGATGAAGCACGTAATTTTTTCCAACAGGTAAAGTTTTTTACTGTGTGCTTATCATGTTTTCTTCTATAATGTTTTTAACCATACATTTTGTTTTTTGCTGCTATGCTGCAATCAGATAATATCCGGAGTAGAGTATTGCCATAGGAATATGGTGGTTCATCGTGACTTGAAGCCTGAAAACCTTCTGTTAGATTCGCATCACAATGTGAAGATAGCAGATTTTGGATTGAGTAACATAATGCGAGATGGTCATTTCCTGAAGACCAGTTGCGGAAGCCCCAACTATGCTGCTCCGGAGGTATCAAAGTTGACTGTGCAATTAGTTGTTTAGTGCTTTTGACTTTCTGTTCAATTTTCTTTGATCTGCTAGATTAAATCTACAATTTCTTAAGGTGAAGAAAAAAATCCGATTTTCAGCTTGGAATATAGCTACTTACTTAGAAGTTCTCTTGATCCATTAGTCTTACTGCAGAGTCTTCTATTTTTCTCTCCAATAAGTCCTTGCTTAATTTTAACTTGCTGATCTCTGTTAATCTTTCATTGCCTTTCCTGGTAAATAATTTCTCTTTTTGGAGGATGTGTCCAAGCATTTTTGTATATTTTCTTATGGGTCTTACCTTTTTGGATCTGACTTCTGTACATTTATTTGTCCTTTTCATTCTTCAAATTACATGATTAAAACTGTGTCCAACTAATTGGCATCTGAGATGTGCTTCCATATCCGATTTTCCAAAAACCTGATTATCTTTGTTTGTGCATTCAGGTTATTTCAGGGAAACTTTATGCTGGCCCTGAAGTTGATGTATGGAGCTGTGGTGTTATCTTATATGCTCTTCTTTGTGGTACCCTCCCATTTGATGATGAGAACATTCCGAATCTCTTCAAAAAAATAAAGGTATACACTCTTTTGTTCTTGGAGGCTCCCAGCTCATTTAGTTTTCATTCATAGTACAACCAGTCAGTATGAGAAATCATCTTTTAGTTCTATTAGTTTTTGCTTGTGCTCACTTATGTACATGTCTTTGTATTTGTCGGGATATTTGTAACAATATGAAACTGGGTTTGTTAATCTGTGTGACGCTTCATCTTATGATTATTGCTTCTACTTGTCATTTGTGCTCAATATTTTTGGTCATTGTTTCTTTTAGTTATAAGGAATTTAACTTTTTTCAATGAGTAATATGATATGAATGCCGATGGCGTTAAGATGTTCTTATTATAGCACCAAACAAGATTGCATATTATTTGAGCTTGATAATAACTCAAATGTCGTGTGATTTTGGAAACATTATGTCATGGATGGGTGGAAAGGGGTATTATAGGAATTAAGTAATAAATAATATTGAGTAATTAGTTAAGTGGGAGAATATTATGTTGGCATAATTAGTATAAATAGAGGGGAAGGGAGGGGAATTAGGGAATCATCCAAGTAATAGAGTTGAGTGGAGTATTATACTCATTGGGAGAGAACAAGCCTCTCGAAAGCTTGTAATTCTATCTTTTGTAATTGTTCTTTTATTACATTCAATCTTCCATATACATTTCCATTTTACATTCAAATTGTTACATTCTCTTTACATTTTCTGTCTAATATTTAGCAATTACATCAATGGCATATCCAGTCCATGACAATTGGTATCAGAGCCGTTCGATTCGTGGTGGTCGAAGACACGCCGAAGACCGTGAAAACCAGAATTTGTACTCTGTTGGTGTTCGTGAGTGCAAGAACAGCAGCATTCGATGTCCGCTTACTGCTGAAACACGTCAAGACCTCCAAAATGATTTTACCAGAGTAATATCTCTGATGGAGGGATTAATCACTAGAATCAACAACAATATCACACACCAAGCTCAGTTTGCCAAACAATCTCAAGAAAAGTATTTAGAGAGTAAGAAAAAATTTGATGCTCGTTTTGATGCTATACTCAACAGAACCTCTACGAAAGCTTTAAAAACAACTCCTCATGAAAAGGAAGCAGTAGATCTGGAAAAGTGTGACGAGGTCATGGAGAAGGCTGTAGATCTGAAACAGTATGAAGAGGTCATGGAGAGGGTGGCAGGGGGTACGGATGCTGATAAAAAAGAGGTTGCTGACATGGAGGAGGCAGAAAAAGCAAGTTGTCTGACCAAAAACAATGGCGAGATTGGACAATCAGTTGCAGATGCAGATTTAGGGTCTTCGAAAGAGAAAAACAGCGAGCAGGAAGAAGAGTGTGAGGCTTCGCCTGAAATGGCGGTTGTAGAAGGTGAAATAGTTGAGCCGACTATTGCCGCTATAGTCTCCACTTATGTGAATCTTGAAGGAGGAAAAAAGGCACTTCCGGTCGGAACATCTAAATATGACTCCAAGAGTGGTGCAAGGGTGGCCGGAAAATCCTACGAGGATATTTACTTCGAGTTTTGGAACACGTATAAACAGGAGGAGGTGAACAAAGGCAGCAGACAGTGGCAAAGATCGTATACGTTACCTGCTGTTTTTCCGAGAGGACTGATATTCACTGGTGGTCATAGGGGTCATAGGGGTGTGGAGTGGTTGGCAAGGGCGCAAAGGTGGTGGTTAAGGAAGCAACGCAAACGACCGGGGGAGAAACTGGCAGCAAGCGATGTTGATGGAGGGAGAAAATATGGTGGAAAGAACAAATGGAAGGAGTACCGGACTGTTGACGGAAAATCCAGCAGAGGTCCCAAAGAAGTTGGCGGCGGTCGGAGCAGACCCATTTTTATTCGGGTAGGGCTAGTCAAAAATCTTAGGGCAATGAAATGTCACTTGAGGAAGAGTAAACCAGAATGTTTTGGACGTTGCTGGAAGCTTTTGGAGGGTAGGGCAAATAAAAGGAGAGTGGGTCAAGAGAAAAAGAGCTTTTATGATACCTACTGGAAGGCTATGAGCATTACCATCATTATGGTAAGGGGTAGGAAAGTCAAAAGCCTAATTGATGACAATAGGCCAGCTGTCACCAACTCCATTTTGCTCCCAATTTTAATATGTGGCCAAATGCTTCATTATACCCAGCTTCACATTTGGTCTACTCCTATTTTCCTTTTACTCCTCTTGGCTCGAATCACATTTTACCCACCTTGAGGACAAGGTGGATTTTTTAGGGGCCGGTATGTCATGGATGGGTGGAAAGGGGTATTATAGGAATTAAGTAATAAATAATATTGAGTAATTAGTTAAGTGGGAGAATATTATGTTGGCATAATTAGTATAAATAGAGGGGAAGGGAAGGGAATTAGGGAATCATCCAAGTAATAGAGTTGAGTGGAGTATTATACTCATTGGGAGAGAACAAGCCTCTCGAAAGCTTGTAATTCTATCTTTTGTAATTGTTCTTTTATTACATTCAATCTTCCATATACATTTCCATTTTACATTCAAATTGTTACATTCTCTTTACATTTTCTGTCTAATATTTAGCAATTACATCAATGGCATATCCAGTCCATGACACATTATTGGTTTAAAAGAGAGAAAGGAGCGAGGGGGAGTTTGTTATGAATGAGAATTAGGAGGAATTTTTCTGTACTATCCTATCGTTCTTATGAAATATGATTAACGTTTCTGATAATTGTCTTTATGTTGTAGTTTCATGGGGAGGGAGAGTTTGTTGAATGAGAATCAATAGGAATATGATTCGCAACTATCCTATCTGCACTCCTATAAAATGTGATCGATGTTTCCGATGATTGACTTCATGTTTTAGTTTCCTAATTGTTTGTTGCTTCTCATAAAGTCCTATTGTGTCCTTTTCTCCTTCACTTTTTTGATGATGCTTTTTTAACCAACAAAGGTTGGGAGTTATCATCTTGAAAAAGCTCATGAGCTAGAGGTTTTTCCATATTTAACTGAAAGAGAGCCCTTTCTTTCTTTCTTTCTAAAGTTTGATGTTTTTGTTGAAGAGATTCTTGTGACAATTTATATCTCTGGTTAGGTTAAATAGTCTACGAAGATTTTTGACAATATTCTTAGGCCAAGTATTTGTGACTTGTGGGTTAACTACAGTAATTATTGTTTGGCCAATCAAAAATTAGAGTTTTGGTTGCTAATACTAGACATCAGTACAACTTTTCTGTTAAATTTTGAATATCTCAGTAGATTTATAGACTCATAAGCTTATTGAAGATGTTTAGAGTGTTGGATTTTCTAAATTCTTGAATATTTGGGTCTTTTTTCGGAGAAGATTGAGTATATGAAGTGATATATTTCTTATCACTTGTAATGTTACAAATGTGTAACATAAATTGAAGGGTATGTAAAAGTTGTCTATTATTTTTCTAGGACATATAGGGTATTCTATGGTTTCTCTTCCATGTTGTGATCAAATAACTTTCACTCGATTTTCCTCTGTAGCTTCTCTCACGGATGGTTCTTAATGGGATTGACAGAGTAATGAGATTTAAATATTAATGAGGGTAATGATATCCATTTTTTTTGGGCTGGGATCTCTGTACATCATGGGAAGACTGTCCAATTGCTACCTTATTAAACTGGTGGTTGTTTTTAATTAATGGTCTAATTCTTAATGGTGAAAGGAAAAAAAAAAGCTTAAACTAACATTGGCAATGCCTAACGTAATGAAACTTTGGCTAGTTTGCTCATTTGATAATGTTGATTTATTATTTATATTTTCAATTTGAACTCGTTTGGAGGCAAAGCAAAGTATTGTGTTTGACAAATTTCTTGATTGAAAGATGGGGGTAGGAGACTTTGCTCCAGTGTTTCTTGTACCTATCTCGATTTGCAAGACACTGTAATGTTTCATAGTTGTAAGCTGTAATAAAAGAAAGGCAAGTCTTATGGTGCATTCTAACCTGCGTACTGTTTTACTGCAAAATATTACATTGCATTGAGCTTTTTTAGTAGGGTTGAGTGGAGCTGGTGCTTTGGTAATGTTGTTGCAAAACCATTCCAAAAGGAATATGTTCAAAACAATCTATTGGGGAAAATTGAGGAAAAGAATTGGCTGACAATATGTGGAATGGTGACAGAGCTAATTGGGTTACTTTTTACCTACACCACCTGATGCCAAGCAGCATCTTGGAGACCTTCTGGGATCATTTAGTTTTATAAACATGTGAAGGCAAATGTAGTTGCCATTATAATTTACATAGCTTTTAAGTGAAATAATAGTACTTTTTTTTTAACTAGGTTTCCGGATCACACTGTAATTATTGCAGTTAGGCTATACATGGTATGGTTCGATTCTGGGGCAGTGAAGATGTTATCTCAGATAATCCTCACTATGGGTATTCTTGACTCAATTTCAATTATAAATGTTTGGACCTGATATTTTTTTTGTTAAATGATGATTCGATGTGCAAAAGTCTGAGTATTTTCAATGATAACAATGAGAGAAATTGTTAAATTTACCAACTCGGCTACATGGGGTGATGGCTTAATGCTTCATATTAAAGTTATTCAATGCGGAGAATTAACTATGATGTCTATGGTACACTGTTGAGAATACAGCATATCTCCTGCTGTATTTCTTCCACTTTTGTAATGTTTTATGTTTCTCTTTTAAACAGGCATACTGTTCAGGTGATGGGTTGGGGAAACAAGGATCTTTAAAATTTGTGTTAAGTATTATTTAGGTCATAAGCGTTGATGCTATTGTTTCTTCTCCAATATTTAGAATTCGTAACATCATTGTAAAATGAAGTCATTTCTTTTTTCACTGCCTATTTGTAATTGTTTACTATGTAGGGTGGAATATATACCCTTCCAAGTCATTTATCACCTGGAGCTAGAGATCTAATCCCAAGGATGCTAGTTGTTGATCCTATGAAGAGAATTACAATTCCAGAGATCCGTCAACACACATGGTTTCAAGCTCATCTTCCTCGTTATTTAGCTGTGCCACCCCCAGATACAGCACAGCAAGCAAAGAAGGTATGGCATGAATTCTTTTGCTGAAATATAATATATATTTTCGAAAGCTCACTAGTCGTCGTCATTGGTTTGAGACTTCCTTCTAAATCTGCAAGGTTTTTAACTGGGAGACATTTACCACTGTCACATGCAATTCCTTTTTAAGTTTTCTTCTCTTTGGTGCATAAAGTTTTTTGTTGCTTGACTTCATATATTAATGTGCTTTTAAGGATTATCATTAAAAATATCTCCCTGAGATAATGTTATGTAACTTCCACATTCTGCATTTTTCTCTTAGATCCTATTGGAGTTGCACTGTATATTGACCATTTCTGTCTACAGATTGATGAGGAGATACTCCAAGAAGTTGTTAGGATGGGATTTGACAAGAACCAGCTAATTGAATCTCTTCGCAACAGACTCCAGAATGAGGTTCTGATAATTGTGTCACACATGTTGTTCAATATAATCAATCGACAAATATGCAAACTAATTTGGAATTCTACCTTGATTATAGGCGACTGTTGCTTACTATTTGCTTTTTGATAACCGATTCCGGGCTTCAAGTGGCTATCTTGGGGCTGAGTTTCAAGAAACAATGGTGCGTTGTGTTTTTATCCTGGCGAATTGTTCTGGAAAAATTGATTTTGCTAATACTGATATTATTTTAGAAATTGTTTTTGACAGAGTACTGTTCCTTTTTTAAGTAGGTGTTATACTCATGTGAAAATTTGCAAATGAGCATTTTAATATATTTTAATTGGTTTCGTATTCTTAACCAGTGTAACATAACTCACTAGTTAATTTGCTTTTGAATATGGGATTCACTCAAGATGACCTTAAACTAGCCCAAAACTACCATAATACGCTTTTTTTTATTCACGTTTCGCAAGGAGATTAGTTAATCATGTGACATGTTCTTAACTACACAAGAAAAGCAGCTACCTCAGCTTCAAGTTTTAACCTTTTGCTTTTCAGGAGAACAATGTTAGCCGCATGCATCCAAATGAAGTCACTTCTCCCGCTGCTGGGCACCAATATCATGCTTATCTTGATTACCAAGGAATTGGCTTGCGACAGCAGTTCCCTGTTGAAAGGAAATGGGCTCTTGGGTTACAGGTTGGTTAGTTATATATTTTGGTTCCTCTCCGTCTTCTACAATTTCACCAATCACCATTGCTTCCAGTTGACCCAGGAAGTACTTGCAAATTTGTATTGGAAGGAGGATTTTGTTGGCACTTTGTCTCTCTCAATTTGTATGCTCTTTTTTTTTTTCTTAAGTAAAATGAGCAGTTAGGCCTATATTAATTTTATTGAATGACTTGTCTGAACATTGGCAATATAATTTTTTACATTTGACATGTTAGTATGTGATATGAAGTTTTACTCTAGGACTACTTGTTAATTTTTTAAGGAAAAAAAAAATTACCTATTGTAGTAGTAGTTAGCTGTTCTATTATGTTCGTGATTAGATGTTGGCCTCCTGAGGCTAGTTTGTCGCTGCATTATTAGCTGTTGTGATCAGCATACTAGCTGTTCAAGTAGTAAAATAAACAATAAATTAGTATCCCGAAGTGCTGCCTTCAAACTTACATTTGGTAGCTTCACAAAACTATGTCTTAAAGCTAAAACTTTGTATATAGAATCATTTGCTCAAAATCTTAGAATCTATTAATAAACATGTGGTGGAACAAGGAGCCTTTTTTTTAATTTGAATAGGAATTGTCTATGTGGAAAACATTTCAAATAACATGAACCCTAAAAAAGGTAAATGTTTCAAAAGCAAATGAAAGAAGGATTTTGTTGAAGCTTAGCTTTAAAAAGCTCCTCTTGGAGCACGTAAATGAGCACCTTGGGTGTGTGGTGGGTTGCACGCTTTGATAGGGCTGGGAAAGTTTATTTTTAAGGCGAGCACGAGCGCATTTGTTAGCGCCTAAATCGAGCGCCTTTTCTTTGATCTTAGCCTTAGAAGGAGCCCATTTCATATGGGCATCCATCTTTATTTTTCTTCCTTTATTTCTTTTCTTTTTCTGTTTTTTTTAGTTCTCTTAGGAGCTTTTAATAAAAATTTTGCTTGGTTTTGGACCTTACACCCAATGGTTAGTGCCTTCGGATGGCCTTTTGAGCCTGCCCAGTGGACTCTCAACGCATTAGGGCTCCTATGCCTTTTGATACTAAGGGTTGAAAGCTTTTGGTAGAATTGACCGGAAAAAAAGGGTTTGGTTGAAATGAACTGTTAGGGATCAGTTGTGTCTGCGAAATGAACTGTTAGGGATGAAACATGGGATGAAGATATCTTTAGAAAGTTAGAAATATGAGACTCTAAACTCTGAAGATGAGATGATGTCGATGGTCTAGGTATGTGCTATGATAAAAAAAGGCATTGGTAATGAAAGTGGATTGGATTAAGGACCTTTTGAAGAAGTTTGAGAGCGGGAAAAGATGACTTGGATGGTGGTAGGGAAAAATGCTATAAATAATTTATCAACATTAAATAATTGGATATATGTTCCCTTATATCTTCCAATCAATGATGAAAAAAAGTAAATGAAGCATTTTCTTAAACCTCGTGATTAAGATTTCTTTCCTTCTAAACTGTGCTCTTGTGGTCATTTTAGAGTGGCCTAGGTTTCAACTTGTGACTAGTAACTAAATATTAGGTGCTGTGTACTTGGATCTTCGTAGTCTTCCCACATAGGTATCGATATTAGGTGGTTTATTATGAATGTTTTCCCTTGTTAATTTCTTGATCAAAGGATATTTCTCAGCCTATCTAATCAAATAATGGAAATCCTATTTCTTTTTTTTAGTGTTATTTTGTTACGTCTCTATGAAACATCTTGGAAGCCGAAACAAACTGTTTTTTTGATTTGTTGAAATAATTGTTTCTATAGCCTATTAGGCTTATTTTTTTACTTATGCATATTATTTCTACTGCTCTGTTAGTAGCTTCAACAGTGAATGCGTTAATTGATGATGTTAAAGATGAATCATTGCAGTACTAATTATTTGGCCAATGTAATTATTTCATTCATCATTATAATTGCATCCGAATTACATTGTAATTGCTTTTTAATCACATCATAGTTGCATTCCTATATTCTTTATATATCTTTTTCTAGTTATTGTGGGCCTATGAAGATTTAGTTTCCTATTTGGTTGCAGTCCCGGGCCCAGCCTCGCGAAATAATGACTGAAGTTCTGAAAGCACTGCAAGAATTGAACGTCTGCTGGAAAAAGATTGGGCATTATAACATGAAGTGCAGATGGATTCCTGGAATTCCTGGCCATCATGAAGGGATGGTTGATAATCCTATACATAATTATTTTGGTGAAGAGTCAAGTATAGTTGAAAGTGATGGGATTATGAAGTCGCCGAATGTGGTGAAGTTTGAAGTGCAGGTATGATACTATTTTTGCTACCCATTATTTTTTATTTGATAGAAATTTTGGCTGCTCTTGATGACTACAATGTAATTTTTTGTTATCCAAAAATAGAATCTTCTCTTTTTAATCACACTTGCCTCTTTTGTTAAAACTATGTGGCTGTGCACTTATTAGTTATTACATAAACTCTCAATTGACACCAAAACATTTTTGGATTTTCTGAGCAGGGAGGTTTTAGGAATCATCATTCTATGGAAAGAACTTGTAAATTGTGTACTAAAATTTCGTCACAGCTAAATTTTTTATGTACACTTAAGTCATGAATTTGCATCATTGTGCAAATGAGACTTTTTAAGAGAAATGTGGGAATTTGATTTAAATAAAGAGATAATAAATTACGGGAATGACATAAAGAGAGATTGAATTATGGGAATCATATTAAAAGCGAATTGATATTTGCGGATGAGGTAAAAGATTGTGGCAGGATCCTTTTCTATTTAAGGAAATGATGCAAAATAAGAGGAATGGTCCAAAGTTTAATGTGAGGCAAATCGATAAGGACAGATGGAATAAAGAAGATGTTATGTACATCTGACACCTTAGTATCTGACTGACTGCCCCCAGTATAAAAAATGAAAACTGAAAATTCCAGGATAAAAATTATCTTATATAGTTGCTATATCCCTAGGATTAGTAATTGTACCTAATTTGATTTTTTTGTCGTTCAATGTCCTTTGTTGTCTAGCTTTGTTACTTTCCGATCACCATCTTGAAATGATTTAATGCCTATTGATGCTTCTATGCCCGTGATTCGTGGACAGAAAATGTTCTGACGTAAGATGAGAATAATCTGAAATTAAATCTCTGCTGTTGGTACACAGACAACATACTTCGTTTCCATAGAAGGATTCGGAAGGAAAGGAAAGGGAGGGTTTGGAGGGATACAATATCCTTTGTTTGGATAACAAATTTGGAGGGAGGGATTTGGAAGGAAGAGTGCAATGAACTGATATATTGTAAAGGTAATTTAGATAATCACAACAAATTGAGACTTAGGTAATAAGTTAGTTTTTAGTGGCTCTATTATTATAAATAGGGAAAGTGGGAAGGTAGTATATATCCAAAAATTCAGTAAACACATTGTGGGTGAGTCATGGGGATATCTCAAGCATCTCGAATATTTCATTAATAGCTTTATTAATATTATTTTGCTTTTTGGTTGTAATCGTCCTTTAATCATTAATATTATAATTTCATTTCTAGTTTATCCATTTTAATTTCATTGATAGCTTTAATCAGTTCATAGCAAAGAGATTAGTTTCCTTAAATTTTATATATTAATGACAATCTCTCCATAAGTGGAATGATTTGGAAGGAAAATGAGTTTTCTGTCCGTATCCTTTCTTTTCTCTCTTAAACAAACATGGGAGACTTTTCTCATCATTCCCTTCTCTTCTTTTCTTTTCTCTCCAATACGTTTATCCAAACATAGTGTAAATGATCTTGATTTTAAAAAAGATTTGATTTTCCTTTAGGAAATGAGAATGTGCTTTAATATTAGTGTGTATTAGTTTTCCCTCCAATCTTATTGGGTGCCATGCAAGGTTCATGGTCACAAGTAGAATTTAATGGAGGCTCATGCTTTTAGTGGATTATTTGATCTCATTCAACACTTGAGGACTTTTTAACATCCAAGGAATCTGCTTGTAATACTAATACCGTTTCACTATTCCTGTGATGAGTGTTTCTTGGGTGTTGCTGTATATGTGTAATATTGCATACTTCAATACTTATTTATCTGCATAGATCATAATCCAGACGAATAATATGAATTCTAATGCGTTTTATGCGGGTTTGTCTCAACAGCTATACAAGACCCGTGAGGAGAAGTATCTACTTGATCTACAAAGGGTCCAGGGACCTCAGATGCTCTTCCTTGATCTTTGTGCAGCTTTCCTAGCTCAACTTCGCGTGCTCTAGCTAGCAATAACCAGGCTATATATCAAATTCAAATGTCTTAGCATTCATATAATTTGTATATATGATGTATGGTCGTGTTTCATGTGCATTTTTATCTTGGTAGAGCGAGTTTTATTGCTGACCTAGGTTCTTACCATGCCAAATGCGATAAATCATGATATTCGAGGAGAGTATTGTGTTCTCTCCCATCTCATGGATTAGCTGAGTTTTAAAACTCACATAGCAGCCATCCTTTGTATCGCATAATTTATGCCAATTAAGAAAAGACCAAATTTCCCTGATGTCCTATATTTTACTCTCGACTCTCGATTCTCGATTCTTGATTCTCGAGTGTTTTCAATTTGTGTAAGGTCTGCTGACCATACCCTTTAGTCATGATTTACTACATATGAAGTTTGGTCCAAGAGATGTGCTGTTCTGATTATTGTTATGTAATTTTCGCTTTCTTGAATTTGTATCGACTCTATTGTTCAGGTGTTAGGTCTGCTGGCCATACCCTTGGCTGTGAAGAACATTTTTATTTTCAATATATTATAGATTATACTATAAATAGTAAAAATTTACACTTTGTTTTATCTTATGTGAAGAACACTTGAAACTATTCGTTTTAGACTTTAACTAAATAGAAAATCGAAGTGGAATGAAAGGAATTAATCAATTAAGAAACCACTTGTCTCACTAAAATTGGTATTGGTAAAATAAATTAATTGATGACTTAAATACCAAATAATATTTTACTTAATAACTTGTAAACAACAATGTGTACTTATATTAATTTTTTATTATTCGTAACTTAAATACTAAATAATATTTTACTAAATAACCAGTAAACAATAATATAAACTTGGTATTCAAAAAAAAACTTAAGGTAGATTTGTTTGTTATTTTTTAGCTTCTACTTTGAACATTACTTTGCTTGGTTCAATAGTTATTACGCTTGCTAATTTCACGCTTTCGATTATAATGTATTATTTTGATTCTATATATTATTTTCAAAATAAAAATAATAAAAAGTTTATATAATGAAAATTTTGCTGACACAAAGAAAATTAATTGTCTTTTTACTTTTTTCTTATACATAAAAAAATAATATTAATTGATGAATAATATAACAATACAAATGTTACTTATTTAACCCACTAAAACAAGTTCCATGAATATGATATTTCCTTTATGTTATCACACAGAGATATCTTTACTGTACAACTAATTAGAAAAATTGAAAACAAGCTTATTATTTATCAAAAAAATCCTAAAATAAGCTTTGGTTGTGTTTGGGAGCTAGCATTTGATTTCAAATTAATGATTTCAATTATGAAATCATGAATGTAAAATTTGAAAATGAAAAGGTTTGGGGGGTCATTCTCAAATTCTCATCTTTAAATCATTTTGATAACAATTGTGGATTTGACTCAAATCCAAATTTGAAATTCTAGTAATTGCCAAACACTAAGTTTTAGTCAAATCTATATTTACAAATGAAATTCTCATTCCCAAACATAGCATAAAGCTAATTTCTGCATGCAAATTTGGTCAAGACAAAATAGTTAGATTAAAAGTGAGACCATCATAAAGCTAAAACTTTTGATGTAGATTAAATATAGTTGAAATTAGGATGGATTTTGCTTGTCTTGGGTGGACTAGCTTAGGTCATTCTTATTAAAATCTTAAATACATGGGCAAAGTACGGACATTCCTGCTAGATTAGTGTGTTAGAAGAAAAAAGTAGAGTAAAAATGCAACATTTTTACATTATTAATAATTTCTGCATGCAAATTTGGTCAAGATTAGTTGCCACAACCGCACAATTTTTGAGAAACAACAATTTAGTCAGCGTCATATGAACATGATTTATGTGAATTGGGTCCCACATGATTGAACATACACAAAATTAATGCATAAATAAGTAATAGGATATTCCCTTTCTTCTTGATAATGCAAGAAAAAAATATTTGACAAAAAAAATTATATGAATAAAATTAAAATAATGCGTAAATGAGAATTAAAAGTTGTAAGGATATATGTACAAGATAATAATGTTGTAAATACAGAAGGGTGCGATCAAAATAAAATATTGGTAAATTTATGGGACAGAATTAATTCAAAGTTTTTTTGATTGGATTAATTAAGAGTTTATATAACAAAGAAGATACCATACAAACGATATGTTCAACAAATTACTATTGGTTGAACTTGTTGGTTGAAACTATTGATTGTTTTGGTAACTAAAAGTATTAGTTGATTTGTCAAAGTCAGTTGTTATGGAAATGTTTGGTAATTTTAGTTGTTTCATATTGAATGTTATTAAAGAATAAGTTGATCAAAAAGCCAAAAAGCAATTAAAAGTTATCTATAGTAATTTTTGAGTTTGCCGTTAAAATCAACTTATCACTTGGCTAAACAATCCGTTTTCAAAACATTAATTTTGTAAGCTGTTTGATAAAATTTAATAAAAAAGCCAACACAAAAAATCATCTGTCACACAAATTTTGCTATATTTTACATTTTAACAAATTCTTTAGGTTTTGCTATATTTCTGTTTTAGTCGTAATATATAATATTATATATTTTTCAACTATACTTTACTTATCTTTTCATTTCATCTATATATTCTTTCATTTCCTATTAAACACACTTAATTTTTTTTATCTCATCTATATACATTTCTTTAGTTTTTACCCCTTTTATCCCTTTCTTTAATTAGACCAAATTTGTACTTGTACTATTTGTTGAAAATGGAAAAAGAGAAAAGGAAAAAGGAAAATGAAAGGAAGGAGAGTAGGAAGATAGAGTGATGATATGATGTTGCCCAAAAAGAGAGTTGACGTCATGCCATATGTCATCCTTCACATGTCACCACTAAAATCAAATCTGGCCAACTTTCTGTTGAATATTATTATTAATTATTAATATTAATATCAACTCATAAAACTATTAAATATCTAATATTCCCTTCATTTTCAGTTTTGGCAGTTCATATTAATTTATTCATTATTGTTATAGATCGTTTATAACATAGACGGATAAATATGGACTAATTCATTTTCCAAAATAAGTACCTGACTAGTCATCAACCTTATTTTTAAATTTAAAATCATTGTACTGGGTTGTTGGGAGAACCGTTTATGGAATAGACGATGTCTCAAAAAACCTTCTTTACATTATTTTAATTTTTTTTTATTGAAATAGAAGTAGATTCAAATCTGTTGGTTTGCTCCCAATTTTCACTTACATGTTTTTTTTAAGTATATTCAAAAGGTATAAAATAGATTCCATACTTCGACATTTATCTGATCTTATAACTGAATTTAATCTTATTTGATTTAAAAAGGGATTTAGAATTATGTAATTATGTAAATTAAAATCAACATGGACAAAAATTCTGATTTTAAACTGACCCAGAAAAATCTAATATAAAATTAATCCGATGATGGAAATAATATTTGTGGTTGTATGTTAGTCGTCAATTAGGTGCCATTACTAGTATAAGTGTCAATACTTGTAATTGAACGGTTGAAATGCACCAAATTGCAATGACAATTCTGCCTACCATTCAATCTAGTCTAAGTTCAATTTTTATGGTCTACACATAATTTATTTCAACACTGATTTACATTCTTATTATTATTTTTCCATTTTAGGACTTGTGACTAAGAATTTTGAATTCCTTAAAATCAATGGTAAGAGACTAAGAGCCATTCATTAATTATGAATAACAAGTGGATTACATTCTCCGAGGACTCTTTTGACCGCCCTCTTCTTATCGGTATGAGACGCTGTCGACCTTCCTTCCCTAGATCCCGACCATAGATTTATCTATGTGCGGGAACACTGGGTATGATGATGATGAAGTGGATTACATTCTCATTAGGCCTAATATGTGTTATTGTTAAATCACAAATTCTTACTTGAGACCGCCTTTTGTAAAGACGGTTCTTAAAGGTCCAGTCCAATTCTAAATATATATTTAAGGGGTAAATAAAAATCAAACTAGGTAAACAAATTTAATTGGATAGGTGATTAAAGAAATGTGATTGTTAGATAGGTGGAAGAACAAATTAGAAGGTAATGAAAAATGGAGAAATAACAATTAATTTTCTTATTTTGGGGTATAAATTTATCCTAGGGAGGATGAGAGAATTCTTTAATTACCTCCAAATAAGGGAACTCAACTTTTTTTTATTCATCTTATTTAATTTACTCTCATTCACCTCTATCACAATTGTTTCAATAACATTATTTGCTTATTTAATTAACTTTGTTACATTAGTTTGACCTTTTGTCTCCCCTTAAATATTTACCGTCAATCTAAGCGACCCCTAAGTTGAGAAAAATTTACCATTCTTCAGATTTTAGCTCTTAATATGAAAAGGGATTAGTCTAAACTTTGTTCTTGGTAATTAATCAAAAAATTTCCAAAACAATTAGCAAGATGCCTTTGCTTATATCCTTTTATCTCCATATAACGTATCTTCTTAGCTTCTCCAAAATCTTTTATATCGAAATCACTCAAGAAAAGCTTTTTCAAAGCCTCCACGTCAAGCATATCACTACTCCAATCAACAACTATAAGAAGAGCTTTGTATGAAATCAATTGACACCATAAAGGGTTAACGGCCCGTTTGGTAGATAGTAATAAATCGCGGTAATGGGAATGAAATGCTAGTGTAATTTTGGTTGAACAATCTCTTTGCTTCCTTGATGGCCATGCTTGACAACTTTCAATCATCTCATTTTGTTCATAAAATTCATTCCAATGCATTACCAATGGGAGAGGTGGTATTAGGTGGTAATGGAAATTTGTGAACAAAAAAACTTTTTTGTGATCAAAGTTTCATTACCATGGGAATGACATGAAAGTTTTGATTAAATTTTACACTATAAATCATTCCTATTACCACCATTTAGTACCACTAACCAAACGAGCCGTAAGATTTATACCATTTTGTTGGAAATTATTTTTAAGCCATAAGAGACTTATCTAAGCAACATACATGATTCTTCTTAACCTGCTATTTCAAAAGCTCTGAATGTGGATTCATTCCATCAATTTAGCATGAAGAAATGTTGTTTTCACATCCAATGGGTGCATTTCCAAATCGTTACTTTGAGAATAACATTTTTCAATAACCCAAACTTTATAGATGGGACCTCCTTCGATCCTTTTTTTCTAGAAAATCCATTTGCGCCCTAAATTCCTCTTATTTTTAGGCGCCTTTACCAAAAACCAAGTTTTATCCAATCAAGAGACTCCATTTATTGGTTTATAGCTCCTAGCTACTTGCTTGCATTCATCGACACATCATAACTTTCTTATATGAGTCGGTATCATGACCTCCCTCCAACTCTTTTCTAGCTACAAAAAATTTGACCATGTTATCACACGATTTAATCTGTCTCTTTGTATATACATAAATATAGAAAAATCCTTTACTAAAAACAAATATCAATATATCTGTAAAAAACAAAATGAATGGTTTGATTTCTTTATTAGAAAATCCTTGATTCAAATAAAAATAACCCAACCGAAAATATCTTGTCCGTCCATCAATTGTTTTGAAAGGTAGCTAGTTTTTTGAGAGACCATCTTTTTAAGAGACATATCTCAAGTCAAGCCTATTAAAGATTAATGTCTACTTACCGTATTCTTTATGCCTACTTACGTTATCCTTAATTAATGCTTACTTACCACATCTCTAATGTCTACTTTTAATATCTTAAGTGTCTACTTACATCATTTTTAATACCTACTTACAATTTTAAAAAATATATAATAAGCCGACCTAATAAAGATGGTCACTTAAGAAGACGGTCTTTCATAAAAATTTGCGTTTGAAAGGTGTAGTTGAAAAATATAGGGATGTCTAACTAAAAGAGACGAGGACAACATAATGTACATGCATGTGTCCATGTTAGAATTGAATTGAGATAATCACGTACAATAATAATTAAGGTGTACTAACATTATAGAATACTATTAGTTGTCTAATGGTGACATATCTTGGCTCACCACTTTAAATTCAGCAACTCCACGTGTCACTCATATTTAGGTTTGGTGCCTATTGCTTTACTAATTATTACTCCCTCCTATTCATTTAAGTTGTCTCATTTTTTTTAAAGGCAATTCGCTCAAGTTGTCCTATTTTCTTTGTTGTCAGTGATTTTTTTCCTAAATACCCCATTTTCACATAAGTAATGACCAATATACCCCCACTTTTTACTACTTTTAATACCCTAAGTACCACCTTTACAATTAATTTAATCAATTATAAAATACCCAACTACCACCTTTTTGGTGGACCTCATCCCACTCTTAATATCTGTGTCCAACTCAAATGGGACAACTTGAGTGAATAGGAGGGATTATTATTATTATTATTATTATTATTTTATTATTATTATTATTATTATTATTATTATTATTATTATGTTTGATGATTAAGCTGGCCTTATTAATAATAATATTGTCTCAATTCAATTGTTTTTTTTAAATAATAAGGTTCTGAGTTTAATTCGAATCACATAGTTATTATTTTTCTTAGATAACCTATCCTATATATGCTCATATAATCAACTTTTCATTTTTTTAGGTCTTCCAATAATTAGAAAAACTATCTCTAAGTAAATAAGTCTTTATGATATCACACGTGGGTATGACTAAGTTTATTTGTGAAACTTTTTGGCTTTGCAATTTGCTAATACAATTTCATTTTACGACTACTTAATTTAGTTTTAAATATTACTTTGATCCTTTAAAATTGTTACTATAGTAAAAAATTTTTTATGTTATTATCAGCAATAATTTTTAAGAGGTAGATGGTGTAACAATGCTAGTGTGAATGTGATCATCTTGGACAAACCCTTTTATTGGAGAAAAAGTACAATTAATTGAAGTGCATGTTTTTCTCATGTTTCAAACCCAATCTAACAAATTGGATACCACAATTAATTTTTATCACCCTTAATTTCTCATACCAAACACCTCATTATTTTATCACCAAGGGAAGATTAGGGTCACACTATTTATGCAATGATCAACTTCATAAGCTTGGAAAATCATAGCAATTTCAATAAGTTTCTTGTAGGGTCCACTGGCAACAAGCAAAGAGTATAGATTGGATTATTAAACAAAATTTTAAAGGTGGAATTATTGACAAGTAATGAAAAATAGATTGGATTATTACAAAGGAGGAAGAGAAGATGAAAGGTAACCTGATATAGCAGGTCATTTCTTTGAAGGGTCCATTGACAACAAACTGAAATCAAAGGTTAGATTATTAAAACTTTTTTCAAAAGGTAGGATTAATGACAAGTAATTGAAGATAGGTTGGATCATTAACAATAACTTTTCTTATTTCAAAATCGTTGTACAATAGCACCAGTACTAACAAATAATAACTAAGAAACAAATATTTCTTCAACACTTACTGACTACTGTTATCATGGGAAGAAGCAATACCAATTTCAACAGCAAGTAAACTTCTTAATCTGTTTCGTGCTTCCCTGTGTTTATAAGTTTTATGGGAAGTTCACTGGGAGTTTTCACATCTGAGAATCACTCGTCATTTAACTTCTCACATCACCAATGAAACTTTTAAGTGATTCCTCAAAGAATATTAAATCTTCATTCAGAAACTCATTTTGATAAAAACAATTTTTTTGTATCAATAAAGAAAAAACCGTTGTTAAGATTAAAACAAGAAATACAAATAAGAAAATATTTGGTTCTCTCACTTAATTGATTATCAAGTTCATTTAACTGTAGATCAATTACTACTAAAAAACTTGAACTCGAGAATGATTTAGATTTGTCACTTGATAAGCAAAATTTTCTTGTTTTATTCATTATTTTTAAATTCTTGCAAGAACATTAACAAGCACATTTATATACTCATTAGCAAACTCATTCACGATCATAGTTCAAATTCATTGATGGATACAACGTAATTCTCTATAGATTTGAATTTTCAAACACATCCCAAGATTAAAGGTAAAGGTAAAGGGCCTTCTCGGTATCCTGCACAAGGCAGGGTCTGAGTAAGGGTTTTTATTTTTCTTGAAAGATGCGGACAAATCATACTCATATCTCCATGGAGGGAGTAAAGAGAGATGCGCGCAGTCAGGAAACATCCCAAGATTAATTAGTAATAATAAGCATTAAGAGCTAGAAATTTAGTTAATGTAACTTGTAAATTTTATGAAGGTTTCAAATCAAGAAAGCCTAATTTTTGGATCTCAAAATCATACTTAATTTTTTATTTTTAATTTCTATTTTTTATTTTTAATTTTATTGTCTAGGAACACGTTCTATCGTATCATACGATAGATATATGATAGATTATGATAGATTATGCAAGTTTCATTTTTAATTTATTAATAAGTAATGCCAGATAATTTTTCCTTGGTAGAATTAACATGTCATATGCGTAGTGTATAACATATTTACAATTTAAATGAATAATCATTATTCAATCCAATGTTATACATAAATGATTATTCAACTTTTTAAATGTAATAGAATTGTTGGAAATACTTCACATGTGAGACAAGATCCCACATCGATAAAAAAGTGGGTTGTGGACTTGCATATATACTTGGTGAGCTAATCCTCCTATAGCCATATGGTTTTGGGAAACAATGAACCTCACCAAGTGTATGTGCAAGTCAACGCTCTTGACCAGTGGGTTTGTGGGCCCAAGCCCACGGGTGTCCCGTGTCCCCACGAGTGGGCCACGGTGAGATTATGTGACGAATTGTCACGGCCTAATAAGAATCACTGGAGTGAGGGCACACGGTGTCATGTACCCCTAGGTGTTTTTTTCTAAAAAAAAAATTGACATTGTAGACTTTTCTATTGGTAATAGTCAGAGTATATAATTAATACTGAAGTCTTATTTATTTATGATGTTATCTAATTTTTTAATTAGGTTAATTGATTTATTTTGTTTCATTTCCTTTTATGGCATGCCATATTTAAAATTTTCGCAAGGGTAAAAAAATTGTTAATTTTACAAATGAAACACTGCCAAAATTTTGTCATTAGTTAGTGCCCCTTGAGTCTTTGTACCCTGGATCCGCCATTAAGAATTATTAATAATTATTAATATTAATATTAATAGTATTATAGCAGAAGATCTAAAGGAATGTTCTAAAGGAAGCAATTAGCATGCCTTCTGAATCACACCTACATCATAGTTAGTGCACGTCCACGTACAAAGCCTACTAATTAGTAATTAATCAACATTAATTAATTAGGTAATTAAACAATATATAAAATAAAATAAAATAACGTTACTATGGTGTATCCCACTGCACTCAATTGTCTTTGTCTTGGACACTTATCCAAAAGATATAATAATTAGTGAATTTAATAATTATAATTATGATGTTAAGTAGGTACATTATGTATATAATTAGCTGACCAAATCATTACTTTGGACGTAAATATCTCAACACATAGAATTGTAATATTGGTCAATTACTTGATTCTCTGTCTTTATCGCTAACCTTAACTTCAAAAAATAATTTAATTTACCTCTAGGAAACAATAAAAATTAATCTAGAATTAAATTTTTAGGAAAAAAAAAAATTTAAGTAGGAATTTTAACAACTAAAGTTTAGTTAGCACTAATATACTTTGAGAGGCTTAATTTTAAAAAAAAATTATCAATGATATCCCTGAATTTTGACACTTTATCAATAGTACCTATAAGTTTTATTTTTTTTATTATCAATGATACCCTCGTACTATTGAGCGTTTTACAACCGTAACATTTTTAAACTTTTTTTTATCAAAAACTCGTCCCAAACCGTTAACTTTTTTCTTTTTCTTTAATTTTTCAATTCAAAACATAAAAGAAAATTAACGGTTTTGAACGATTTTAGACGGAAAAAAGTAATAAAGGTTATGGTTGTAAAATGCTCGATCAATAATACAAGGGTACCATTGATAATAAAAAAAACTTAGGGGTACCATTGATAAAGTGCCAAAACTCATGTGTACCATTGATAATTTCCTTATAAAAATTAGAATAAGTTTGTTCTTGTGTGAGGTCGTCTTACGGTAAGACAATCTTATAAGATTAGAAAATTACCTTATTAAAGATAATCTCAATTATGACTCATTCACTCAAAATAATCCTACAATTAATCAACTCAAAATATAAAATGTTGTTGACATAATCATTCTTCTCATAATATTCCGAACTTTTATTCATTTTCTCAAACCACTCCTAATTTTTAGTTCAAAACATACCTTGAATCTTCAATACTCCCTCTGTTCTTTTAAGTTTGTCCACATTACTATAACGGACAGTTTCATAAGTTTGTCCTAATACTTTCCTTTTTTGGAAAGCTTTTATCTTCCAAATACTCTCTTTATCCCTCATTTAACCCTCATTTCTCTCTCATATTAATAAAATAATACCCACTATCTATAAAGATACCGCCTTTCTTAATAAAATAATACCCACTATCTACAAAGATTCCACATTTCTTAATTTGTGTGAAATCTTCAAATAGGACAATCAAAAAAGAACGGAGGAAGTAAATTACTTTAAATTAACCACTATTATGATGTATTTTAAACGAATTAATGAGTAATATTTCAGATTATTTTGAACAAACTTTTCAATAAATTTTGATATTTTATTACAAAACTATGTATTTACGTCAAGAAACCAACTCAACTAAAAGCCTAATGATTGAGGGCCCATAATATATTATATACTCTAACACACCCCCTCACACGAGAGTTCTTTAGGTTAGAAGTGTGGATGCATCACATGTGCTCCTCATACATGACGCTAAATATTCCACTTTAAATGAAGGGTGATTGAGATTCGAACTCGTAACCTCTTGTCACACTTGCCTCTGATACAATGTCAAGAAACTAACTCAACCAAAAACTTAAGCTGATGATTAAGGCCCCAAAATATATTATATACTCTAACGGTAACAATACAATATGAAGGGTCTAAGCGACAGCTCAACCTAAGTATAATAAAAGCACAAAAGTAATTAGGAGGAACTAATATTATGTGTATACAGGTAAGATTTCCAGTTTGCTCTAGCTACCTAAAAAGTTAGCCATGATCCATGACTTATAATCTTGTCTGGTTTTCAGCAATTATTTCCAAAAACAAAAAAGTGCCAACAAAGAGTTCCCATCCAATCATATGCTTCCACGTTTATAATTTTATCAAATTTGTAGGACACTTTACCTAATTTATGTACCCCTAGCATGGAAGTCATTCTGAGATTTTTATAATGGAAACACAAGTGTCCCTATTTTGTTAAGATTGCTTCTTTGTTCTACTCATTTCTTTACTAACTTTTCCTAATGGTTGCATTCATGGATTCTATAGTCCACGCAAACAATCAAACATTTAATTATTATACATTTAATTATTACTGTTAAAGTATATAACATAATCTGGGGCCTCAACCATAAACTTAAGCTTATGGTTAAGGCCCCAGATTACGTTATATATATACTCTAACACGCCCTCTCACATGAGAGCCCTTTGGGCTAGAAGTGTGGATGTAACACATACCTGGTGCTAAATATTCCACTTAAATGAGGGGTGATTGAGATTTGAACCCGTGATCTCTTTCACGTTGGCTCTGATACCATGTTAAGGAACCAACTCAACCAAAAGCTTAAGCTTATGGTTGAGGCCCCAGATTATGTTATATACTCTAACAATTACCGTCTTAAATAATTATACTACGGAAATATACATGATTCTTAAAACTAAAATGTGTAGTTTCATCGAGAATATGATATGTTTTGGATCCCAAGTTACTAAGTGAGTTATAGCTTCTCAACTCTTTCTACCGATTTATAATTACTCCCTCCGTCCCATATAATTTAAAGTAAAAAGAAAGTTATTATTTTTAAGATAAATTTAGATAATGACAATAAATAAAGAGACAGTATAAATTGTGTTGTTGAATTAAAAAGGATTAAAATGTATAGATGAGATTAAAATGAAGTGGTGGACCGTAGTCCAAAAAAAACGTAAATCAGAAACTTTGCTTCGAAAACTGAAAACTTGAAATAGATAAAACTCTTAATAAAAAAAAGCATGCAATTAAATCCAAATCAAACTTGTTCCTGCTGGAAAGAACAATCAACACCCTCTTCAAGGATGAAGGGAATGTCTTTTAAGATTCACAATGGATATGAATCACTGGGGAGGCACGAGATGCGTTCTAGCGTATTTGTCCAAGATAATCTGCACAAGATGACAAACAAGGGCTGGAGAGGGGGTCTCCGGGGGACCTTCTCCGATGTTTAAGTCAGTAATGGAACTGAGAAAGCTTTAAGTATTAAGAATAGAATGGGCTTATCTTGTGTTGAGTTTAGATAAAGATAAGTAAAGTTAAGTAGAACTAGGTTACCGTATGAAGTGCATGGCACTGTGTATTTATAGTAGGGGGCATGGGAGAGAGTTCCCCAAACCCTAATTAAGGACTATTTAGGCTTTTACCATTCATGGAATATTCTGATGTCAAGGTAGAGGAGACAAAGAATATCTTTGTAGCTGTCGTGGCCGTTGTTGAATGGTGGTCTTTGAGAAGGTGGTCCCCTTTTGTGGCTTCTAGTGAGCCGTAGTACAACAAGGTACGAGGTAGGTGTGGTGTCTTGCCTTACCCGAGTTGCAATGGTACTTAGAGCAGTACTTTTACAGCTGTTGCTTTGCCATGTCAGCATATCCGTTGCTTTTGCCTTGTGGGGTTGATTAACCCTTCAGGCGTTTTGTTTGTTGTTCTTTAGGATGGGTTGTCCTGGGAGGTATGTGGTCTCTTCCCAGGACGGTTCGTCCTGTAGGATTATTTGCTCTTTCTACAGGATCTGAGGATCCTGTAGGCATATTATTGAAATTGCTTCATTGCTTTTGGGATTAGTATCCTTAATCGAGATTACGTATTTCAGCACATACAAAACTTATTCCAAATATAAGCGTCTGATACCCTGAAGCATATGATCGGGTCTGTTCATACTTAGATAGTGCGAACAATAATAAAATGGTCAAAAAAATCAAGTGTTTGTTCGCACTTAATAACTGCGAACAGGTCAAATAGGGTCAACATGTTGATTTTAAGAAAAGAGTTGTTCGCACTTAGTAAGTGCGAACAAACTGAAAACCTAAGGTTTGCGGATTACACGCTTAGTTTTAGATAAATAATCTTATTTATTTCAAATTTTCTCGAAAACTCAGCGACCCATCACCTGGCTTGCGATCCGCAATTTGCTTCTTCACAAAAACTAGTAACTTTACGACATTCTTCACGAGACACTACAAATCTCGCGACTCAAATCCTCCCTTCGTCTCAAATCGATTTCAAACTCAATTAGAATCACAAAATCCCAACACTAGGCCATGAAGAAATAACCATTGATTAGAAACACTTTATTTTCACATCTTAGTGGAAAAAAGCAACAAAAGTCTTGTATTTTCATTTTTTTATTCACACTTATTAATGGGGTAAAATTATATAAAATTACTTCATCTTATTTCTTTTATACATAACAAATTCTTATTTGAGACAGTCATTATGAAAGACACGTGTCACATGAACCGGCCCACTATTAATTAAAAAAACTTCAAAAAAAACGTGCGTTGTGTGACCTATTTGGAGTTGGTGTTATAACCTATTGAAATTGATATTTTAACCTATTAGAGCTGGTATTTTAACTTGTTAAAGTTGGTTTTTGGACTTGGGATTTTAACCTATTAAATTGTTGTTTGAACCTTAAGTTGTTAACTTATTGAAATTGGTATTATAACCAATTAAATTTGGCATTTTAACCTAATAAAGTTGGGTTTTAATTTATTGAAGTTAGCGTTTTGACCAATTACCACAGGTTAAAACACGAACTTCAATAGGTTAAAATACCAACTATAGATAATAAGTTATAATACCAACTTTAATAAAAACTTAAGGTAAAAACAACAATTTAATAGGTTAAAACGCCAGCTGCAAATATCAACTTTAATATGTTAAAATACCAAATTCAATAGATCATAACACCAACTTCAATATATTATTACATCAATTTTAAATATGTTCAAACACACGCGTCAAGTTTTAGGTTTTTCTCTAAAGAGTCATCTCTTATAAAGACAGTTTCTTAGGAGAATTGAGTTCAATATTTTTTACACTAATTTAATATGCACAACAAAATATATGCTAAAAACTAATATATTCAGGTTAATAATCATTCTTTCACAATTCTTGTATGAAACAATCTCATCGTGAAACGTGCATCATATATAGTTTAAATACCCTAATAATACAAACTATTAGCATATGAATTTTTTATTTTTCATCTCAGTGAGTAACAGCCTCTTTTAAGAGTAGCTGTTATTCTTTAGTTTTTTAATTGTTTGTCAAATAAAAAAATAAAAAAAAAGAAAAATAAAAGAAAAGTAAAATGTCAAAGGAGAAGCATCAAGTGTGGGAGAGAAAAAGAGTGGAAAGGAGGTAAGAAAGCATATTCTTATGTTGGGTGGATAATCCGAATAGCGGCAGCTTGACTTAGCCCGCCCACTACCCACACGTGGGTCATCTCATGACGTGGCATTCAAATCCCGACTTCTATCATACGTTTCCCCCTTCTCTTTACATTGCGGCTAAGTGCACACACGCACACTCTCTCTACACTAGGTATTATTTCACTATGTCACACACATTTTATTAGTTTTGAGCTTATAATAATTAAATAAAATTTCATGTCGGCACTTTATTTTATTTTCAAAATTGGATTTTTGTTAACTTATTAAATAAAAACTAGTTTCATGAATTTAAGGTTTTTTTTTAAATTTTTAAAAAGCAATTTTAATTGATATGCTACTTACGATTTTTAATAGTTACTACAGTAAAGTAAAGATGAAAGGCACTTTCAGAGTTTTCCGCACAAAGTAGGATTCAGATGGAGTTTTTTTCCTAATTGAATTGGTCACTGATCAGAAGTCAACATATGAAAGGTTACAAATGTCACTGATCAGAAGTCAACATATGAAAGGTTACAAATGCAATTGCAATTCCATCTGGCATACCTTTAAATAGTTTACTAGTGTAATGCCTGTACAATGTACGTGATTTTTTTAAATTTTCACACATATATAGTGTAATTAAAGTGAAAAATCTGCATTGAAAACTGTAAAGTAAATAAAAATAATTGAGCTAGTAAAGCTGTTGAAATAACATATTTTTAACAATAGAAGTAGAAGAAAAAAACAACATTTACACTCAAGAGTAAAAGATATAATAGTAAATTAGTAATAATTAAGTAAACAAGAAAACAACATTATTAAGAAAAATGATTTATAGTGACACAAATGCAAATTATATCAATTTCTCAATACTCATTATAAAGGCGCAACATGTCTAAGTAGTTGTTGAATTTGTATATTGTATGACGGCTTAGTTAATGAACTAAACAAAGTATGCATATAAATGATGAATAACAATACCTAAGCGTAAACAAAAATAACGCAAAAAGGTGGTTCACCACATTTAGTCTACATCAATCATCATAGATAGAGTGGCCAGTAGGGATGGGCATGGATCGGATTTGGGTCGGATCCAACAAGATTCAGATTCAGACCCTAATTTTTTTTATTGGACCCAGACCTGGACCTGGATTCGTAGGGTCTAAAAATTTTGGATCCGGACCCAGACCCTCAGGATCTGGCGGGTCGGTCTGAATCTGGGTCCAACACAATTTTATTTTTTTCCTAAAATTTTTTAAAACGTATATGATGAAGTGCAATTTTCGACCATTTGCATAAACTATTTAAACATTTTCGACTAACGAGGATCTTCTAATACTTTATACTAATTGAGCGAAACATATGAAGTTTTTCAATAAAGTTCTTAGAACTAAATATTTATCAAGTCTATAATTTTTAAAGTATTGATACAACGACCAAATTTTAAATTACATGAACCGATAAAGGTTAAAATAACGCAATGTTAAAAAATATAACAAAATTTCAAATCAAGTAATTACATAAACATAATACCTAATGTATAATTTTTTTTAAAAAGATGTAAATGGGTCCATGGGTCGGATCTGGGTCTCAGATGTGAAGACCCGGACCCGAACCCTAAGGTCATGGACCCAGATTCGACCCGGACCCATAAGGTCCAAAAAAAGGAGGACCCAGACCCTTAAAATTAAGGTCGGTCGGGTCTAGACTCATAAGATCTAAGACTCGTGCTCATCCCTAGTGGCCGGTATTCGAACATGCATGTTCTAAAAGAAATAAAACTTTAGTCGTGATTAATTCTTAAAAAAACAAAAAACTTTAGTTGTGATTCAAATTTCAAAGGAGAAATTAATTAGAAAAGAAAGGCTAACTTTAGGAAGTACATGATAAAACAAAATATACTAGCTAATAAATATGACTTTCCTTTCTATTAAAAGATGACTTAGACGTACTGTATTGTATACTTCATCCACTCTAAAATACTTATAATATTTGATTTTTCACACAGTTCAATACACGAAATCAATCCTTAATAATATCTCTAATTATATACAAATTACAATATAATAAAATTTTAATATTAATAATATTTACATTGACACGGATAAAACAGATCCGCAGAGATAATATGAGGCAATATATTTGCCTTGGTCCTTCGACTATCCATGCTTGAGGTCAATTATTTGCCTAGATCCTCAAGCATACATTACACAATAATTGTATTTTCGGTGTGTTAACTAATTTCAAGTGTACACTTTGAGTCGTTCTGTACCAATCAACAAATTAATTAATACTATTTAATTAATTTAATTAAGTCCTAATAATTATATTTTATTGTTAAACTTATGATTTTGCATTTTAAGCACACTCTTAAGAAGGATTTTGTGGTACAAAAAGCTACAAAAGTAACTTTCTTTATATCATGATACATTATGATAAATAATTTCTTTAAAAAATGTAAGAATAATTGAGGATATGTTTTGTGTGTAGGGGAAACATGATGCCCAAGTTCAATTATTAATTGATAGAAGAACCGGAAAGCGGGACTGTTCGCCGCATCCACAAAAAGCCTAATTAATTAATAACCAAAATATATAAGGAGGAGAAATTGAGGCTATCACATACGTATTTTGATAATGAAACTTCATAGAAGCTCCACCTTGAAATATGAAAACAAAAAAGAAAAAAAATAATAAATTGCCTTAATTTATGTTTTATTCTAATCCAAAACTAGGGCTATCACTCGTTTGTACTTACTACTTCCTCTGTCTCGTTAAATTTGTCTATAATATTTGATAGGGAAATTACAGAAAAAGTAAATTGGTATTATATGAAAAAAAGTGAGAGAAATATGTGTATAAAATATATGTATGTTAAATATTGTATATAATTAAAGAAAAAAAATATGAGTTAATTATTATGATAAAAATCAGGGTCATCTCGTTTAGTTTTAGGCCACAGAGCGAAAATAAAATGGCCTTTGAATTTAAGGTGTAATAAATTATATAATATTTGTTTGGTTTTGTGTTGTTGATACTTTAACTATTTTATTAATAAATCTCGAATAATAACTCATATTACATACTAAAAAATATAGATTAAATATTATAATTTTTCCCTAAAATATTTGGAGTTCTGGCACGCTTTGCCTAATTTATTAATGGACGGACATAATAAAAAGAAAACATGAGCAAATTTTGTAGAAAAACTAAAAAGAAAAATGATAGAGTAGGGGATTGTTTGTATCCCATGCAAAATGACATGGAATAAAAATCATATACTTTTTTTTGGTCCCTACAAATAATGTTATCACATTGATGTTTCATCTAGAAGTTCATTCATTCAACGAAGTTTTTTAAGTAAGCTAAGAATTGATATATTTTGGTCAATTATACATGGAAACATTGTTATATTAAAAAGTTATATTTTTATTTACAATAATATGTGAGCAATCTGGATTCTGGATTGATCACAATGTGATTCTATCATGTATGATGTGTACAATCCAATAAATTTCTAAAATAATTATTAATTTTTTTATTTATTATCTTTCATTACTTTTAGGTGAGATAAAGAAGTTGAAATCAAGAAGTTAATTAAAAATTAATGTTGTATACATAAAAATAGGAGTTTTTTTTATGTGGTAGATAATATTTTTAAATTCCTATATAGTGATTCCTAGGTTTAAATTCAGTACAACAAATTTAACTTTTTGCGACATTGAATTTAGTGTCATTAAAAAATTGCAACTGATTTATATCTTTAGTATAATAATTATTAGTTTTTATTTTAAGTTTTACCATAAAGTGATTTAGCGACATTTTATTTGGTCTTTAGTGACATATGTAATTGTCACTATAGTCTATAGTGGCATTTGTTAGAAATATCACTAGATCATATGTCGCTAAAAGCTTTAGTGTGACTTTTTATTATGTTGCTAAATGATCTAATAAATGTCATTTAATCCTCTATATACACTATAAGAAATTTGAAATAGCGACATTTAAATTAAATGTTATATCCCACTAAAAGCAAATTATGTTGTAGTGATTTTTTCATGTGGTAGATAAAATGTTAAGTTATATTTGTTTAATTAAGTATATTAATTTGATTTTTTATGTGGTAGATAAACATCTTTTTAATTCGTAGGGTGACCTTAGGTTTCAACTTTTTCATGTGGTAAATAAAATATTAATTTATTTATTAAATTAAATACTCATTTCAATCAAATTTTCAAAAAAAATTCTCCTTAAGGGTGAACGAGACATTTGTTCTTATGAAAAAAAAATCGTTATGATGGATAATAATCAAAGTTGTTAAAATCGGAATCCTACCTAGAATCATGCATACTATAGAATGAAGTCAGTAGCATTGAATAGTAGATTCGTAAGATTCTACAATTAACTTAAATTTGCCATCTAATCAGATTAATTATTCATCTCAAAAGTTTAAGTTTATTAATTGAAATTTCATTCACTTCATTTTAAAATAGAAAAATATTTGATAATAAATTCATATCTTTACACCAATAAAGATATTTATATTTTAAAATTATGATTATAGACCGTTAAATCGTAAGAAAAATTAATGAAAAATGTTATATAAGAACAATCGATATAAATTAAGAATAAATTTATATAATCAAATCGTTAAATAGAAAGATCGTAAAATCGTGTAAGAAAAATTATGCCGTTAGATACTTAATTATCTAATTAAGTGTGTGAATCAATATACTATATATTAGACTTTAAATCATAAGCTAAAGAAAAATAGTAAAATCTTAAACCGATATTTTTGATTTAAAAGAAATATTCTTGTTTGAGACAATCTCTTAAAAAATGTTGAAATGTCCATGTGTTACCTGTCAAGGAACCAAATCAATCAAAAGCTTAAGTTGATGATTGAGGCCCCAAGATATGTTATGTACTCTAACATTACCCACATGTAAGTAGTCCTACATCGGAGAAAGAGAAGAGTATGCATTACTTTATAAAATCAAAGAGTAACTTCTACTATTACCAATTGGTTTTAGTAGTGAACCTTCTTTGAATTTATGAGTGAACTACTTCTTCTACTCGTTGATCAGATTGCACTGGTCCATTTTCTAAATTCTTAAACAGTAAATGATAGTCAAGTTGATTAATTAATTAATAGGTTAAAAACACAAACAGTAGAGTAATAAACATAGTATTGGGTGATTAATATAAACATAAAAGAAAGTAGTCGTAGACGAAGCGGGGGCAAGAGTCAACAAAACTTTATGATTAATAAGTCGTTAAAAAAAGAGGACAATAAAGTTATTTGAGCTTCAAATGACGCAAGCAGTGACAACATAGCTCAAGCGCACGATAGTGATACCTGTATACGTGGTGTTTTATTATTGGTTAGTCAACACGTGTCTAGGCTGCGGTCAGCTATGTGCTTGTCACCCAAGTAATGTCGGCTCAGCTGTCGATGCATTGTATCAAGAGCATTTTCTGCCTTCCTATTCTAACTTTTTCCTAATAACGACAAAATCTATCATAATTTTTTTCTTTTTCTTTTTTTTAAATGTTTGTTTTTACTACCGCTAATTCGTGTTGTTAGGGATGGTAATAGACTAATAGTCCAGAATGATATGAAATCACCTTCTATTTTTAAGGTTTTAATTTTTTAATGCTCAATAGTGTGTCTGTGATACTTCAGATTTAGATTGAAAAGAGATTGATAAACTATTTATATTAATAAGGTGCATTTTCTTAGGATGAGTGATTTCTTGGAAAGTTTTCCTAGAAGCGCACAAATAATGCCAAAGTGCACTGAAAAGACTTGTGTTACAGTGTCATTAATGGGTAAGTTTAATTTTAGTGTCTTCTAATCCAGACTCAATCTCTAAACCCATTTGGGACCCAACTTAGTAGATCAGTTCAGACTCGTTGTAGACCCTACTTATTAAACAATCTATTCAAAACTGTTTTTTTTTATATGTGCACTCATTTTAGTTACCATAAACTCATCAGACTTAACAGTTTTTTAACGAGTCTAGATCTGGTTTAATTGCACTTGACCCTAAATTTTTAATCTCTTTTTTTCGTAACTCGTGTCATTCTTTAATTCAATTTTCATTTCCACTAAATATAACATTTACTAATTAAAATACAATAATATTAGTAAAAGTATACTATTAGAGACTAGAGTTGAACACTATAGTAAAAAACATTATAGTGAGACTAAAAAGTGTAAACTTTTCAAAATTCAACCAAAGCTAGTGCTCCAAACACGTGCGAATTAAAAAAACAAAAAATAAAAAATAAAAAAATAAAAACCCACACCATCTTCCCCCCTCTATAAAATGCCCCAAGAAATGTCTATCCGAAGGCCCGTGTTTTGAGCAAGCAGCTTCATCTTTGGGATATACACAGCAAAGAATCGAAGCAACAACAACCATTTCATTATTCATTTATCTCCAATTATCAACTCTAATCGTCTACTTCTTCAAACTTCTAAATCCAAGAATCAAGAAACTTCTAGAATCAAATCGTCTCATCTGATCCGATCCGGTCCGGTTTGATTCGATTTTTTTAAGCATAATCATGAGTCAGGAATTGGTGTTACCACCCGGATTTCGATTTCATCCTACTGATGAAGAATTAGTTGTTCATTATTTATGCCGCAAGTGTGCTTCTCAAACTATCTCTGTTCCAATTATTGCTGAAATTGATCTTTATAAGTTCGATCCATGGCAGCTTCCTGGTAATTTCTCTTCTGGGTTTTTCTGGGTTTTTTTTTATTTTCGATTTTTAAATTAATTAATAACCATAGTTCAATATGGATCCCCTTTGAAGGCAATTTTCTGGGATCGTCTTAAATGATTTTTTGGGAAAATTTTTCATCTGGGTAAGTTTAATTTCAAAATTATTTTTAAAATTTTCCAATTTTTTTAAAAAAAGGAATAGAATTATCACAAAAAAGACGGCTCTAAAAGTCCAGTCCAATTCTGAATGTATATTGTTACAACTCTAACTATAGATTTGAGCTGGACTTTTGAGAGTCATCTTTACAAAAAAAACGATCTCTCAAGAGAATACCCGTAGAATTATATAATAAAAAATTTAGATTTTTAAATAAGTTTTAATTGTTTAATGTTTTTGATTAATAGGGATGGCACTGTATGGTGAGAAAGAGTGGTATTTCTTTTCTCCAAGAGATAGAAAATACCCAAATGGGTCAAGACCTAATCGGGCAGCTGGATCCGGGTATTGGAAGGCAACCGGGGCGGATAAACCGATTGGAAAACCGAAAACTCTAGGTATAAAAAAGGCTTTGGTGTTTTATGCTGGGAAAGCTCCTAAAGGTGTGAAGACTAATTGGATAATGCATGAGTATCGCCTTGCTAATGTTGATCGATCTGCTGGCAAAAGAACTAATCTTAGGGTAATTTTTTAATTACTTTTTTATTCATGCTTAATGTTTATTAGATTAATACATTTTATGCTAACGCAAATTCTTAAATGAGATGGTCTGGTGAGATTATTTCTATTAAACTGACTCACGTGTATTTAATCTAATCTAATGAGTCAGTCTCATATAAGACGGGTTGTGACTTGAATTGTGAAGTTGATTGTTGATATTAGATGATATAATGAAATATAAAAGCTTAGGGTGATTTTAGTAGATAAATATCTTCATTTATGTTTAATTTACTTTAATTATCTTATCTTTTCACAAAATTCTTTCTAGTATCATTATTTAATTTGATGATTACATTATCAAAATAAAAGTAATGAATTTTTTTAAAAAAACAATTGTAAAAAATTTCATTATTATTAATCTAAGGCCAATTAGACTAATGGGTGAGTCTAATATGGGTGCTCATGGGTAAAATTGGAATATGAAAATTATGTTATTAATCATTAGGTTGCTTTTCACTTTTCAAACTATCTTTCTTTATGAATAGGGGTGAATATGTCATTTTCTTTATATAACTTTGATTTTTTTTTGAAAATATTTTGATTTTTAGTGTTAGGGTAAATGGGTCATTTTGGTGTTGATGTTGAAACCATAGGCAAAATATGTGTGGTTTTAAACAATACAACACAAATAAAATAAATAAATTAATAAGATTATGATTTCATGTGATTCACTATACTTTTCTAGTGGCACCTAAATGGTTTTGCTTTGAGGTGATGGACCACCCATATGGGTTTTTTCATGTCAAGACAAATCTATTCCAATATGGACCTTCCTAGAAACTCCTTGTGATATTGGCATTTTTATCTAATTTTATTTATATGATTTAACATATTGTATAATTATAGAAAGAAAAATAATTTTTTATTGATTTTTTACAACTTTCCTTTTAAGTTTTATTCCATTCACACTTGCTAATTAAGAGATAAGGTTTACACAACTTTGTTACATTTATGCTCACATCTCTACCAACCTTGTGTTCCTAATTTGCAATGTAATTATTATCTTCTAAGTATCAAAATTAATAAATATTATCATTAATTTTGAGAAATTTAATTGATATTTTGTATTAATTAAAATTTTTAATTTATATGAAAATATATGATATTTTCAAATTGGTGCACACTAAAATAGCATAGCAAACAGTTTCGAAAAAATGTAGATTTTTATATATAAGTCAAGTGGTGATAAACATGTTGTGTCATGCTTAGTTGTCAAAGATTTTGATGCTTGTGAGCTTAGCCAAACCTAGTACAATTACTAGCATTATTATAGTTGTAGCTTCTAAGTTTTAGAGTTTTTATTTTAATTCTTCTCTTTTACTTTATAATTTGTATTTTTATATTGTTTTCAAATTGTTTTTACTTTTTATTTACACATTTTTCTCATTTTATATTTATTTTAATGTTAGAGACTACACAATTATAACACACCTATAGGGTCATAAAGTATACATTTATTTTTGAAACTCGAATAAAACAATAAATATATAAATGTAGCAAAATCAATTAGTACATTTTAAAAGTTCTTGATTAATGGTGGACCATTTACAAATAATTGACACATTTTTCTTTCCCTAATTTCAGCTTGATGATTGGGTATTATGCCGTATTTACAACAAGAAGGGGGTTATTGAAAAGGACTACAACAATGATCAAAAGCCCAAACCCACAATCCCAAATTCATTACCCCAATATTCAGATTTTGAGGATCAAAAGCCGGTGATTTCGAGCGCCCCTATCGGATTCTCCGTACCATCACCGCTCGCTCCACCGAAAAACGATCTATTGCATTTCGACACATCCGACTCAGTCCCTCGTTGCCACACCGACACAAGCGGGTCGAACCTCCCAGCATCGCCCGAGTTCATGTGCGACAAAGAGGTCCAAAGCGACCCTAAATGGCACGATTTCGACAAGAATATCGATTTCCCGCCATTCAATTACATGGATGCGTTTACGGATGACCCATTTCAGCATGATCAAATGACTAGTTTTCAGGACATATATATGCTCCTCCGGTAAAGAAATCGAACCAAGTCGAAACGAATGCTAGGGTTTCGGGCTGCAGGGCCGGGTCTCGTAGGATATATGCTGATGAAGAATAGTTTAGAAGGAAGATTAATTCTTTGTAAATTGATTCTGATGCTTCAGCATGTTAATATGTAGTTCATTGTAGGGGACTATAGTGAATTTTAGGGGTACGGTGGTGTAGCACAATTTTTTATAATCAAAATATATTGCGGGAAATTTGATCATTCAGAAAATCCTTTACTCCAACTAGGAATGTATATAGTGCATGTAGTAATTTTTTTAAATTGGAAAAAATTATAGTAGTATTTTGAAAATAGATTATATAAAACATATTTTGTGTTGCTTTTTTTATTATTAAAGTTGTTTTTCCCTTCATCGTAGTATACTATAACACTACAAAAAAAATAATAAAATGGCGACTATTCATTTTATTGCCATTTGGTCAAATAGTTGATTTAGCGACGGGTTGGTGATGTGACATTGGTGGACGCTAAAATCAAAGTGGACGCCTTTTTTGGCTGCTGTCGCTAGTCTCCAATACACAAATGACGATGATATTTCTGACGCCAGTTGGTCGCCCTTGGCGATGACCACTTAACCGTCGCTTTTTGCCATTGCTATTTCATCACTTTTTTGTATGTAATATAGTAGAATTTAATTACCATCAATTCATATGTATTAATTATGGAATTAATTATGGATGAGGGTTTTTATAATATATTTATTTTAAGTTCAATTTAGATACATTGAGAGATGCGTTTCACAAGAATAATTCATCCAGATTAGTTGAATTTATAAAATACAAGTATGTAAGGAGTTACCAAGTGATGATGTTGCAATTTCTAAAAGTGTTTTAGAGCCTTTAAACACTTTTCAAAGATCCTTTAAATTGAGCAAACACGTTTCAAAGATAATGTCTCGAAATATCTAAAAAGGCTAAACTCTAAAGTATATGGAATTTAAGAAGTGAGAGAGAAGTGTTATCAGACTTTATTGATTGGATAAATTAAAATAGAAAAGTGACTAGTATAGTAAGAAAAGTGATTTATTTAAAATGATTAGCGAGTTTAGAATTGAACCAAACAATAAATCTATATAGTGAATGCTAATAGTACATCATGGTTTTTGTAGGGTTTTTGAAAGTTAATCTTTTTGTGAGTTTGAGTATTAGCAAGTACTATTAACTTTGATGAACTTGTAAGGTTTAATGTGAATTTTTGAGTTAAAGAAAAAGGATTTTATTGAATTACATGCTCTAATTTAAGTCGTACACTCTTTGTCCACATAAATTTGCTTTGTAAGACTCAAGAATTTCTGACATATTTGAGATTTAAGATGCAAATTTAAAGAGACTGAGAAAGTAATACTTACACTAAGATTTTTTTAATTCTAATTTAGTTCCGTTAATGAAAACAAAGACCATCAAATTTGATGCACTTATGTTTAGAAGAGTCGAGCTATGTTAATTAATTTTATTCAATAGTTAATAATTAATTATTATTATTATTATTATTATGATTATTATTATTATCATTATTATTAAAATGAAAAAGATCACAAAGCTAATTTTATCTCAATTGGAGCATGTACCAATTTCCAAATATATAATCATAAGTTCAATCATGTGAGTAGATCTCAATTTGTCTAATTATAATGCTTCCAAATCAAAATTATGTCCACTTGTACAATAGTATATCTCCTAACAACACAATTGATTTTCTTGTAATCTTAAAATAAAGTCAAATCTCAATCATACAAGATTGATCAATAAATCTCATCTATAAGAATTGATGATCTTTTCTATGCAACTTTTTGAAGTTTTACCATGAAAAGATAAGATGATGATGAGGACATGAACTATGTACAAGCCAACAAATTATTGTAGTACATCATAAACTAGCATATACTCTCTATCCCAGTTCAATTTGTATTAATTGTCATTTTAGTCCATTCCACTCAATTTGCATCAATTGCCATTTTGATCAATTCTATTTACTCTGCATCATTTCTATATCACAAATTAATGCTTGAGACCGTCTTTTGTAAAGACAGCTCTCAAAAGCCTAGCCCAATTCTAAATTTATACAGTAAGTCTTATGGGAGACGGTCTATTCTATAGACGGAATACATAAAGCTCAGCCCAAAATATAATATAGTATATTTGGGGTTATAATAAATTATTTGGGGTTATAATAACTTATATTTGGGGTTATAGAATAGTATATTCGAGGTTATAATACCTTATATTTAGGATTATAACATAATATAATTGATATTATAATAAAAAAAATCAGTTAAGGGAAATGGGCTGGCCCAATTTTGTGGTCTATCCTATAGACCGTCTCTTGTGAGATTTTGTGAAATTTATATTGTTACAACTCTAAATTTAGATTTGGGCTTGACTTTTAAGAGTCGTCTGTACAAAAGATGGTCTCTCAAGAGAGCACTTGTTTCTATATTTAGATAATGCCACACAACTCTTTTTTTAATTTTATCTACGCAATTCATTCTCTCTCTTCATCTATTACTATTATCCATTTTTTCCGAATAAACTTACTTTTTCTTTAATTCAATTCTAACGAGACAGATAGAATACAAATTGGATAACTATGACAAATAGTAACTTATATTGCCAAAATAAATAAAAAAAAAAAAAACAAGTGATTGTAGATGAAGAAGAACATAAATAAGATTTGGGGGAGTTCTTATCTCTTTGGCAATACCCACTTGTTATTGACTTGGATCACACAATTTTACAAAGACGGCTTATTCTTATTTGTATGGTGATTTATAGTGATCTTTTTATTGGTTCTTCATGATTTCTGATTAATTGGGTCCCACTTTAAAAAAATTGGTGGCAACTAACCAATACCTAGTCTTAATCGACGTCTCATAATCCAAGGAATTGATCTTGGTGGTCTCATTTTGATGTTCGAATATTATTTTTTATATTCCTTATCTTTCTTAATCACAATTTTTAAAGTTTTATATGCTTTATGTATACTTCTATCTCAAATGATAAATAAAGATTAAAAGTGGAAAAATATTGGATAACACTTAGGAATCAATTGATTAATTTCTCCACACTTTGACCAACCTTCTAGTAAGCTTGAATCACTTTTTTTAAGTAATTTTTTACATTTATTGTCATTTGTAAATCATCACAAAAAGACAAAAAATAATAATATAATAAACAAAACAAAAAAAGATAAATGAAAACAACAAAATTATATATATATATATATATATATATATATATATATATATATATATATATATATATATATATATATATATATATATATATATATATATATATATATATATATATATATATATATATATATATATATATATATATATATATATATATATATATATATATATATATATATATATATATATATATATATATATATATATGAATCATTCTATTTTTAAGTTATTAATAAACCAAAGGCAAATCAAGAATACTAGATTTTATGAAAATTAGATTGTGTAACATGTCATGTAACTTTTTTTTGAAATGAAAATGTCATATAATTTAGTTACTTGTTTTTGTTAAATTTAATGGTATATTTTTTTATATCGATAAGAAAACTTGAAGAGATTAAATACCATGTACCGTAAACAAGATTACAAGTCTTAACAACCTACTATAAAATACTAAGAATTTAAACTTACAAATAAAATAAATAACTATAAAATGAAGATCTCTTAAACAGTACTATTGTCTTCGGAATCTTAATATTAAACGTTTTTCTTAAATTGTTTTTTCATTTACTCGGTTCTTAGACTTAAAACTTAAAATTTGAAGTACAATTTTGAGATACAACGGTTTGCATTCAAATGTAAGTATATATTTAGACAATGTAAAGTATAAGAGATTTTGTGATATAGCAAACTTAGAAATAAAATAAAAAGAATTAATTGTATGTTTGGCAACTTGGAATTTATTTTTGAGCCCAATCCATTAAAGCTTATTGCCTACATTTACTCTACATTATCCCTAATGGGCCAACCCAATTAGAGATGGTCTTTCAAAGAGACGATCTAGCCCAAACCCAATTAGAGATGGCCTGTATAAATTAATTTGAAGCCCATTTTATTTTTGTTGATAAAAAATCCGTTTAAAGTTAGACTTATTTAAAGTCAGCATATTTAAGAGTTGGATCAACTAGGACTTCAATGGAAATCAGGCCGTTACCCATTTGAAATATCACTAATCACGATGTAGCCCAAACCAATGGTCCGGCCCACACCATTTGAAATATCACTAATCTAGATATAATATAGCCATTTGAAATAGTCATATGAAAATCAGAAAGTCTCCTGTGAGATCGTCTTATCCGTGCAACGAGCCTAGGTCCAATAAGTTTTTTTTAGAATATTCTGATATAATAATTTTAAGACTTAAAAGGACAATTTCTAAACTTAAAAATCCAATTTTAAGACTTAAAAGGTCTATTTCAAAGTTCTACTATCAACATTAATATTTGAGTCATCCTATTTTAAAGTTGAAATAAGAATTTAAAGTCTAGCAATTGGTCTTTTAAGTCTTTAAATTGATTTTTTAAGTATTGAAATTGAACTTTTAAGTCTTGAAATTGTCAAATTCCATGATTTAAAATGTCAATTTAAATCGTTGAAATTGTTCTTTTAAATCTTCGAATTGGTCTTTTAACTCTTAAAATTGACATTTTAATTTGTAAAATTGGTAGAAAAATATATATAATTGGGCCGGCCCAATACGACCGTCTCACTCACCCAAGTTTTTGTGTATGAAAATAAAGGCTAAGGGTTTGACCCATCACCGGCCCATTCACCCTTTTCAATTTCTTTTTTTTACATCAACAAAACATAATTGTTGTCGGTTTGTCACACAGCCTAATTATAATGAGTTTTTATTGTGAAAGATCGTCTCTTAATAAGACGATTTCAAACAAAGAGCTCAAAATTTTCATAGTATACATTAGATGAATTATTTAACCCATGTATAAAATGCATTTCTCGGTGAAACCGTCTTATAAAACAATTTGTGAATTATAATTTATTTATAATTGAGTTTTTTAATTTATCAAATCAGTTTTCTTTAGCAAAAGTCTTTGTCTTTCTTTTGTGTCTATAAATTCTTGAGTGCAGTGAGTAGTTGTGATTGTAAACAAATACACTTTTTATTTCTTGAAATTTTTGGGAGGGTAAAAATTAATTTTGTTGTTAAAGAATAAGAAAAAATTATAAGTGGATGGAAGAAATGAACAAAGAATAAATATGTAAATAAGATTAAAAGAAAGAAATAGTTTCTTATAATTTTTCAATAAAATTATTAAACATTTATGAGCGTTAATGAATTAAACGGTGAATTAAACATTAAAATGGTAAACTAAAAAGTTAAAATGGTAAATTAACAAAAACCGGATGCAACCATGTGGAAAAAAACTTACAAAATGATGAATTTAACGGAATTTAACAAGAACTTAACTAGAAAATGCTGCGACAATTAGATAGTGCATAAACTGTTAGCTACCATGCGGAATTTTCTTAAAAAAGTGTTACCACTGGCATTTCATCAAAACTGAATGCTACAATGTGGAATATTGTAGAAGTGCAAATTGATTTTATTGCGAAATTTATAAATCAACCTTCAATTTGTGCGAAATTATGTCAGACAATAAATTACAAACAATGCTATCTCCACCAATAAACATTCAGCCAATAAATAAGTTACACGTGACAACATTCCATTAAACAGTCAATTGTTAATTTACATTAAAATTATTAGTTTGTATGATGATAATTTAATTATTATAAATTGATCTATGGAGATTAAACTAATTTTTAGTAACAAAAACGGCTTGAATTGGGTTGGGTCAGACTACCATAACCTAGCCCATGTAAAGCTCATATTAATTTTAAAGGTCCTTCATCTAATATGACCCAATTTATTTAAGCCCGGCCTAATATTTGAAGCATTAAACATCCCTGAACACAACCAAACAAGTAAAACCATATTTGTGATAAGTAATTCATCAAATAATTTTTTTTTTTTTTTTCATATCCTTTGATTAAGGACTAAGGTGCTAAAGTAGGGAATTCGGGAGCATTTTTTTTTACACAAAAATTTGGATGAGACCGTCTCACTTGTAAAACGCGTCTTATTAGGCCGGCCTAATTGTATATATTTTTCTTTATCAAATTTACAAATTAAATTGTCAATTATAAGAGTTAAAAGAACAATTTGAAGACTTAAAAGAACAATTTCAAGGATCCAAAGCTAACATTTTAAATCATGGAATTTGACAACTTTAACACTTAAAAGTTCAATTTCAATACTTAAAAAACCAATTTTAAGACGATCAATTGCTAGACTTAAAATACTCATTTCAACTTTAAAGTAGGAGACTCAAACATTAATATTGATATTAAAAACTTTGAAATAGACCTTTTAAGTCTTAAAATTGGATTTTTAAGTATTGAAATTGTTCTTTTAAGTCTTAAAATAAGTATGTAAGAATATTTTAAAAAACTTATTGAGCTTGGGTCGGTTGCACAAATAAGGCGGTCTCACAGGAGAGTTTCTGTTTTTTTATTCACAATTGGTTATGACTTATGAGAGACGGTCTTTCTGAGAGACACATTATATTTATGGGCTAAATAGCCCAATTAGTACAAATTAATGAGAAAATAAAAATATGGGCTTATTATTTTGAAATAGTCTCTCATAAGAGTACTTTTTTATTTCTTGATGGTGGTTTATTTAAACGTCAAATTTGAAAAAATTACCCCTTTTTGTTTTTATTTATTTTTGTTTAAATTATAATAATAATAATAATTTACTTCTTTGCAAATTTGTGATGTATAAAATATTAACGTATATTTAAAAAAAAAAAAACAAGTTCCATTTTTTTTGGGAAACAGTATTTGGTTTACTCATCTTGTCATGATATATTCTAGAAACAGAATATCTTTTTTTTAGGAAATTTTGTTAGTTTATAATTTTTTTAGGAAACTTTTTTTTAGGAAACAATATCTCTCCCAACGGGTTTATATATCCTAGTTTAAACTATTTGATTTAGTCATTTTTCTATAGTCATTTTTAGGAAATAATAGTTGATTTAGTCATCTTGAAATGATTTAAATTATATAATATATTTTTTTAGGAAACAATATTTCTCCCGTTGGTTTATATTTGAAAAAAAAATCTCTTTTTTGTATTTATTTTTTTAGTTTAAATTAAATATTAATAATTCACTTATTACCAATCTTGTTGACTGAGTTTAAAATACTAGAGCTTAAATTAAATATATTTTAAATTAGATATATTTTAAAAACAAAATGGACTTTTTTTTTTCTGGAAAGTTTAGTTACACTAACCCTAGTTTTAAAATAAGTTTTACTATTTTTAAGAAATAATAATATCTTCTAAAAACCTAGAAATCTACTATTTTGGTTGGCTATAAAAAAATAAAATAAGTTTTGCTATTTTTAGGAAATAGTAATATCTTCTTAAATTTAATATTAATAAGTTTTACACTAACCCTAGTTTAAAATATTAATCCTAGTTTAGTTACACTAATTCTTATATATATAACATCATAGCTTGGCTATAAAAAAATAAAACTAGCTAGAGAGAAACACAAGAAAGCAAATAAAAAAGCTAGAGAGAAACAAAGAAAAGCAAAATAGAAAGAGATTAATATGAATCAATCAAAAGTTTCATCAACGATAGAAGAATTACATGATGATATTTTGGTTGATATTTTCTTACAACTTCCATTAGAAAATGTTCATCGCTTAAAGTGTGTCTCCAAAAAGTGGAATGCTTTGATTTCAGAACCATTGTTCGGTCTATCGTATGCCCAAAGTCGTAGCGGCAAAACATCTTTTGGAAATAAATTCATAGTGTACCCTTCAACGGTACAAGGTTACTATGAATACTTAGCAATACCAAATTTATCATCATCGACTTCATTATCTATGGTCTCTCATTGTGATCACCAAGGTAGGGATAAATTTTTAAATTTTTCGCCCTACTTTCTTTCAAGGAAACTTAAACGATATGAAAGGATCGATATAGTAGGTATTTCTCAAGGATTGTTGTTACATAAATTGATCTCAAAGCGAAAACAATATTGGCCACGTGGTATTCTAGGAAGCGACGGCAAAACGCCTAAGAATGGTGTTTACTACATTAGCAATCCGCTAACAAGACAATGGTTGAAAATTCCACGAGCACCTCGTCATTGGCATTTGCCAGTTTCACAGGTTGGATTTATGTGTTACACCTTAAACCCATATCAATCTAATAAGACCGAGTTCGTCGTGTTGGAAGTCGAATGCAACAACCTTTTAAAAGATGAGTTTTTCTATGCTCATGTTTTTTCTTCTCTCACGGAGCGTTGGGAAATATATTGCGTGGAGTGCCCATCGGGTTTTATTTGGGATTGGCCATTAGATATAAATGCACCTTATCGACGATACAATCATGTCGTAGTCTATCAAGGGAAGTTCCATTGGAGCAGTGGTTCGCATATTATTGCATATGATCCCTTAAACGAACCTTACAAGTGCAATTTAATTCCTTTTCCGGGAGATTTTCAGTATGTGTGGTCTTGCTATGAGACTGAAGAAACATACTCTTACAGTTGTATCGATGTGATTGGTGGAAATATTCACGGCGCAATTCGTATTTCAAATGAATATCATATTAGTGAACTCATAGATTATGAGAAGAAAATATGGTGTTTTAAGTATAGAATAGATATCAATCATTTTGGATTTGTTTTCTTGACCCAAATCAATGGAAGTCACGTTGGACTTAAAAAGCACAGCTACCCCGAAAAGCTTTCTATACTTGAGTTGGACAATCAATCATCTACAGAGGTTCTAGATCATTTTGATCGGGATATCTTATTCATATATGAGATACCTTGTTGGCAAACATCTATACCATCACTTTCTTGCAAATAACAATTGTATGCTTATTAAATTTGTCAATTTTATAATTATTTTTTATGAAAAATTAAAAGTCAATAATATTACTAATTAGTTAATGTTTAAGTATTTTATGTTATTATATTTTTGTTTTATTTCATAAATGTTAAGTTCCATTTAATATTGATTTTTTTTCAATGAAAAATGATAGTATATATAGCAATAGTTGTAGCGGGTAAGCCAAATTGGTACACCCTATATTATGAGTAGATTAGTTGTTAATAATCTTATGTTGATATGGCCAATATTCACTTAGTTTTTTAATATTATAATTTATAAGCATATGTAAAAATATGGAAAATTTAAGAAATAATCTAAAAACAAAAAATATTTATCTCTCTACATTAAATCTCTTGTCTTTCTAAATTATTTTCCTATCTTTTCTAGTTTTCTATAATTCTACTATCTTCCCTATAATTTTTCTTTTTAGAGGTGATAGTAATTGTCCTCTAATATACCAACGATTCCTGCTTTCAATAAAATGCAAAGTCATAATTCTTGAGTTTGGCATTTCTAAACCCGTCTTTGCAAACCGGATAATCTGGTTTAAGTACCCAATTTTTATACCGGATATCATATCCGGATTTAGGTCACATATTTTTTTGGAAATCGGATATCCAATATCCAATTTTATTTATTATATATATTTTTTTCGTAAGTAAAATTATGATAGTATCCATTAAGTAAACCTTGGGTTGAATCTTAATATATAATTTTCTGCTGCAAATTCTTTTTTTTATGATTGTTCTTACTAACCCAATGTATAATAATCCAATTCTTTAATTTTTTTTTAATTTGTCTTTTATGACTAATTAAGCTAATATTTCTAGAAAGTTAGTATAAGAATTTTATATAAAAAATATTCTGAACCCTCTTTGAAATTAAAAAGTCAATATTTTGAAAGTTAATATATATAAAAAATTATAAATGAAATAAATCATAATTTTTTTTAACATTTTTTAAATATTTTTTTCGTCAGTTTTTTAATTTATTTTTTTTTAAATAATACTTGCTATAGTAAGTCATCCAATCACCGAGATTACTCTAAAAAATACCTTAGTATTTTACTGATTAGAAAAGTATATATTAAATTCAATTAAAAGTTAACAAAGTGTGCATTTGATAGAGTATTTATTTGGAAAGTGTTCTTTGGAAGGAAAAACTCTCTTGTATAGTTGACACGTGTCAGATTCTCTTATTGTATTAGTAGATAGTATAGTATGATGATGTTTTTTTTTTTCTTATCCTTTGATTAAGGACTAAGGTGCTAAAGTAGGGAATTCGGATAGCATTGTTTTTTTACACAAAAATTTGGGTGAGACCGTCTCACTTGTGAGACGCGTCTTATTGGGCCGGCCTAATTGTATATATTCTTCTTTATCAAATTTACAAATTAAATTGTCAATTTTAAGAGTTAAAAGAACAATTTGAAGACTTAAAAGAACAATTTCAAGGATCCAAAACTAACATTTTAAATCATGGAATTTGACAATTTTAACACTTAAAAGTTCAATTTTAATACTTAAAAAACCAATTTTAAGAAGACCAATTACTAGACTTAAAATACTCATTTCAACTTTAAAGTAGGAGACTCAAACATTAATATTGATATTAAAAACTTTGAAATAGACCTTTTAAGTCTTAAAATTGGATTTTTAAGTATTGAAATTGTCCTTTTAAGTCTTAAAATAAGTATGTAAGAATATTTTACAAAACTTACTAGGCTTGGGTCGGTTGCACAGATAAGGCGGTCTCACAGGAGAGTTTCTGTTTTTTTATTCACAATTGGTTATGAGAGACGGTCTTTCCGAAAGACACATTATATTTATGGGCTAAATAGCCCAATTAATACAAATTAAACACAAATTCTTGTGAGAGATGGTCTCTTTGAGAGACCAACACTAATTGGGTCGGCGCATAAAAGAAAATATAGAATAAAAGTAAAAATTAAACTCTAATGGATTGGGCCTGAGAAGCGTCTATCAAAAAGACGGTCTATCAGGAGTAGACGCTTCTCAGGAGACTTGCTGCAAATTAAAGAGAAAATAATAATATGGGCTTATTATTTTGAAATCGTCTCTCATAAGAGTACCTTTTTATTTCTTGATGGTGGTTTATTTAAAAGTCAAATTTGAAAAAATTACCCTTTTTTGTTTTTATTTTTTTTGTTTAAATTATAATAATAATAATAATAATTTACTTCTTTGCAAATTTGTGATGTATAAAATATTAACATATATTTAAAAAAAACAAGTTCCATTTTTTTGGGAAACAATATTTGTGTATTTGAATATTCTAGAAACAGAATATCTTTTTTTTAGGAAATTTGATAGTTTATAATTTTTTTTAGGAAACCTTTTTTTTAGGAAACAATCTCTCCCCGTTGGTTTATTATATATCCTAGTTTTTGGGAAACAATATATGATTAATATGTTAGTTTATAATTTGTTAGTTACACTAACCCTAGTTTTATAAAATAAGTTTTACTATTTTTAGGAAATAATAATATCTTCTAAAAACCTAGAAATCTACTGTTCCTCTATATATAACATCATAGCTTGGCTATAAAAAATAAAACTAGCTAGAGAGAAACACAAGAAAGCAAATAAAAAAGCTAGAGAGAAACACAAAAAAGCAAATAAAAAAGCTAGAGAGAAACAAATAAAAGCAAATTAGAAAGAGATTAATATGAATCAATCAAAAGTTTCATCAAGAGAACTTGATTCTTCATCAACGATAGAAGAATTACATGATGATATTTTGGTTGATATTTTCTTACAACTTCCATTAGAAAATGTTCATCGCTTAAAGTGTGTCTGCAAAAAGTGGAATGCTTTGATTTCAGAACCATTGTTCGGTCTATCGTATGCCCAAAGTCGTAGCGGCAAAACATCTTTTGGAAATAAATTCATAGTGTACCCTTCAACGGTACAAGGTTACTATGAATACTTAGCAATACCAAATTTATCATCATCGACTTCATTATCTATGGTCTCTCATTGTGATCACCAAGGTAGGGATAAATTTTTAAATTTTTCGCCCTACTTTCTTTCAAGGAAACTTAAACGATATGAAAGGATCGATATAGTAGGTATTTCTCAAGGATTGTTGTTACATAAATTGATCTCAAAGCGAAAACAATATTGGCCACGTGGTATTCTAGGAAGCGACGGCAAAACGCCTAAGAATGGTGTTTACTACATTAGCAATCCGCTAACAAGACAATGGTTGAAAATTCCACGAGCACCTCGTCATTGGCATTTGTCAGTTTCACAGGTTGGATTTATGTGTTACACCTTAAACCCATATCAATCTAATAAGACCGAGTTCGTCGTGTTGGAAGTCGAATGCAACAACCTTTTAAAAGATGAGTTTTTCTATGCTCATGTTTTTTCTTCTCTCACGGAGCGTTGGGAAATATATTGCGTGGAGTGCCCATCGGGTTTTATTTGGGATTGGCCATTAGATATAAATGCACCTTATCGACGATACAATCATGTCGTAGTCTATCAAGGGAAGTTCCATTGGAGCAGTGGTTCGCATATTATTGCATATGATCCCTTAAACGAACCTTACAAGTGCAATTTAATTCCTTTTCCGGGAGATTTTCAGTATGTGTGGTCTTGCTATGAGACTGAAGAAACATACTCTTACAGTTGTATCGATGTGATTGGTGGAAATATTCACGGCGCAATTCGTATTTCAAATGAATATCATATTAGTGAACTCATAGATTATGAGAAGAAAATATGGTGTTTTAAGTATAGAATAGATATCAATCATTTTGGATTTGTTTTCTTGACCCAAATCAATGGAAGTCACGTTGGACTTAAAAAGCACAGCTACCCCGAAAAGCTTTCTATACTTGAGTTGGACAATCAATCATCTATAGAGGTTCTAGATCATTTTGATCGGGATATCTTATTCATATATGAGATACCTTGTTGGCCAACATCTATACCATCACTTTCTTGCAAATAACAATTGTATGCTTATTAAATTTGTCAATTTTATAATTATTTTTTATAAAAAATTAAAAGTCAATAATATTACTAATTAGTTAATGTTTAAGTATTTTATGTTATTATATTTTTGTTTTATTTCATAAATGTTAAGTTCCATTTAATATTGATTTTTTTCAATGAAAAATGATAGTATATATAGCAATAGTTGTAGCGGGTAAGCCAAATTGGTACACCCTATATTATGAGTAGATTAGTTGTTAATAATCTTATGTTGATATGGCCAATATTCACTTAGTTTTTTAATATTATAATTTATAAGCATATGTAAAAATATGGAAAATTTAAGAAATAATCTAAAAACAAAAAATATTTATCTCTCTACATTAAATCTCTTGTCTTTCTAAATTACTTTCCTATCTTTTCTAGTTTTCTATAATTCTACTATCTTCCCTATAATTTTTCTTTTTAGAGGTGATAGTAATTGTCCTCTAATATACCAACGATTCCTGCTTTCAATAAAATGCAAAGTCATAATTCTTGAGTTTGGCATTTCTAAACCCGTCTTTGCAAACCGGATAATCTGGTTTAAGTACCCAATTTTTATACCGGATATCATATCCGGATTTAGGTCACATATTTTTTTGGAAATCGGATATCCAATATCCAATTTTATTTATTATATATATTTTTTTCGTAAGTAAAATTATGATAATATCCATTAAGTTAACCTTGGGTTGAATCTTAATATATAATTTTCTGCTGCAAATTCTTTTTTTTTATGATTGTTCTTACTAACCCAATGTATAATAATCCAATTCTTTAATTTTTTCTAATTTGTCTTTTATGACTAATTAAGCTAATATTTTTAGAAAGTTAGTATAAGAATTTTATATAAAAAATATTCTAAATAAAATTTGAGATAAAAACACATGGTACGTAGCACGAAAAAAAGACAAAAAATAATACCAAAATTTTCTATCAAAACCGAATATCTAGATCCGATATGGTTCAAACCGACTCGAAACTAGGTCACATTTTTATATATTCGAAAAACCAAATATCCAAATTTACGAATCCGAGTCGACCCGATATAAGATTTTGAACACCCTTGATGCAAAGTACAGGTTTCTACCCAATGCAAAGAAGAATACGCACTTGGTACTTTTTAAACTCATATTTTCTCTCTCTTGGTTCCGAATTGACAAAGTCACCTGAAATTGAGAAATTTTCCCAAATTGAACGAAACCTACACAAAACCTAATTGATCGAATTGCAAATTTAATCAAGATTTTATTATAATCATGACGGATACCTCAACGTCTTCGCCCAAACCAATTCAATCGCAAAATCTAATGGACTCACAACAACCTCCTTCAATGTCCATGGCTTCTCCGTCAAATCCTCATAATTCTCCTTCTATTGATATACCCAGAATTTCATCTCCGTCTATTTCTCAAATCTCTCAATCTCAACAGCAACAACCTCAACAACAACAACAGCAGGTTAATTCTAGTATTAATGCTAGTTTGCAGCAACAACAAATGATGCAGCAACAACAGTTTCAACAACAGCAGCAAAATATGATGGGTATGAGTGGAGTGGGAATGGGTATGAATGTTTCGGGAATTCCCAATAATTTTCAGTCTCAACAAGGTGTAAATCGATCTGCATCATTATCGAGGATGAATCAGATTCAATTGCAGCAGCAGCAGCAACTACAACAACAACAGCAACAAATGGCTAACCCACAGCAGCAGCAACAACAGTATGGGATGTTAAGACAACAAACTGCCTTATATGGAAATATGAATTTTGGTGGGTCTGTATTAAACCAACAATTTAGACAGCAGCAGCAGCAGCAGCAGCAACAACAACAACAGCCATTACAGCAACAGCAACAGCAACCACAACAATTACAGCAACAACAGCCACAACAATCGCAACAATTGCAGCAACAGCAACAGCAGCAGCAGGCACAGCAACAATTGCAGCAACCTCAGCAGCTGCAACAACAATTGGGTAGTGGAAATTTATCGCGATCGACGATGATGGGACAAAGTGGGTCTTTGCCTGGAATGTCTGGCCAAGCAGCAGCAGCTGCTGCTCAATTTAATATCCAGCCACAATTGCTTTCTTCGGTATGATACTCTTTCTTGACTAATCCATAATAGTTTTAGGAGTTGTATTATGATTATAGTAGGTTTGTCATTTTCCCTACCATAAAAACTATGTAGTATATTACTCCCTCCGTTCCATTTTGTTGTTTACCTTTGTATACACAGGGAGAGAAATTTAAACATGATTATATATGCGATCTTGTTAGATTCGTTTCAATGCATACAATTTAAATATAGGTGCTTTTTATAAATTATTTTTGAGACATAACTATTTGAGATTTGAATTATTCTTTTGAAAACTGTGTTAAAAGCAAATGTAGCCATCAAAATGACACTAAAAAAGTGCTTTAGAGTTATTCTTTAAAATGAAATGGGATACATGCAAATGTTTTCCATTATAAGGTTCATTGACCTGAATTTGAAGTACATTTAGAGGTGTTTGGTATGAGAAGTGGAAAAGAAATTAAAAGGGATTGCTTAAAGGCTGGTAATGGTATTGTTAAGTATTATTAATAATAATATTGTTAGTTGTTTGTAATAAAGAGCAGTAGGGATATGAGACTGATGAATGAGGTTTTGGTGAGAATGAGTTTGCTTGTTTATTTGTCACCTTCTAGGTCATTGTTAAATAAAGTAAAGGAATCACTTATAGCAAAGTAATGCTACATTACCCACTCAACCCAAACAAAGATTAAGTAATGAATTTGCTTATTTGATTCCATTTCCAACCCTCAGGGCCGTTCCTGGGCATAGGCAAAGTAGGCATTTGCCTAGGGCCCAGAGTTAGAAAGGGCCTTAAAATTAGAAAATGTTAGTTTATTAAGTAGATATTTAAAAATTTGCAATTTATGAGTAGTTTTTTTATCATTTAAGAATTATATGACACGCCTATGGTTTTAAACTTTTAATGCTAATTATAATCTATGGGGTCCATCTCTGTTATTTTTCCAAATACTCGTTAAAGTTCAAAATCGATCCTCCATAAAGAAAGCCCATTTCTTTCAATTTGCCTTGGGCCCATACAATGCCAGGAACGACACTGCCAATCCTTCAAAAACAAGTACCATACACACTCTTAGTCGAGAAAAGGAAATCTACCTGATTAATGTTTATGATATTGATAATATAGAGATAAATCATAAGTCTTGTTTGACATATGGTGAATGGTTTCCTGTGTGTATATTAGCTAACAACATTGATATGAAACTATTAGATGATTGTTTTAGTAAGTAAATAGCATGTAAAGTACATGGTCATTAGGCGGACATCATGTTATCCTTTTAACCCGTCAGATTTTCCTCCTTCAAATTTTGCAGCCAAGGCAAAGGGCGAGTATCCTCCAAGGGACACAATTTCCATCAGGACAATCAATGAATTTGCAAGCATTGCAGATGATGGGTTATAATTCACAGATTAGATCAAATGGTCCTCTCAGTTATACACAACGGGTAACTGCAGCTCATTTGAGGCAGCATTTAGCGCAACAGGGTTCACTTCCGTCACCTCAGGTATAAACTAACTGAATATCTTTTTTATTTTTTCTAATAGTTTCATTAAATCGAAACTTCCTGCTTTACACGGGTGCAGCTTAAGCATGTATTTCTTAAGTGTTCTCCTAAATTGATGGGAACGGTAAAGATTGTTTGAATTGGAACTTCGGAATACGTTAGTGATATGCATTCCTAATTCTTTCTCTAAATAGGAATATGCAATGGTTAACATTGAATAAACACTCTCTCGTTATGTTACATAACGCCCGTTACCCTATTTGAGAGTAGACGTGGGCCACGTGGCGTTTGATCCCCTTTATATAAAGGTGCATGAATTTTCACGGTCAAAATGCGTTGACCGTTACATAACATGTAACACCCGTTATTTCACCGTTATAACAATATTTCACCGTTACAACGTTATTTGTCTTTTCGTTTAAATTCCATTAATACCCATTAACTTTAATTATTACGACCACTTAAAAAATAGTTACTTATAACTTTAGTTGATAAAAAAATAATTAACTAATAATAATAAGTCAACTTATTATTGACTAAAAGCACCTCATATAGTGCAATTATAGCAGCTATAGTCTAATAGGCATATTATTGCATAATAATAGTACTTCAACAACAAAAATGCAATTATAAATTCAAAACTCCTCTTATCTGATTTGTTTTTCCAAAAATCACACCACATTGGCCGCGATTTGCGTTGTTACTCCATTATGGCCGTTTTATGCTTCTATCTGTTTTGAGCTTTTAACCTGTAGTACGTGTGCTTGTACCTGTTTTGTATTTGATTGGTTTGATGATTCTAATGGTTGTCACCTACTTAATTCTAGAAAATTCAGGGTCAGAGTCTGTCACGGGCATCATCATTGGCATTTATGAACTCTCAGTTGTCTGGCTTGTCTCAAAATGGACAACCATCTATCCAGAATTCTTTGTCCCAGCAGCAATGGTTAAAGCAAATACCTGCTGTCTCTGGCCCTGGCTCACCATCATTACGTCAGTCTCAAAACCAAAGACAGGGTATCCAACCACAGATGAGTCAATCTCCTCAGTTGTCACAAAACGCGTCCTTGAATCCCCAACAATTGTCCCAAATGGTTCAACAACCATCATTGGGGCATCCTCAGGTGCAGCAACAACCATCTCATCAAATGCGGCAGCTGCAACAATCACCATCTATACAGCAACAACAACAACAACAACAACATCAGCCACAAGTCATGCAGCAACTGCCATCAATGAATCAACTTCAGCAGCAACTGTCTCCAAGGACTCAGGGACCAGCAGGCCAAAAGACAATAAGCTTAACAGGATCACAGCCGGATGCTACTGGTTCTGGGGTAACTACTCCAGGGGGAAGTTCTAGTCAAGGAACAGAAGCAACAAATCAACTGCTAGGAAAGAGGAAAATACAAGATTTGGTTTCCCAGGTACTTGATAGTTGTTTGCCTTATCATTTTTGTAACATTAAATGTATTATTCATTTGGTGGATTTATGGGGAAATTAGACATTGCAATTCCTTTTATGTTGGTGTCAAAAGTAGAAAACTGTTACACATGCCATCATTTTTTAATTAGCCAAATTTTAAGGCTCGTGTGTTGATGAATGGTTAATAGTTGCCGTGCAAAGCTGCCTTGAGTATGTCATAGCTGTTTGGATTGATTAGTTGTTTGTTAAAATTTATAAGGTTGATAGGTTTATTCAATTATGAAGCATTATTCATCAAGGATAATATTGAATGTATCTCATCATGCTCTTTCAATTGTGCGTTCCATTTTTGTGGTATTGGTTTTGTCTACCTTATTTCCAGCTTGAATTAGATCAAGATTGTGAACAAACTACTTTTTGCTCATTGGCTATTTGGTTCTTATGTGTGGATTCTTCATTTGCAGATGGATGTTCATGGAAAGTTTGAACCTGAAGTTGAAGATCTTTTGCTAGAAATTGCCGATGACTTCATTGATACTGTGAGTTTTTATATCTTTAAAGTTTCTTGAGAGTAATGAGGAGCGCTAAGTCTTTTGATATTGGACAAGAGACCTCTATGGCTTTATTCATGGTGTTGTGATAATATGCCATGGTCGCATAGGTGTATCGTCTTGTAGTTTTGTTATGATTGCTATTGACTTGATGTGTTTTTTCATTTCGTATTCCACATATATGGTCGTCTAAATTATTTCTACACACTGTTATTAATGGTGCATTTCAACTCAAAATTTATTCATGGAGCTCCTTAAAACCAAAAGGCATCACTTAATTGACTTTTTTTGCTATGCTGTTTTTCATGTATGAGCAAGCGTTTACTTTAGCATTTCATGCCATCAACCCATAAAATTTGGAGTAAAAGAACATTAATGGAAGCAATTTCTATCCACACACGTACATTAACTTGGATTTTGTATCTATGTATTTATAGTGTTTTCTTGTTTTTTTATGACGGCTTTTATCTATTATGTTACCATTTTGTTTTTCTTATCATGGTTCCTTTCTTGTAGAGCTTCCTACATGACAAAGCTCAATTGTGCCTCATTTTTTCTTCACTGTTGTTGTGTTTTGCAGGTTACTACATTTGCATGTAATTTGGCAAAACATCGAAAATCGTCAACATTAGAATCCAAGGATGTGTTGCTACACTTAGGTTGCATTCTATTCCCTTTTAAACTTCCTCAACATGATGGGTTATTGAATCATGTGCACTTATATCCATTTGAAAGCAGCTAATGATGTTTTCTACAAAGCATTAGACGGAAACAACCTCTTTGTTATCACTTACAAGGGTAAGGTTGTGTATATCATACCCCCAAACCCTTTCTAGTTGGGGTCACCTGAATGGTGTTGAGGTAATGGAATGTTGTACATCATAGTGCAAAAAAGAGGCTGCATCGCATGACCGCGTTATAATGATTTTCAAAAACAAAAAGAACTAAAGTAAAAAATACATGTTTTGGGCGTTTTGAAAGGAGATCTCAAACTTTCAATTGAAATTTGGCGTCATGATAACCACATTACTCCCATTATCACATTTCCATGTTACCGGGATGGCAATCGCTACCGCTTTTTTGTGTCTAGGGATTTTACGTAATGCACCTTAGTTGGGTGTATTTAAGAGATTTCCAAGTTAGTAGTTTGCGTGGATGATAAGCCATAAAAAAGAAAAATTAGTATAAAGAGGAAGAACAGAAACAAACAAATTATCGAGAAATTATGCCATTTTGTTAGTTAGTTTTATACACATTTTGGAAGATCTCAACTTCTTGAATTGCTTGAAAACTATCTTTTATGTGTAATCTTTTTAGGTTACAATTAATATCAATATACATTTGCATTTTAATTCTCCATTTTACAAAAGTACATTACATTTTGATTCCTATATTCTACCATTGCTATTCTATATAACTAAACTAGTGCAAATCCTTGTCAAAACATCGGTCATGGATTTTCTAGTCTATGACACGATCCTGATTGCTTTCAAGTTTGTGGTTACTTGGGTTTTAGAGAAGACCCAAAAAAAACTTTAATTTGCTGTTATTTTTCATGCTTGTCATTGCCTCTTGTTTTGTTGAAATTATGTTGTAGTAGTTCTCATGCGGATGCTATGGATTAAAGGGATTATTCTTGGAGTTTATGGATATTTTTCGCATTACAAAGGACAAAGGATAAACCAAGTTGTTCTTTACACCAAGTTCCAAACATAATGGTGTTTTAGAGCCACATTGTTATAGACAAAATGGTAAAGCATCTCAAAAGACTTGTATATTGGGTGAAGGAGCTTATTTGATCTGGAAACCCCTCATTAGTTTCCCATATAACCATTATGGGACAAGTCCTATAATTTGCAATGAGATTAAATTCGTTACATTCAACCCCCAATAAGCCCGAACGTACCGTTGGTGCTTTGCCAAATCCATGTTTTGCGCTACTTCATGGGCCTCTACTCCATAGGTGTTGTCATACCATTTTTATGTACAGAAAATGAGTGCTTAACCCAAAATTAGTCTGCTTTGGATGTTTGAAACGAACAAGTCAAATATTCCAAAACCTTAGACTTGCCTTTGTCTTCCGTACCTTATGTTATCCATGGCTCCATGGTAATAGCCCCTTGCTAAGGTTATTTGTATTCTTAGAAACTTTAGGACTTCGTTTTCTATGTGAATTGCATCGGAATTCAAAAGTCAAGTAGCTATTCTATCTTATTTCTTTCCTAAACACCCAAACACTCGGACAAACCCTTGCCAACATCATCATACTCGAATCCATAACCTATCTTCTCGTTAAAAGCCTCTAGCTATGGTTAATTTGTTCTTGGAAACCATGAGACTTAGTTATTCGTGGTGAACTTTTTGTATCCAATTTCAAAAGCCAAGTCATGTAACTTTTCTATCTTCTTTTTTCTTCCTAAACTTTTAACCACTCTAAAACAAACCCAACCTACATCATAGTTGAATCCACAACCTGTCTCCAAAACATTCAAAGTTTGTGGAACTTAACCAAACACAAGCAAACTCTTCTTTTTCAAACCCTTGAACTCACGACTACGTTATCTTTCTCGATCCTTCAAAAAAAAAAACGGCTATCTCATTAATTTTAAACCCTCCAAAAATATCTCAAACCTTCAAACACTCTTTCTGACCCGAATCCCTCTTAGCCTTGATGTGTGTTCTTCCTTCTAAATTACCGGACTTGTAACCCCGGTGCTACATCATTGTAACTCCATTTTTAATGCTTATTTAAGCTGGAATCACTGCCTTGTTTTAAGCTTATGTAACAACTCTTCAAAAGGGGAAAGGGCTGATTTTTCTCATGAAATAAACCAACCCCGAAAGAATGTTAGGATACTTATTAGAAGCTTATAGTCTTTTCCCATACTGAGTTATAAAACTCCCCTTTAAACGCCAAAATGACTTGTATATGGCTGTCCATATGAGGAATTTAAGCTTCTCTATTCCCTTCTCTTTCAAATCTTCATTTAAAGTTATAACTCCTTGTGAATGAGGCTTCTTTTCATGAGCTTGGACAATTTCTTTTCTTGCTTGTGTTTGGATATTCTCCATGTGGAGGAACACATGTGTTGCCCTTCCTACCCTTATGTACCATTTGAAGGGCTCTTGGACTAATACCCCTATGGAATGTCCGTTCCACAGGAAAGCTCTAAGCACATATGGGATTCCACATCAATGCTAGTTAGGGTGATAGTTTGATCTAATTGCTAAAAATTAGTTGCAAGATTTTCCTTTTTATTTTATGGGTCCCATCTATCTTTTTCCCTCTTCATGTAGCACCTTCAACTTTTCCCTCTAGCTCTTTTCTCTGCAGATGGATTTAAGGGCTGAGAAAGGGTTTATTATCTATAAATCTGATAACCAAATACTTGAATAGTTTGTAGAACTGTTTGGGTTGTGAGCACCAGATATTTGATATCCAAAGCTCTTCCAATCAACATAGAAAAACTAGGGTTGATTGTTTCACCTGATTCATGGTATCTATATTTGATTTTGGATTTTTCTGGACATCATATATCGATTTTTATAAAAAAAAACCCTGCCTTTTCTGATCAGGTTTCCAACAAATTGGATCATAGTTTTAAACTGTTTTTGAGTTTCTGCATGGTTTGCTCTTTCCTACAAGGCTTCATTACTATTTGTGCCATCTTGGTATCTTACTACTAAAAATGAACGTGACTGAAAGAGTACTTAAACATTATATGCTTGAAAGAAAAGGGGAATAATTGTGAAATTAAACTCATGTTTTCTCTCCTAACTTCCGAGTAATATCATCTGTCTATTCTTCCCCCTTCCCCCTTGTATTAGTCTTCCGTATTGATGTTAACAAGGATGGTAGTGGATACCTATGTAACCATAAAATTTTTGTCCTGGTTATCTTCATTGAATCATAAGTTCTACTGAATTTGCACTTATCAGTCTTTTGAGGAAGTTTTTAACATTTGGGGGAAGTATATAATGTTTAGCTAGTGGTTGATTAACTGGGGATTTTGCGGCTAAATAGTAATAGTCTCATATTCTATTTGGTTTATTTATTTCTACAACCATTACACCTCTTCAGTTATGTAATATTGAGTTGCTGGTTGTGAATTGAGATGAAACGTGGATAATAAACTGCCTTCTTACTTCTTAGGACCTCACTGTGGATGAAATGTGAAATTATGCTTACATTCTATCTTGTAAATTGCTTATCCCTTGATGATGAGATTTTTTCTTATTAATATATGAACCGTACATATAGTGACCTACAGATTTTAAATTGAAGCTGATGTCATTCTAATGTTAGAATCTACATTACAGAAAAAAATTGGCACCTGACACTTCCAGGGTATTCGAGTGAAGATCGGAAAAGCAACTTCGACAATGTAAGATTTTCTAATGTCTAAATTGTAGGTTTAAGTAAACGTGCCTACATTTCTTTTGTTAATACTTAACACTGTAAAGTCTGCATGAATTATGAACCTTGTGTTATAATAAGTAATTTTTAGTGGCTTTTCTGGTGTGCATGAAATTTTACTGTAAAGTCCTTGCATGCATGATGAACCTTGTGAATTACTCCAATAAGTAATTTTAGTGACTTTTTAGGCTTGCATGGTTTTCACTTGTGTGCAAGAGGGAGAAAGAGCCCACTTGGAGGGAGACTTTGTGTTTTTCATGAGTTAAAAAAAACATTCTCTACAACTCAATTCAATTTAGAGGTGAAGAAGAGATATGGTTTAATCAATCCTTGAAAAATCTATCATTAATGTTGTGTTATTATCATTGTCATCACTCAGAGTATTAAAATTTTTGAGATTATTCTAACATGATGATCTCTGGTGGTTGCAGCCTTCAAGTGAAGTTCATAGAAAGCGACTTGATATGGTATGTATCAGTTGAAAACATTGATGTGGTATATATGAATTCGAAATATTTATGCAAGTGTTTTCTATATGTGGTATATTAAATCTTAAATCATCTCGTGCGCTAAATTATATGCCAGATACATGCTCTAATGGAGTCATCACACTCAGACTTTGCCACCCCTAGTTCAGAGCCACTTGTTGCACAGTCAACTTCACTTATGCCTCAGCATATGACAAGGTTTTGATAGCACCCCATCTGCCGTTTCAGCTTCAAATGTGTGTATGTTTTTTGGTAAGTATCCTGCCTTCTTATCATAGTCGAACTTTGTAGAACTCTGTAATACACCTAGCCCTTGCCTTTGCTCTTTTAGTACAATTCATCAGAACAGAGTACAAGATAGAAGAACAGAAAGTAATTCAGAAAGATAGAAAGAAAAAGTAAAGACAATATAAGATGCAGATTTCGAGCGCTGCTCACTTCTTTATTAAAAATTCCCTGACAACTTCTTTATTTACATTCTATTATTTATATAGTACTCCAAGCCTAATATCCTCATAACAGATGCCTAATATCCCCCTTCACTTTCTCATTACGTCTTTAATAAGTCTTCAATATTGGCTCCTCTGTCCCATGAATGACAATATCATATTATTGAAGTTTTTAAATCTTAAATGATTCTGTTACAGTTCGGAACATGGGAACTTTTATGAAAAAGATTGGAAAGAAAAACAAGCAAGAAAGATAGTATCGCTGAATAAACAAGCAAATCTCTATTTCATTCATGAATGACTTTGCCTTTTACAATGTATATTAATAGTTACCAAGCCTAACAAACTTGATAACAAACTGGATACTATCGGCTCATTCCATTACATCACACAGTATTCCTTTTCTAGAGTTCTCTGGCATCTTCTTTATAACAGAATTCATATTAAATGTTGCTCACACGCCCTCATTTTCATGCTTGATAATTTAATATTGGCTGGTTAAAGTTTCACCTTGTACTTAAGGTGGGTTTCGATGTAGACAAAAGGTGGCACAATTTGGATTGACTTTGCACCATTCTCCTCATTGATTTGTAGTATACTTTGCCCTGCTGAACTTACAAAACGTTCACCACGTTTAGCAAAGAGACACATATTACTGTTGTTCTTTTCAAATGACTTAGTCCTACATTTTCTTGCTAATATGGTTTACGCTTTTAATAGTTGCTCAAGCAGTATTAGTAAAAATACCCTGGTATTATACGTGTATTCAAATAGCCAACAGAAAAACAAACTGTTTAGTTCTAGGAACTGCGTAAATATTTTTTACTGCTACAATAAGCTTATTGATAATGAACACCCATATAACCCAATACAGCGTACTATAAGCCGGATCCCACCCGTAACAAACCACTTTGACCTGAGCGATCTCAAATAACCCGTTTACCACATCGAACCAATTTTCCTTATGCTGTTATTGTTGAAATGCGCTCTGAACTGTTTGATTGTGTATGATTTATCTTTTCCCTCGTGATCACAAAGTAAGGCCAAATTTCATTCATTTTGTATATTGATCTCATCTTGGCTATCCTTGTAGGTCGGAAAAATTGTGAGGTGACTGTTCTGTGCAGCTTGGCAATTCTCAATCAATGGAGAACAGTAGGATTTGCGGGATAGGATACTGACTAACTGATCGTTGTTTCGAGACAAATATGTGATTAGCCTGTGCATAGTATTGTGCAAGATGTATTGTTTCGCAAACATTTGTTCTATTACATATCATACTCAGTTAATTATAGTTCTGTTTTTCACTTGGGAGTGAAGGTTGAATTTTATGAAATGTATAATATCCATTTTGATAGTGATTTGATAGTGAATTGGAGCTTTAGTCTGTATATTTTTGTTCATATTATAACTTGGAATTTGGAACCTTTATGTGGGTCTCTTTTAATTTGTCAATTTTGTATATTTTGAAAATTTTGACCTTCACTCTCAATTTTCTTTTAAAGGTATTTTCTGTTTTTATCGAAGGTAGCCATTGTCCTTTTGAAAAAGAAATTAAATGTGTCTTTATAATTTGTCAACCATTTTTATGGAGAACTATAAAATAGAAAAATAAAGGAAAAACAAAATAAAACCACACCCCTTCCTAGGGATGAGCATGGATCGGATCAAGGTCGGGTTTAGTTAGACTCAGATTTAGATCCTAAATTTTTTTATTGGATCCAGATTCGAATCTGAGTTCGTAGGATCTAAAAATTTTAGACCTGGATCCAGACCCTTAGGGTCTAGATTTGGGTCCAACTAATTTTATTTTTTCCTAAAAATTTTTAAAAATATATTATGAAGTATAATTTCGACCATTTGCATAAAGTATTTAAATAGTTTCGGCTGTTTTCAAAAAAAAAAAGTTTCGGCAAACGAGGATCTTCTAATACTTTATACTAATTGAGCGAATATATACACGAAGTTTTTCAACATTCAAGTTAATATAACAAAATATTTATTGAGTCTTTCATTTTTTAAGTATCAATATGATGAACACATTTTAAATTACATGAACCGACAAAGTTCAAAATCACACAATCTTCAGAATTATAACAGAATTTCAAATTAAATTATTTAATACACAGAAAAGCTAACATAATTTTTTTTAAAAAATCGTAAGGTCCATTGGTCGGATCTGGATCTCAAATGTGTAGATCCAGACCTGGACGCGTACCCTTAGGTCATAAACCCAGATACGACTCGGATCTATAGGGTCCAAAAATAGGTGGACCCAGATCCTTAAAAATTAGGGTCGAGTCTGATTGGATCTAGACCCTTAGGGTCCAAGACCCATGCCCATCCCTATCCCTTACCCTCTCCATGCTTCGCCTTTCGGCCTCCACCTTGACCCCTACCAGGCCCCAACATCCCTCTCTAAGATCAGAATAAAGTAAATTTTTTAAATAAAATTTTCTAAAATTACAAAGTGTCGTGAATGAAAAACAAATAATATCATATACTTCGTATTAACACAATAAACCCGTAACAGAGTCGCCTCTAACGGTCCGTTGATTAGTAGTATTAAATGGTGGTAATGAAAATGATCACCGTTCATGATCTAAAAATTAGTAGCAAAATTACGATGAAAAAATTATCTCTAACAAATTACATGAAAGACTCTAAGGAATAAATAAAAGAAAATACACAAATTCTTATGAGAGACGGTCTTTATGAAAGATCATCACTATTTGAATTAGCCTATAAAGAAAATATAGACTAAAAGTAAATATTAAACTTTAATGAATTGGGCCTAAAAAACGTCAAATAATGCAAAGAAAAAAGTAAACATCAGCCGCCTTTTACCAACATATCTCGGATTAGCTATGACTATGACTATATATTGGCTGATGCCAAAGGTCACACACAATATGCACTCCCAAGTCTCACATTCGCTCCTCTTCTAGCCGCCATGGATGCAACAGGTACTTTCTCACCTTCTCTATTTCTCTTTCTCTATCTAAATTATTTTGCATAATTGCTGTTGTTCATGTTAGGGATTCATATTTTGGAAATTGATAGGGTATTCTGTTTAATTGAATTCTTGTTATATGGAGTATTGAAAAAATAACTAATGTTTTTGTTTGTTGAATGAATTCTTCTGTAATTTATTGGATACTGAATTAAACGGCTGTAAAATATCCGCAGATTATTGGCCCAATTATCCTCAATTTCTTTCCTTTATTGCAATAATTTTGCCTAAATATGAAGCTTTTTTTGGGTGTTGATTTTTCTATCTGGTTTCCTTGGATTATTTTTGTTATATAGAAATTTGGAAAGTAGAGCTATTCAGAGTTTTTTGCATTCTTTGAATTTTGAATTTTGAATTTATTTTTCATGAGTTTGTCTCGAAATTAGCTTTTCTTATTAGAATGTTCCATAATTATACTTCTACTCATTTGTACACGAACACTAATGGTTTGATGATGGTAATTGGTATGAGCAAGAGCGAAGCCAGAGTTTTGAATTAGGGCCATATATAGCTCAATCGCTAGCACAAAATTATAGTATATAATATAATGGAGAAACCAACAAATTATAAAGATAGAAACAAACAAAATTGTAAGTTTTTGTTTTTGAATGGGAAAATCTTATAACTAAGGAATCTAGGGGTCAAACTCAATGAGAGTATAATCAAGAGTCAAGACAAAAGAGTTAGAAAGGGTGTAGCTTAATTGGTCCTGAGTGTGTGCACAAAGGCTTTAATGCAATTGGTTTGGGGTTTGAATCTTAAAAACTCTAAAATCTTTTATGAAATTTCAGCGCTATTATGTGCGGGCGCGAGATCCAATTGGATCTCCTATGATCGCATCACATTGGCCGCGTTGTTAAGGTTTTCAATACAAACGAACAATATTCTCGCGTTGTAAAGGTTTAAAAAAAAAAACACATTTTGGGCCATATCAAGGTATATTTTATGATTCGACTGATATGCTTGGGACATGAAAATTTAGGAGGATGAGAAGATGTCAACAAGGAGTATGAGTCGTGTGAGAGTTTTTAAGGCAAGATTTTCACTAAATTTAGTGATGGAAAGACTGTTATTAAAGTAGTAGTCTTAGTAAGTATATTAAAATTGCAAAATTGATAATTAACATTAAGATTCGATCAATTATACTACTTCAACCGCTTAATTATATTTGATATTGTTATACTTAAGCAACCATTATGTCATAATTCCCCTGGTTCTCCATGTAGCTTCGGCACTGGGTATGAGTAGTTTCTTGACTCTTGAGTGTAATGAAGCAAAGAAATTCAAACTGAGAATTGATCTGTGATCATTTTTTTATGGTAGAATTTATAGATGAACTGGATTCTGATATTAGTATGGTCTGTCCTAACTCCTAAGTATCTGATGTAGTACAGGAAGTGTCCTAAGTTTGTACTGTAGTTGGTGAGCTAGATTCTGATATTACTTTAGTCTGTGATCAAATTTGAAATATTTTTTGACTTGGATGGTTTAAGATATTCAATCCACGTAAAAAAAGGAAGGTGTGGTTGTGCTCATTGTGTATAAAGGCAAAAAATCTATCTGATTTGCGATATACTTCTATCATGCTCTTCCACTGCCCACTAATATGTGAACACTTCCCTGGTTTGATTTGTGATTTCTCTCCTCTAATTTCCTTATCACTTGGGTTTCCTTATTCAGTGTAATACCTCTATTGAGTGTATTGTGTCGAAAACAAGAAATCAGTTTGGAGCTGAAATTGAGAGATGAAAATTGTAAGATAGGCGTTGCTTTTCATAACTTGTCTTATGACTTATCAGAGCGACCTTGTTCAACATTAGCCTGTATTCTAGTCTCTAGGTAGTTGACTGATGCCTCTAAATGCCCGACTGTAAGCAGTCCAATTAATGATTCATTATGCTGAAATTTCTCTGATTTCATCAAGTATTTCCTTCCTATATCTATCTTGCATAAATGTTCATGAATCAAGCAATTAATGAAGTATCTAATGGATAATGGATTTTACCGTTTGCTCGATTTGAGAATGTGGAAGATGGTCTATGATTAGCTCTGCTGTGTCCATTATGTGTTATTTCTTAAATGGAAGTTCATATTTTTTACAGCTTATCTTCTTGTTCCTATTTCTGTGTACTTATGTTTATACACCTCTCTATTTTGCAGATGTTGGGAATCCTATTTTTGCTAAAGATAGGTCAGAAACTACGGTCCCAACGCTCCTCAAATTAAAACGTTGGCAATGGTGGATCCTGGTAGGACTCAATATTTTCTTCGTTGTAGCTGGACAAACAGCTGCTGTACTTTTAGGACGCTTTTATTATAATGAGGGCGGAGCTAGTACATTTTTGGCAACTCTTGTTCAAACCGCTGGATTTCCTATCCTCTTCATTCCACTTCTATTTCTTCCTGCATCCAAGTCTCCAACCCCTCCCGATTCACTTTCTAGAAAGTACATTTTCTTAATCTACATTTTTCTGGGAATAATTGTTGCCGGTGACAACTTTTTATACTCCAAAGGACTTCTATACCTCTCGGCTTCCACATATTCTCTAATTTGTGCCACCCAATTAGCCTTCAACGCTGTATTTTCTTACTTCATCAACTCTCAAAAGTTCACCCCGTTGATTCTAAATGCTGTGGTCATTCTATCATATTCTGCAGCCCTCTTAGGGGTAAACGAAAGTTCAGATGCACCAGAAGGAGTGACTAAGTCACAATATGCTATCGGATTCATTTGCAGCATTTCCGCTTCAGCTTTGTACTCACTAATACTTTCCCTCATGCAGCTTACCTTTGAAAAAGCAATCAAAAAATCTACATTTTCCGTTGTTTTGGAGATGCAAATCTACACTTCAATAGTTGCAAGTATTGTTACAGTCGTAGCATTATTCGTTAGTGGGCAATGGCGAGACTTGGAAGGAGAAATGCACGGTTATCACACTGGGAAAGTGTCGTATGTGCTGACTCAGGTCGGGACTGCTGTATGCTGGCAGGTTTGCTCGGTTGGTGTGGTGGGCTTGATCTTTTTGGTAACGTCGTTGTTTTCGAATGTCATCAGTACAGTTGCTTTGGTCGTTGGACCTATTGCGTCCGTCATAGTCTTCCATGACAAGATGAATGGTGTCAAGATTATTGCCATGTTGTCTGCTCTTTGGGGTTTTGTTTCTTACATTTATCAAAATTACCTTGATGATTATAGATCGACGGAGTTACGGAGGCAAATGGAAGCCAATGGCACTAACGCGGCTGCTTGCTAGTAGCCCCTTCGTCCTTTGGAATATATTCCATTTGACCCGAAATAAAATTCTTACAAAAAACGAGAAAAGGGGCAAATTCAAAGTGACGGAGTATTATTGTTCAAATTGCAAAGACGTATTTTTAATTTTTTTTTCTCTTCTAATTTAATGGCCAATTGTGGGTTTCCAGTTTCCAGTATTATTGTGGGTTTCCAGTTTCCAGTTTCCACTTGTATAGTAGATGATTTCCATTCTTATATTTAGTGATGGCCGCGGTCCGGGTTGGGCCGGTTCCGTTCCGGTTCCATTTGGAACCTGACCCAGACTTTTCCGGTTCCGGTTCCGGCCGGTTCCAACCGGTTCCTTGGCGGTTCATGAGACGGTTCCGGCGGTCCCAATTCCCGGGCCGGGTGGGTCGCACCATCGGTTCCATTTTTATTTTTCCTTTATTTTTAATAAAAAAATACTATAATAATGCGGACGTACCTTCGTCGATTACTTGATTATTAGCGAAATGCATTGGTTGTCATCGTTATTAAAATATTTACTAAAAAGAACGAAAAAAATAAATCAATAAGAAACGAATCAACGATAAAGATCATAAAAAAAAAAAGGGGAGAGAATGAACTTGAACCTAATATCCCAAAGAAATACTAAGCTGCCTACGTATCCCGAAAGAATCAACGATAAAGACATAAATCAAATATTATAATTACTTTGGTTGATTTCAAAGTGATTTTTAAGATAATTATCTAATTCTAAATATGAAGCGGAGGAGGAGGAAGAAGATGACTAGAAAAGTATCATCTCGACTTATTATGTTAGCGATTACGGGATTATAATAATCGGGACGTGCCGAGACGCTAGCACGCCTAGACGTATCGCGACTCGGGTTATATATACTAGAATAATGGTCATAAAGGTCCGCTAAAAGTTTTTTACAATTTCCTACACAATTAATGTACATCACTAGACGGGCGATCTAATGCTTGGTACTAAAATCCTATTATTTTACTTAGGTTTTCCGTACTAAAACACGGATCTAAAATTGTCGCAATTCCATAAATATAAGGAAAATTAGTGAAATACGCTTTCCACTTATCCATCATATCTGCAAGAATCGGCTTTAAAAACGTTACTATCATCATGAGAATGTCTAAGAAGATGATAAAAAACAATAATACATTCACTTATTACTAAGTGAACGTTTGGTTCATAAACATATGAAAAAATCTTAGTTTCGTGGACATATGATAAGTGCAATTATTTGCACTCATCATTAACATATTTGCGCTCATTTTCGATGTTTTGAGGCGGTTTAGGGTTGTTTTATGTGGTTTCACTCCATTTCGGTATTCCATGTCCAATTTGTAGCCAAATGGGTGAATTATGGTACTTTGAGTCATTTTTGTGGGTTTTTGGTGCTAATCATGTTTACAAGGCTCAAAGAACGTATCAAGCTATCAATTTTGTCAAGCCATAAAGAGTAAAAAAGCAAAAGAGTAGGTTAATCCAAAAGTATTAAGGTGAAATTTGATACATGTCTACTCTTTTGGCTATAACTTTTGATAGGAATATCGTATTAATACAAGGTTTGCGGCATTGGAAACTAGACTTCAAGGGCTTTCCAACGGTATATTATATGTCCGATTCCGATAACCGAGCAAGAAATGGCGAGCGTTTGAAGTTGATGCAGTTTTTCAGTTCCGGGTCCGGTTCCATGGAACCGTTGGGCCTTCCGGTCCGGTTCTGCGGTTCCAACCGGTTCCATTGGACCGCTGGGCCGGTTCAACCGGTCCGCGGTTCTTTGGTCCGGTTTTTTTCGAATTTTTCCGGCGGTTCCACGGTTCCGGCAACTTTTTCCGGCGGGTCCACGGTTTCGCGGTTCGGTTCCGGTTCGGAACCTGTTGCGAACGTTCCGGTTCCGGTTCCGGTTTTCAGCGGTTCGGGACCGGTTCGGTTCCGGGCCAACCCGGACCGTGGCCATCACTACTTATATTGCAGATTTGCGGTCACATTTTTTTTCCCCTTTTTTCCTTATACAAGTAGTTACTTGTATGTGGGCATATCTATAGAGAAGGTACACTCAAAATACATTTGTAAAAGGAAATCGTCAATAATAAACTAATATTTGCTTGATTTGCTAAAAATAAATCAACATATTGTTTATTTTAAATAAACTTACCTATAAAATATATTTGATAAAATTAAGGGAAATTCCACATGATAGCATTCAGTTTTAATGAAATGTCAGTGGTAGCACTTTTTAAAGAAAATTCCACATGGTAGCATCCAGTTTATGCACTATCTAATTGTCGTAGCATTTTCCGTTAAGTTCATATTAGATTCCGTTAAATTCATCATTTTGTAAGTTTTTTTCCACTTGATAGCATCCAGTTTTTGTTTAATTCACCATTTTAATGTTTTATCCGCCCTAGGTTGTGAGTAGGTGGTTTCCGACTCATACCCATTGGACTCACTTCATATATGTTCGCGCTTTTTTATTTTTTTTTTGAAAAACATTTGACAAAAAATAAGGATATTGAATTATAATCCTTATGTTCCTTAAACAAAGAATATGTATTTAATTATGTTAATAAATTTTATTGAAAAAACACAAGGACTACAAGTAATAAAAAATATTTTTATAAAGTTAGTGAGAAAAGACTGAGAGATATAAAATGACAAAATGAAATTAGTGTAAAATATGTGAGGACCATAAGCATCCTTAAAATATTAAAATAAGAATTAATAAGGTTATTTTTGTCCAAAATTTGCGATATAAATCAAAAGATTCTTTATGAGAAATTGGTTTAACACAAAAACTTGGGTGAGACCGTCTCACTTGTAAGACGCATCTTATTGGGCCGGCCCAATTATATATATATATTTTTTTACCAATTTTACAAATTAAATTGTCAATTTTAAGAGTTAAAAAACCAATTGGAAGACTTAAAAGAACAATTTTAAGGATTTAAAATTGACATTTTAAATCATAGAATTTGATAATTTCAAGACTTAAAAGTTCAATTTTAATACTTAAAAAACCAATTTTAAGACTTAAAAGACCAATTGGTAGACTTAAAAGACCAATTGGTAGACTTAAAATTCTCATTTCAACTATAAAGTAGGAGACTCAAACATAAATATTGATATTAAAAACTTTGAAATTGACCTTTTAATTTTAAGTCTTAAAATTGGATTTTTAAGTCTTAAAATTGTCCTATCAAGTCTTAAAATAAGTATGTCAAAATATTCTAAAATCTTATTGGGTTAGGTGACAGAGCTATGTTTTCATAGTCGTTTATGCTTGTCAAAGTAGATTACAACTACTCCTAAATATAAAACAACTAAGTAATATAGTAGTAAGCAGAGGTTCGATCCACAGGGAAAGTTGGACCTTCAAATTGATTAAGGTTTATCTTATAGATATGAACACTAATATAAAGGGGGTAAGTAGAGTGATGAACAATCTTGTTTAATTTTGCTAAAAACAAATAACAAAAACTATGTGGTTGTGAACAAGTAAAAGCAATTCTTGAGTACTTGTTAGTGTTCCAATTTCACACATCAATTTTCAATCTTCCCAAATCAGCACAATCAACTAGTCTATTGAAAGGAAAAGCATCCTTATATTGATTATAATTGCATAAATGAAAAGCATCAAGTATTCATTATAACAATTCAACAAACTTATGGAATTGTAAGCTAAAGCAAGAGTACAATTAACCACAATGATATTCCTGCTCAAATAACTTACAAACTAAAGCAAGTTTCATAAATTATTCAAGTTGCTACTAAACTCAAATTAGATAAAGCAATCCAATTCAACAGCATGTGAACAAGTAAATTAGAAAACCCATTTGCAACTAAGCATTTCAATTAACCAATTCAATTCATAAGAGCAAAGAAATTATTAAAGATGACTATATTAATAAGATAGGAAGACTTACAATTAATGGCAAAAGAGAAAATCTAACTTTTCTCAAGATGAAACTAGCCAACAATGGCCATCTTCTTCAAAAGTACGAGAAAAGGAAGAGTTTCTAAAGATCTTCCTTAATTACAACCCTAAATTGAATTTATCAAAGATTTTGAGAACTAAAAACTATTAATTACTATTTCTGATTTTCTATGTTCTACTTCTAAAAGCTAACTCCCTAAAACTATTGCAATCTATTGTTTAAATACTATATTTACAAAAGCTTACTTAATTGAGAAGAAAAGGATGGAATGATTGTCTTCATTTCGAACAGACTTTTGCCGCTCCCTTTTGCTGTCCTTGAAGTCCAATAGAGTTCAAAAGTAAAACGTGAAGGCGGCAATAAAAAAAACAAATTAGCAATTAGTTGATTTACATATTTTTGCTTCAGAATGACGAGCTGTGCTAAATAATAATAATAATAATAATAATAATAATAATAATAATAATAATAATAATAATATTTACATATGTAGTGATAAAAGTAATATTAATACTCCCTCCTATTCACCTTAAGTGTCCCATTTCCTTATTGGGTCAAGTCACCCTATGTCTCATTTCTATTTTGGGTATGTTAACTTTACCAATTTATCCCTACTAAAATTAACTTTTTTACACCTTTATACATACGAACCCCACTTTACACCTATAAAGATTCAAAAACTCTACATTTTTCTCTTTAACATGTGGTCCCATTTGACTCTCCTTAAAATCCGTGAAAAGCCAAATGAGACTTCTATGGTGAATAGGAGGGAGTAACATTTAACTAGAGTAAACTAAAATATAAACAAAATAAAAATAATAAAATAGTATAATAATAAAGCTCTATCATTAGACCAGTTGTACGGATAAGGTGGTCTCACAGGAGAGTTTTGTTTGTTTAAGGGAAGGAGCTTATTTTGGTTTGGAGTTTACTTTAGTTTGAGTCATGTCAAGCATCGGTAAAATTCATGTCCATATCATGTCAAATTCGATGCATATTGGATCAATTGTATTAAAAGGTCACCCTCAAAACTTCGAGTCGCACTTCATTGGATATGAATCTGATCATGCTAATGGGACGCGACTAGGGGTGTTTAATGGGTCGGATAAAGACTTATCCGGATCAGGCTTAAGTAAATATGGACCGGACTGGATAAGTACCCTTTAAAATTAATATGAGCTTAGAAAGAGTCGGGCTTTCAAAGCCCAATTCGGCCTATTTTTACTATTAAAAATTATTTTAATCCACAATGAACAATTTATTACAATTAAATTATCATTTATAATAATTAGATTGATATTAATAATTTCATTGACATTGTCATTAATAACATTTGAATTATACACTAATTATACTATTTATAAAGGCCCGTTTTCGGCCCTTATTAAGCCTTTTTATAGCCCGCTTCATTTTAATTATAGTATAGTCCGTTTTTGTCACGACCCATTTTGGGCCTCGCCCTTACAAAGCCCTTCTAGAAACGGGTCAGATAAGGGCTCAAAATGGAGGCCCGACCCATTCAACACCCCTAGACATGACTAAATTCAACTAGTCTTTTGAAGAAACGGTCTCTCTGGCCCAACCCATTAAAACTTAATGCTTACTTATACTAGTCGTAATGTCTACTTACCGTATCCTTAATACTCACTTACAAAATTTTAAACATATACTGTGTCGGCCTATTCAAATATGATTTCTCAAAAATACCGTCTCTCACAAGAATTTGTAAACTAAATTTTACAAAGTTTGTTATCACAAACGTATTGCACAATCTCATCTTTAACCCAATCTTTACATCAACAATGAGCAACAACCACTCATATACAAAGATCCTTGTTCCATATCTATGGTATTAAATTTGAACTTAGATCACTTCTAACTCAAATTGATTATTGGTTTTCAACTAAATCAACTTTTAAAAGTCATAATCAAGATTATGCTTTTTCTCATTTTAGCTTTATTAATTTGAAATTGTTTCTATTATTTATAACACATTTTTACAAATTAAAGTGTACAATCATAGAAGTTTTGTATTTATTATTGTTATTATCCATCGTGATTTATGATTTATGGATATGGGACAAGAGTGGATTCATTTTTACGTATTTTCAATCCAAATCTACAAACTAATTTAGACTTATTTTTATGGTATATTTATCACTTTTAGTCTCAAATAATTAATTGAATTGATACAAGTATAAGAAAAATTGCGTTAATTTTTTTCAATTGAGTAGAATTAATTTTATCCGTCAAAATTATTAATTTCTAATAAATAGTAATATTACTAGTTTCAATATGTATTAATCAGTATTCAACTTTTCTCAAAATTTTTCTAAAAAAATTCTAAAAAAAAGTAAAAATAGTCATTTAACATTTTAAATTCTATTTGAAACAAAATTGAAACTCAATGTCTCAACTAAAAAATAATGGGTCATAACCTGGTATTTGAGACATAATTTCTAAATATGATTTGAGCTGAAAAAAATAACAAATAGGGAAATTCGTCCGTAATTCAAACCTAACTATAATCATATGACTTTTTCCCAACCTCGACAATTTTATCAGTGGCCACATCATCATTGTTTCTCTTGTAAATTGTAACTACTATTAACAATGACTTGAAATAATTAACCTCATCAATAATGACCCAGAAAATTATTAACAACAAAATTGAAAAGAACTCGATCCAAATTTTACATGACCTAAAATAATTCGACAAAAACACTTAATCCAAAAACAATCCGTCCAACCGTTTTAACAAGTCTAACTATTAACATACCTAATCTAACTCAAAACAATAAAAAATTAATTTTCCATATCAATGAATAGGTGGAAAATTGGATTTTGTAATAAAAAAACAAGTAATATAGTACTAGTTTAGCCTTGTATAACAAGTGTCAAAGCAAGCATATATAATCCACGTGCATTGAGTATAATTGATAAATCATCCTTTTGGTAAAATCCAATTGTCATTTAATGTGCTCCTCTTTTTCTTACTTCCTCTCATCCACCCCAAAAAAGGCCAAAACCAAAATACCATGCTTTACCACTATCTAGTATTCACTCCATTAATATTCCTATTCAAAATTAATCTAACTTGTCATTAATTTTTCATCTAATACATTAATTTAATTTTTAATATTTTTATTTATGCATAATAAAAAATTATAAAAATTTCATATTAATAATGCTTGTATTAAAACAATCAAATTAAATTTTATTTGATTATATTTAAACTTACAAATCAAAATCAACAAATAAATAATACTCTCTCTGTTTATTTTGTCCACTTTAAGAGAGGAAAATTTAAATTACTTCCTCCGTATTTGGTTATTTGCAACTTTTACTAAAAATGGCGTATTCTATTATTTGCAACTTTCTTTTTTTTTCCATTTATAGAAAGTTTTTTATTAATTTTTTATTATCTCTCTCTTACTTTTTTATACTCTCTCTTACTTTTTAATACTCTCTCTCTTACTTTTTAATACTCTCTCTTACTTTTTAATATTATAATACTATAATCCCACCCCATTAACCTCATTAATCTATTTTAATACACTACTAAAAGTTTTGCCTAGGAGTCCGTGAAGGACCCCAAAGTTGCAAATAATTGAATACGGAGGAAGTAAATTTTTAAAGTATTTATTAAAGATAAAATATATTCATCTAATTAGATTTGTCTTGATGTAAAGTTTTTTATATAATTTTTTAAATTTTTTATAATGCGTATTTAGAGATATTAAGGCTTAAAATATACTAAAAAATACATACAAAAGGTAAAATGAACAAATAAAAAAAGTATAAAAAGAGTATAATATTTCTATAATTGTAAATATTAAAAAATTACACAAATTCTTACTTGAAATCATCTTTTTGTAAGACGGCTTCAAAAAATTCAGCTCAAATTTAAATATATATTGTTACAACTCTAAATATAGATTTAAGCTCGACTTTTAAGAGCCATTTTTACAAAAATCGGTCTCTCAAGAGAACACATAAAAAAATTATAATATTCAAAACACCCGTCCAAACGTAGACGAAATTCACAACCAACATGTTTCTTTTACCCTCTATTAACGCAAACGGAGTAAAAAAAACAATTTCAGAGAGAGAAACTACAATTTTAGAGAGAGAAACTGCCGGACAGATATAAAAGGAAAGAATAAAAAAGAGTGAGCGTTGATGAATCTAAATCCCTCTACACTTTCACAAGAAATCTTCTCTAATTTCGTCTGATTTTTCTTTCACAAGAAAAATGGGGAAGAGTGAGGCTAATGTTGTTGCAGATTGTGAAATTGTGAAGAACACAACAGAGCTTAAGAAGGAAATAAAGAAACTAATCATTGAGATAGTCGAAGATAATCAAGAAGATTATAAAGATGATGAGAATATCAATGGAGGAGAAATTCTGGATAAAATCGATAAAACAATTCAGACATTGATTTCATTGAAAGAATTGAAGATAAATAAAAAGACTAAACACTCTTCTAAATTTCATGTGTTGAATGTTCCAGAGGAATTTCGTTGTCCAATTTCTAAAGAAATTATGAAGGACCCAGTTATTTTATCTACAGGCCAGGTAATTTTTTAATTTGGGTATTTTTTGAATTTTTCTGGGTTTTGTTTATTTTCATTATTTGTTTAATAGTACCCCATTATTTACTGTTGGAGTGTCGGTTTGACATTTCTTGTATACTACATGAAATTTTCATGTTTGGTGAATTGGGAATTTTACTAGTTGTTGAGTTTTCCTGAATTTCTGGGAAATTAAACTTTCAAACTTTTTTTGTTTGTTCGGTATGATTTTTCTCTTAATTATGGGCAATTGGGCATGTTCTTGGTCTGATCAGAGAATGTCAGGCGTTTTAGCAGTATTTGGTTTGTTTTCACCATACCAATACCACAAACAAAAATTTGCTCCATATATTCTAAATAATTGCTACAATTTCGTTTTTAACACGTACCAAAGAATTTGCTATGAATTTGTTTGGCTATTACCCACAGGACACTATGTACTTGGGTTTTATTTGACTCCGGGAATTTTTCCAACCCTCTCCCTCTAGACAGTATAGACAGTATGTATATGATCTGTTCGCTATCTCTTTCGGATCCTGACTTTACGCGGGATTTTAGGCTGATTAAATACCATGACTATGAGTCTATGACTCACAAATCACAATACCAAAAATACTCATTAAATTACGTGCATTTTTTATTTATATTGAGTTGCATATGATATTTGATACCAAAGTTAATTGAAAATAAACTTTTTATTTTAAGTTTTATCGATAACAAAGGCTAAAGGGTATGCTTGCGTATATCCGATTTTTTTAGTGAGAGTCTGTTAATGACATTGAGTAACGAAATGGAAGGTACTCACGCTCTTTGTTCAATTCCGTCCATTCTTTAACTAATCCTTTCGTTTAAACCGTACATTTCTTTTAGGATAGAGGGAGTAGTTAAGAAGACAAGAAATGACAATGGTTGTACTATTAAGTTGGGAAATTATGACTTATCCATATATAAATGTGTAGGGAAATTTTAGAATTAATGTGGGTATGATTTGTTTAGGCTTAATAAATTATCTTGGAGAAAATGAGTTAATGTCCTTGTTTAACTGTTTATGCAAATTGGATTACTTGATAAATCAAATACATTAGATAATGACATTTAATTCTTGTATGTGTATATAAGATTTGAGAATTCTTGTTCTGAATTTAATGAAAAAAGATGCATTGTGTATTTGTGTTATATTGGTTGCGTTCTAAAGGTGTTTAGATTAATCGAACTGATACGAGCCACATTGTAAAGGTGTAAAAAACCGTGTTTTAGGTTAATTTATGGGCTATTTCATGGTTTTGGTCGATATTTGTTTGTATGACAACCAATTTTACGATTACTATTACTGCATCACCATGAGCTTTAACGCAATTGCGAATGTTACCGCATTTGCACTATGCACTATCGTACATGTACATGGTGACTTGATGTAGAGGACAGTATTGTGATTCTTTTACTTGAAGATGTAAAAATTTTTGTCTGAATTTGATAGGTGCACAATGCCAACTGGCAGTTCTTGTTGGGCTTTTGTTGTCTTTGTGAAGTTTGTGCTGAAGTTGGTATGAGATTCTTGTTCATTGGGTGATAATTGAGATGTTTTCATTTGATCTTGCATTCTTAATTGTTATATACAATTTGACCTCGTTTTGGCCTTGAACCAATGAGAGATCTTTGTTCATTTGCAGACTTATGATCGACCGTTCATTCAGAAATGGTTAAAAGAAGGAAACCGAACATGCCCTCAAACACAGCAAGTGCTTTCTCATATTGAGCTCACCCCTAACCATTTAGTCCGTGAGCTGATATCACAATGGTGCAAGGATCATGGAACCGAACTCCCTCCTCCTCAGGATATCAGTGATGGGTTTGTAACTGATGCTGATCGTAACAATTTGAACGCACTTCTTGAGAAGCTATCTTCAACTGTGCCGGAACAAAAGAAAGCTGCAAAAGAGATCCGTATGCTGACTAGGCGAATGCCTTCTTTTCGATCCTTCTTTGGGGAGTCAACTAATGCCCTTCCGCAGCTTCTAGCCCCTCTCACTACCTTGGGAAGCCTTACGGATCATCCTGATCTTCAAGAGGATCTTGTAACAACGCTGTTAAATCTCTCTATTCATGACAACAACAAGAAGCTTGTTGCAGAGCATCCTCTTGTTATCCCTTTACTCATCGAATCGTTGAAATGTGGTAGCATCGAAACTAAAGCCAATGCAGCCGCTGCACTTTTCACACTGTCGGCACTAGATGAAAACAAGATTCTCATCGCAGATTGTGGTGCTTTAAAGCCTTTGCTCGACCTTGTGGAATCAGGTAATGAATCAGCCATGACAGATGTGACTGCGGCAATCTTTAACCTGTGTAAAAAACGGGAAAACAGGAGTAAAGCTGTTCGTGAGGGGGCCATTAAAGTGATAATGAATAAGCTCAAGCAGAGGGTGTTTGTCTCTAACCTATTATCTATCCTTGCACTTTTATCGACCAACCATCGAGCCATTGACGAGCTTGAGGAACAAGAGACGGTTAAGTGCTTGCTAAGCATAATAAGGGAGAGTGAGTGTGAGGCAGACCGGGAAAATAGCATTGTGATTATACACGACATATGTGGATATAGCCGCTATGCAATGAAGGATGTTCGCGATGACGAGAAAGACAACAAAACACTTTCTAAGCTGACGGAGAATGGAACTTCAAGAGCTAAAAGGAAGGCGAATTCCATACTGGATAAGATCAACTCGAGCAGACGCATAAACTACACTCATACTGCATAAAGAGTTTTCCGCAAATGAGCTTCCTTTGTACATATTGCTTCGCTGTCGGGTTGCTGTATACCTGTAAAGTCTGATACATCTGGGGTAAGTAAGTTCTGTTTCCCAGATCTGCCCTTTTTAACTCTTTTTAGAAATGTACAGTTACTATTACAAGTTTTGCAGTTTCTATTTGTTTGAAATAAGGATGGGTTTGATATGTGATCCATTAGAAGTGACAAAAGTGTAGCTCTTTTCTGGTTATGAATTGAATATAGTCTGTCCTTTTTACTTCTTTTTGTCAATAAAAATTTGGTACACTCAGGACCACCTTATGACTATGAAGCTTTGATCACCATCAATATTTGTTTGTCTTTCTGGTAGGGCCATTAGGAGGTATGATATCAATTTTATAATAGTAAACAAATTAGTAAATTATTATATTAGTACCAAAAACGCTTGTAGCTCAATGGATAGAGCATCTGCATGTGGAGCTGAAGGTTTGGGGTTCGACCCTTATTGGGCGCATGTATCAATTGTGGGGGGTTTCTTAACTGCGCATTTCTCTTTACTCCCTCTTTGGGGGTAGGGGTATGATTTGTCCGCATCTTTCAAGAAAAAGAAAACCCCCCACTCGGACCCTACCTTGTGCGGTATACCGGAAAAGTCTTTTTCCTTTATCTTTATTATACTAGTACCATTAGAAAATTTTTATATAATAATTATCTAATATTTAATACTAAGATCACATGCATTATAATGAATTTAAGTAGTAATCAAGTTATAATCTTTAATACGTGATTTAAGAGTGCTATAAAATCTATTCATCAATCTACCGATTTTTCATCATAGTCGCTTTAGTCAGTTCATATATGTTGGATTGTTTCACGTTTTGCTTTCAGGAAAGTACATAAAGATCACTTTTTAGGTGGTTTCCGATAGTTTCTTAAAAATCGTAAATTTAGAAATAAGAATAACCGAGTGGGATAAAGGGAGTATATTTCTAATTATATTTAGTAATTAGCGAAACCTAGATTAGGACATAATTCCTTGAATTAGAATTAATGGTTGTTGTTATGGTAAGTGTCGGTTGCCTTGATGCACAATAACACATAAATTGATTTGCTTTTTCTTGAATAAAATCACACCCTTTTGCTTTTTGAAGTCCTTTGTGAAAATGACACAATCTAGTGGCTAAGAAAGTAGTTTCAAAGGGGGTTGAATATCACAAGTAATAAGGTAGAAGCAACTACAATTACAAATTTACAATATTGTTGTTTATATGACTACTTATTCCATTCCTTTTTAGACCTTATCTAGGTTGGTGGTTTGGGGGTGATTTTCATGCTTTTTCTTCTTAACCTTTTTTGTTGCTATGTACTTATGATTTTTATTTTATTTAGCTATCTTTTGTTTGGCTTTTTCCTACTCTAGGATAATTTGATTTTGTCAAGTATCTTTCTAATCCACCCAATGAAATAATGGATTCTTGCTAATCTTTAGTGAATTCATTGATTTGGGCTTTGTTTTGACTATATGTTTTTACTTTATTATTATGTTTACCTTCTTTTCATTTCATCGTGTTAAAGTACAATGGTCTAGATAAGAAATTCGAATATCTAGGAGGTAAAGACGTTGTCTTTTCATTTCCTTGGCCAAATAATAAAAATTTTCGATAATATCTAATAGCTGACTAGAGTATTTGATTTGTTGATACAATTTTATCAGTTAATTTAATCAGTTGATTTAAGATAAATAGTTTGGGGGAATATAAAAGGGAACAAACATGATAGAGGGAATATTCAGTAAAGGCCAAAATGGCAAAATGTAGGGTGCCGAATAGGTGGTTGAGTACAGTTACTATTGAAAGACGTCTTCCAACCGAAAATATATAAATAAATATATTTATAGAAGTAGTTTCTTAACAAGAATATTTGTGGAGTAATGGACAACGTAAATGGTTTGGCTACTTGGCACTTGGCAACTTCTTTATTATGCTTCTTTCTAGTGTGCCGTTATCCTTGACCTTCCCTATTCTCAATCCTATTCATTTTGCTGCATTATTATCAGTATCCAAATAACAACTTTTATGATTTACTTTCTCCGTTCTTTTTTACTTGCAACATAGTTGATTACGGTACCATTCATCAAGAAAATTGACTTTTATATTGTCGGTAATCTAAAAGTTAAAACATAGTCATATGAGATCTTGTAAAGATGTATAAGATAAAGAAGCATTAACGGCCCGTTTGGTTAGTGGTACTAAATATTGGTATTGGGAATGATTTATAGTGTAAAATTTCATCAAAACTTTCATGTCATTCCCATGGTAATCAAACTTTAATCACAAAAAAAATTTTTTGTTCACAATTTTTCATTACCACCTAATAGGCTAATACCACATCTTCTATTGGTAATGCATTGGAATGAATTTTATGAACAAAATGAGATAATTGAAGGTTGTCAAGCATGACCATCAAGGTTGCCAAGAGAATTTTCAACCAAAATTACACTAATTTTTCATTCCTATTACTACGGTTTATTACCACCTACCAAACGGGCCGTAAAGAGATGATTAATCTGTTTCTAAAAAGACAAGAATGAGAAGCATTTTTTGGAGCTTAATTAAACTAAATACTGTTTCTAAAAAGACAAGAATAAGAAGCATTTGTTGGAGCTTCATTAAACTAAATACATTTGCGTAAGGAATTTAAAAGTGCATATCTCAGATGACCTAAATGGGAGTGCTAAAGACTAGTGCTATGAGAATGGAATGGATAAAGATTGCTTATAATGTTACTTCTTAGAATTTTCTCCATGTGTCATAATCTTGTATGGAAAAAAACGAAAGAATCAACTCAATAAAAATTTTATTAGGAGTAAATCTGTGAACAGAAATATTGTAACACCCGAATTTCCTCCGTTCTCTTCTGGTTTTGATTCCGTTCAGAAGGTCGGAAATTACCCCTAAATTTCCGATGTTTAATAATAATCTATAAAGAAAATTATTGTTATTATTATTTTATCCCGATTTAAATTATAAATAATTAATATTAAAATTTACGGGGTGTTACAAATATGGTTTTGAATAAGTTTAGCGCATCAAAAAAATTTTCAAGAGTATGTGATGGTTGGATTGTGGTAAGGTGAATATGACCATAACCATAAATAGGAATTAAATTGTTATTCACAATAATTGTTCCATTATTTATATTGATGGTTAATAAAAAAAAATAAAATGAAGGTTATCTTGTAAGTTTTCCATATAATACTATTAGTCCAACATAAATTCTTACTTGAGACCGTTTTTTGTAAATACGACTCTCAAAAGCCCAGTTCAGTTCTAAATATAGATTTGGGATGGACTTTTGAGAGTCGTCTTTACAAAAGATAGTCTCTCAAGAGAGCACCTAATTTTCCAAACGATAAAGAGAAAGAGAGCATGGCTTGATCCAAAACTTGTACGGCCCGTTAGGTAGATGGTCATAAACGATGGTAATGGGAATGAAAAATTAGTGTAATTTTAGTTCAAAAATCTCTTGTCTACCTTGATGGCCATGCTTATCCAATTCCAATCATCTCATTTTCTTCATAAAATTCATTCCAATGCATTACCATTGGGAGAGGTGGTATTAGGTGGTAATGAAAATTTATATACAAAAAAACTTTTTTGTTATCAAAGTTTCATTACCATTGGAATGATATGGATCTTTTAATGAAATTTTACACTATAAACCATTCCCATTACGACCATTTAGTATAACTAACCAAACGAGCCGGTAGGGGATTATCTGTTTGTTAAATCATATCATGGACTGCTAGCACAATAATTTTGGGCTAGAGCCCCTCCAAGAATTCGAATTTTTCTAAAAAACAATTCTCAAACTAAACTTCGAAAAAAACATATTCTCAAACTAAACTTCCACGAAAATTGTTGCTACAAACAATTATTTTGAGTCTTATTAGGCTGTGGGCTACCTTTTACCTTGTCTTGACCATCAAAACAACTAACTTCACAATCGTTGTCAAAAATAACGTTTTTCATTTAAGTGAAATCGAAGTCCTTGGCCATGATATCCAACTTTCTTTAAAAAACAGCCGATAACTCATGGCACCCTCTTTTGGTAATTATCCTGGACATTTAGTTTGAAAAATATTTTTTATAAAGCGTAATTTAGAAATTTTTATAACAATAGTTAATGAGCTTTACTTATTTCAAATTTTTCCAAGAATTCATGTGTGGCAAGATATTATTTTCACAAATTCTTGTATGAGACGGTTTTATTGTGAGACATGCCTCATATTTAGGTTAAATAGTCTAATAATAAAAACTTTTAGCTTATAAACTTCTTGTTTTAAGGTCATCTCACTGTAAGACGGTCTCATACAACACGGATTATATTATTTTTTATGTTTGGGCTTTATATTTGGACTTAAAGGAGGCAGATAGGTGGGGACAACGGACAAGTGCGTAATGCCTGAAACGAATACCAACCAGCCCAATAAGGATACTGCTAGAACTTTTGAAATAAATGACCCAACCTCAATTTAAAAAAGATATTCTTGTCGTTCTTTACCGCCTCTCTTTATCGTTTTAGTCACCTGTACGTTTTCTTTTTGTTGTGTATGTCTCTTACTTTACTGTCGGTTAATTGATCTCCATGCTTGGCTAACATGGGTGTTAGAGGTAAGATGCAGGTTTTCAGTTTTCTTGCAGGTTTCCTTTCTTGAAGACCCTTCTTGAGCCGGGGGACTCTTTCGACCGCCCTCTCCTTATGGGTATGAGATGCTGTCTATCTTCCCTCCCCAGACCCTGAACATAGATTTATCTATGTTCGGGATACACTGAGTATGACGACGATGATGATGATGATGATGATGATAATGATATTCTTGTGATAGGCCTTTTTAGTAAGACGACCTCAAATAAGGTGTTCATATTCTTAAGTATATATTTAATGGGCTTTTCAACCCATATATGAGGCGCATGTCTCTAATTGACCATTTCATATAACAATTTGTGAATTTAAAAAGCTTTGACTAATCATAATTCTCAAAATAAGCATTTAGTAACTGTTAAGGATAACGATTTTAAACTCAAATGGGCTGGAGGACTAGATCATCAGGAAATACAAGATCGAAGCCAAATGTATTGTCCTTGTCAACAACTTTGACTTGTCTTATTGACCAACATTGATCAGTCTATTGAGTCTTGACTAGCATTGGCCTATCTTGATCATAAAATTTTGTAAATAATGTTTAAAATTTTATTTTTTTTAATTTACTATCTACAACATCTAATTAAAACTTATTTGTTTTAATTTAGTCAAATGTATACCATCGATCATTATTGTTATCGACTTCCCAATCCCATCCAATATTTTTAGTCTTGAACACATGTGTCATCCTAATGTAATAGTTAGATATTAATATCTAACATATAATTGTTCATCGACTACAAAATCATATACATATCATATACATACAGGCTATTATCTAAGTATTAGTGGGCGCGAGTATCGCCCTCATAAATTATATCTATACTCAAATATGCTACAAGTCTACAAGGGCACATTCACTATCAGCGAGATCCTGAATACTAAAGTTGAAAGGATAAATAAGCGACACATATGACGTTTCACCTCAAATGGGTCCATAAGTCGTTAGTCATAAGTGTAAATGGTGATTGGTACTTATTGAAAATCAGACCGTCTATATTATAGACGTCTCTCAAGAGCTCAACTCATATCTCCCTTTTAACTTACAAAACCACCAATTAATTTTTTATTTGATTTATCAATTGGGTCAGCCCAAAACTTAAATGTCTATTATTAGACGGTCTCAAGTAAGAATTTATGATTGAAAATAAATTTACTTATCAAACGATCAAGACCTCTACACTTTTTTTCTAGAGTTGCGCTCGAATGTGCATTTGGGCCGCTCGTCCAAGTACTGGATTTTGGTGTAGGACTTCAATTCTATTGCGGATTTGTATTATTTTTTAATACCTACAACAAAAATACTTACAGCACATAACAAAAACACTTACAGCAAATAACCTAAATAACTACAACACACACCCTAAATCCTTATAGAAAATAACCTAAACACCTATAGCACATAACCCATACTTGACATTCAGTATGTTAAAAACACGTACTTAACATAATGTGAGCCCCTACTTGACATATCTTAAATGTCTACTTTAGGTATTATAACCCCCACCGAATATGGATGTAGTTACACTACATTTTCTTTTGTGCATTTTTAAAAATCTAAAGAATTGGTCCAATTAAAATAATCTTTTTAAAAGACGGTCTCTCACAAGAATTTCCTGCACAAACGAAACATAAATAAATAGAAAATAATTCATTTATTCTTATTATTCCTAACAAAAAAAATAGAAATTAGTTTTTGTCTCAATTAGCGCAAATATCTTCTTTATCAAGTAAGATTATGATTTAAATCTCATTTAGTCTTTCACTTTCTTCAGATTATCCAATAATCCAAAAAATCAACCAATAAAAACAAAGCAATCAACTAAATCAAAGTCAACAACAAAGACTTTATGATTTCGTAATTTGAACCAAACATTGAAATTTGAGATCAGTTCAAAGTGAAAGACTATACCAAATTGTAGAAAATACTTGTAATTAAGGATAAAATATTGTAGCAAAATGTTAATCACTAATTGACTATAATAATACACGAGTAATTTAAAATTTGCATGCTAAAAACAGTAGCTTAATAATATACTAAATTTGATACAAAAGGTACTAATTAATTAGTTTAGTTATTATACTCTAAATACTAAATTCTACAAGTATTACCCAAAAGTTTTCTAATCATTGAATTATTTTTTAGTACTTCTAGGTTGACCCCAATTCTTCAGCTTCCATTAGAATTCAGACTGCACATGGAGGAACCAAGCATCTTGATATGAATCCCAGCCTTTTCTTCTGCATTTAATTATAAATATACAAGTCATTAGCCGGAGATCATCATCAACCCAATATCCCGCTCAAAAAATAGGGTCTAGATAAGGAAATGTAACTTTCAATCCATACCTGAATTCTCTTGAGAGTACGACTAAAAGCACCATTCTTAAATTGAGTTGGAGAGTGCGACTAAGTAGAGTGAAGAGTGTGGACTCGTAAAATTTAAAATAAGTTTTATTTTAGTTTTACTATGATACGAGTCTATAATTAACTCATTTTTTCAATTGATCACTCCTAAATACTACAAATATTAATGACTTTAAAACTGTAAGTAATCACTTTAGGTTATGACTTAAAAATAATCACTTTAAAACAAAAAATACACATTCGGCCATCCCAATAAAAATAATCTCACTATAAAAATAGTCTTATTTGGAAATTTGTGAATTTGAAATAGTGTTGATCAAGTAAAAATTCATATTGGACGTTACAATGTTAAATTAGACTGGACTTATTGTCAATGCCAGCACATTAACGAGGAGACATGAAGTGCACACATTTCATTAGCTAAGGAGATATATAACATCCCAAAAACATAGTTTAATGTGAAAAAAGTCTCCAATAACTCATCCCAACATACAATACGAAAAAAGGGTTATTGCGTAAAATGTTGGCTCCTCATTTTCTTGTAATAACGTACTTTGAAAACATAAAAAAATTATGAGAATTAATTATTATATCTGTTTTTATTTGTTCTTCCCATCTAATTTTTGTGCAGATCATATTGCAAACTTAACACTCAAATAATTTTAATTGTAAATTTTTAAAAATTCTAAAAAGTTGATATATGAAAAATATATATTAAAACGAATCTATCAAAATCCCGTTAGAATATGTTTTTTCATAAAGATTGATGAGAAATCATAGTCAAAGTTTGATACTAAAATTCTTAAATTATATTCTAGTGATGTATCATAGATGCATTGATTATCATTAAATAAAAGTGAAGAGTAAAAGTAAAAAAATGATGTGTAAATTAATATTTACCCTCTTGAGAAGCTCAGGAGGAATCTTATAGAGATCTTCATCAACAGGGTTGGGATTGGGAGGTTTACGAGGGTGTTGTGTGACAGATTGGAATTGCAGTTGCTGTTTTTTAACGGAAGGCACCGTAGATGAAGGAATATGACGTTTGACTTTTGGTAGCTCCGTTGACGTTACGTCAAACACTTTCCCACCTTGCTTCTTACTTCCTTCCTTCCCATGTGTTCCTCCTGTTCTCTTTTCTCTATTTCCCTTGTTCATCTGCATTTTTTCACATTTACCGTCAATTACTAATTAATTTAGTCAATGTTGAATGTGTTAAGGTACATTCATCGTTTAGCATAAAAAATTCTCGCATCGTAATTTAAAATGATGCAAATAAGTGGTACTGAAAAGTAAAAAGCAACATAATTTGCTAATACAAGGTACTTTTGAAAACATCATTTTTAAGTGTGTATTTTAATAATTTATTAAAGATATACAAATAAAATTAGACGACGTATTATAATTCATTTCAAAAAACAATAATTGTAAAACCGAGTTGTTTATTAATCCAAAAAAATGTTCATACACTTATATGGTTAGTACAATTATAGAAGTTTGAAAGTCATATATATACTATATTATACCATATACTTTTGTAGATCTCATAAATATTTCTCTATTTACGTATAATCATAGAAGTTAGAAAGTCATACTAGACCATGCTTATGTTTTTTTTTTTGAATAACGACCATACTTATGTTTAGACCTATGATAACGGTTGCTATCATAGGTCATAAATAACATTTTTATTATCGTTAAAAAATAACAACGGTAAAATCATATACATTCAACTCAGTAACTATAGGTGGAACTCCTTTAGCATAACTAGAATAGAATACTCAACGTAATTCGTACTCGAGTAATCTTGCCTATACATTGTTTATATATACTACTCATTCAAAATGTAACTTTTTTAGGCATATAGTACATTTGAACATCTAAAATTGAAATTCCTAAAGCACAAAATAGGAAAACAAACTAGTACAAAAGAATTAATTAGCATTAAATATTAGAAGTAAAAAATAATTCAATGTTCTTTTTTAATTTTTCAGTATTTATTTTTTCACATTATTAATATCTCTAAGTATACAAATCAAAAAATAATAGAAACTAAAAATGAATAAATGTTACAAAATCACAAACAATTGTGTTTTAACTTTAAACCTATAAATTAATGACAATAAGCAAGTCATTTACTTGATAGATAACGCTAAAGTCGATACGTATCAGTATAGATTACATAACCCGACATATACCCAATTTTGTAACAAAATTCAATTCGACCTGACATTAAAAATAGATTTAAATTATCTTAATAACCCGAATAAACACCTCTATCGATAATCGATACGAATGCAAATTGTCAGTGAAATTGATAAAAGGGGACCCTACGGCCTATTTTAGTGGAGATTTGCAGGATCCGGTGAATGGTAATGGGCCAGGGCGGTGGGTAAATAAGGCATTGTATTAAATGTTTCATTTGGTTTGTTGCTTCTCAATATGATTTTATGTTTCCAAATTCCAAATAATTAATGTGAATATTGAATATTCTCATGTGAAAGTGTATAAGTGAAGCCAAGACATATCACTTTCTTTACTCTCAGTTTAATATCTATATACAAATAAAATAGTACTTGTACAAAATGCAATATTTCCTACTTCCTCTGTTCCATAATACTTGTTACATTTTGTTTTTGAGCACTATTCATCGTTTAAGCTTATTTTATATATTATAGCTGCTATATAAGTAATAATATAGTCAAGTAAAATCTTGTTTGAATCGTCTAATCGCATACTTTCATAATATGAACTTTTTATAATTTTTAAATGTGAATAATAGACATATAAATTAACAAAATAGTGCATTGAATTACATAAAAAAGTTATATATAACAAATATTATGCAGCGGAGGAACTATATATCAATTTTATTTGTCAAATTTTTTTAGGTTAGTTAATTAATTCTGAAATTTTCTTTTTTTTCTTAGAAAGTTATTCATTGTTTATATTCACTAACTTGTAGATTTCTCAACGTTTATGAAAATAATTACTACTTTCTTCGTTTTATAATACATGCTACTGAGTATAACATGTTGTGTGGGAAAATATCATTATTAATTAACAGCAAGTATTATAGCAAGCAAGTATCATTTTGGAGGATCTGAGATGTGCCTGAAATTTGTCAATTTTATTAAATGCTATGTTGGAGAAATTTGTAGTGTTATTGTTTACTTTAATTACATCAATTTTTACTCAATTGAGGTTCAGTGTGTGTTTCTCCATCATTAAATGATTTTCACAAAGATTGTAATTGTGGCAAATGTGACAAGACACGTAATATTTAATATTTTCTCTGAAATTTATCGGTTGTTACATTCACCGTTCCAATATAGTCGCGACATTGAAAAAACAAGCACTATTCACTTATTCCTCTTATTTTCAGTTAAACATAGTCAAGTGGTATCTTGTTTGATTTGTCTCGATGCAAAGATTATTAATATCAATTTATTATAATTTTATATTATACATAATTATAGATATTAAGGATTGAATAAGTGCATTGGACCGTGAAAAAGAAATGAAACACAATCAAGTGGGATCATATTTGATTTGTGTACTTTCATAGTATAAACTTTTTAGATTTTTTATCGATCATATGAAATTGAAAATATTAAAGATTAAAATCGTGCATTTAATAATTAATAGTGTTATAAACAGAAGAGCAGCAACTATTAAAAATCATATAAAAAGTAGAACTATAAAACTTATAAGAAGTGTATAATTACTCTATAGTCCATACATAAAGGGACAAAGCCATGAATTTGATTCATAAATGACATTAAATAGTCATGTGTCTTTAAGATAAGAGTACTCTCATCTACAACCATTATTTTCCTATGGACAAGAAAGCACTTGTTAAGAGGTGTTCATTCGTGTCATCGGATTAATTTCGAATCAGGTGTTTCAGGTCGGTCTAAAATCGAATTTAATGTTTACATTGGTTTTTACATAATTATAGATTTATTTTTAAGTCAAGTCAAATCATACTCGATTATAAAATCGGGTGTCTATCGAATCATCGGGTCTGTTTTGAACACCTTGTTAGTTTATCAAACATTGGCTCCATTTACAACTTATTGTTGAACTATTTATTTTAAATTTTATAGTGAAAAGAATTCAATTGATTTTAAGAATTAAGAGCACATAATTCAAAGTTAATTCAACAAACATTTATGTGTAGGTATAGTGGTTTTAACCGGTTACCATACATCTTCACATGAACTTCATAAATGCTGTCTCACTCTTATTCCCTTCATTAATTTTCTACTTTCCCATTAAATTCATTATTCACCTTTATTAAACGCAAACCAAAGTCTTATTTTTTATCTAAATTTATAACCGACATTCTTTAATTTTCTCATAACATTTATAGGAATTTTTGCTCAAATATATTAAAGAAAATTGACATTTGACAATATTCTATTGACAAATTCTTAGATAGATGGTTTTCAGTAAGACGTTTTTTTATGAGGCTGGTCTAATATATATTTAAAGTTTTAAAGTAATCACTTATTTAATCTTGGAATGATCAATTATAACCTTAATGTGGAGTCTTAAAATCATCACTTAATTATAACCTTAAAATTGAACACTTATAATCTTAAAGTGATTATTTAAACCTAGAGTGATCACTTACAATCATAAAGAGATCAGTTAGAGAATTGACTGATTATATAAGTTTGTTTTATTGTAAGACGGTCTTATACAAGATTTCCTAATACACATACATGAAAAATGAGACAATCATCATTTGTCCTTCTTATTTTGCACAAGTTGTAAAATAGGTATATTTAACGAAAAGAGAAATTGGCTTTAAAAAATGACACAAAAAAAAAAGTAAATCATAAAAATAAATAATTAAGATAGAAAGACGGTGTAAATTTGCGGATGAATAATAAAATAAGTAAATGGTAAAAATAAAAAGAGTGTACAAACAAAAATACTCTCTCCGTCCTGATGAGTTAGTAGCCAAGAGAAAATGAGTGAAAATTAAAAAAATGGTAATAAATGAAGAGAGAAAATGAATTGTGTGAATGAAATTAAAAGAGAGTTCAAATATATAAATGTGAATTAAAAGAAAGTGGTGGACCTTATCCAAAATTAAAAATGTTGCAAATTAAGTAGAACGGACTAAAATAAAAAATGCTGCAATTTTAATAACACGGAAGGAGTATAAAATTGTAGAAAAGTTAATAGTAACAGAGCAAGTACAACCATTACTCCATATTTTGAAATTCAGTCTTGGTAGTTGGTTGTCTCAATTAAATGTGAATGAAATTATGAGAATTTATAAGTATAGCAAATATTTTAGTATTTTTGAAGTTGTAACAAATTTAGCATTTATTTAATTAAAGAAACATTGACTGACCATATCTTACAAAATTGTCAGCAATCTAAGACATACAGCCTTTCCTCAATAAAAGGAATAATAAATATTCATGTCATATGAATTTTGCAACACCTTCTACAAGTATCAATTTTGTTTGGCTATAGACATTACTTTCTCCCTTTCATAATAATTGCTACCGAATAAGATATGTGTGGAAAAATGTCACTATCAGTAACAAGTATTATAAAACGAAGAAAGTATAATAATTGAAATTAAAATATTTAAAAGTTACTAGTACGAATGAAAGTTAAAAGATAAATCATAGATACACAGATATAGAAATTTCAGCAAAATTTGTATACAAATAAAAAATTTTATGAATAGTTCTATATAACAAAGGTAGTAATAATTAATTAATTGAGCTCTCGAAAAAGAAGCTTTCCAAAGAAATAAAATTCTGTTTACGCATTAATTCTACTGCAAGTGTTTTTTTTCTCTAAAATTGTTTTCTTTTAAAGATATTATAATAAGTGTATCTAAAATACTCTCTGTTTTCGAATATTTTTCCTATTCACCTTTTTACGAGAAATAATTTTAATAGTGAGTTATAAATTTCTAAAAAGTTGATATACAGAAAGTATTTTTGAGACAAATCTACTAAGATTCCATGGAATATGTAAGATCAATGAAAAATCATAATGTAAGTTGAGAATTAAGATTCATAAATCCTACTATTTGAGAAGAACATATCATATGAAAACATATACATGTGAAGTGTTTCTAACAAGACGATCACTATAAAAAAAACCATCCTTAATTTAATCAGCTCATTATCATCTTTTAATTTAAATAAATTTTATTAATTTGAGCCTGAAAGATATCTCTCAAAAAGACGATCTCTCATAAAGTCAGCTGATAATATTGTTTCATTTTGATAGAAGGGGAAGAGAGGAGAAAAAAAAGAGACCTGTTTAGGACGCGCAGTACGAGGTTTGATGAAATCAGGGGAAACAGAAGTAGGAGGATGTTGTTGATGATGATGATGATGATGTTCACAGCATTCTCCTGAGGATGAGCTGTAGCGGATCAATCCAGCTTGTCTAGCACACTCAAAATACTGTGTAATTGGCAAATCATTTACATATTCCCAATTACCAAACGCCGGTATTTGACTCCCTCTTTCACGCATCTTCCATTCCTACACATTCCATTTTCCAAACATCATTAATTAAACACATAATTAATCAATTAATTAATACTCCTTCCGTTCTTTTTTGTTTTTCCCATTTACTTTTTGCACAGTTTTTGTTGAAATACCCATTATTATCCACATGTGAGTTGTCCCACATTGGAGAAAGAGAAGAGTATGCATCACTTTATATACTCAAGGAGTAACTCCTACTATTACCAATTGGTTTTAGTAGTGAACCTTCTTTGGGTTTATGAGTGGTCTACATCTTCTCCTCCTTGTTTGGGTTGCCCAGGCCCATTTTCTAAATTCTATCAGTTTTTAAAGAATTTTCGAGCCTAAATATCTCTAAATACACATTATAAAAATCTTAATCAAATTTCTCTCTCCAAAATGAAACATTCTAAACGGGAAGAACAAAAAAGAACCAAAGGAGTATGAAATAAATGGATTATTAATTTGTGTAATTTAAAGAAAATAATGAAGGAAAATAGAGGAAGAATGTTTATAACTTACTTCCATTTTTGAGTAAGAGAGGGAATGAAATGGGTTTTAGGTGTGTGTTTGGGGAAAGGGACTAGAGAGAAAGTGAAAATTGGGATAACAGAGCAAATTTTCAGAGGATTTAAGGCACTATCTAGACTGAGAGGAGAGAAGGGGGAGCCTCTTTCATTTAATTGCAAGTACTACTACCCCTACAGTTTTGGGACATCACCTCTGTTTTAAGGGAAGCTGACCGAGGACATGTGGGTTTTTTTTTCTTATTTCTATATTTTCTTTTGTGATTAAAAAAATATTTCCTCCTATTTAGTCAAAGTTGTCCCATGTAATTTTTCATATTTGCCGAGATAATATTTTATCCCTTAATATCTCAAATTATTATTAATTAAAAATTATAAAAAGTTGATATTAATAATCTTTGTATTGAGACGAATCAAATAAGATCTCACATAACTATGTTTTAACTTATAGATTAAGAGTAAAATACAAATTAAGAGTGATAAGAGAATAGTCCCAAAAACAAATGGGACAACTTGAGTGAATAGGAGGGAGTGTAAATTATAGGCCAAGATCGGATTCACAAATTTTTGTGAGAGACCGTCCTTTTGAAATACCATCTCTAATTGGATTGACCCATTAGAAAGAATGTAGAGTAATGTAGGCAATAAACTTTAATGGATTGGGACTGAGAGATGTTTCTCAAAATACAGCCTCTTAGTAAATTGGCTGGATTTGATTAGTTGTTTGAAAGAGAAAAACAAAAAAAGGATTTATTGAGGCATGTGGCACAATATTAATTTTTCATTTAGTAACTTTCCTTCATTTATTATGTTTTTTATTCCATTATAACTACAAAATTTTTACAAGTAATGGGTAAAAAAGAAAAATAATGAGAACCAAACATCTATCAGACTATCACAAGTTGAAATGAAAAACACTCAATCACACATTATTAATATTCAATTTCTTTCTATCTCAAATTTATTATTTCATCCAATTATATTTATATTTCCACTCTTCAAATTAATGAATTTCACATCCGCTATAAACATCAATGAGATCAATTAATTATATCTTAGGGACATTATTCTATCCTAATATTTTTTTGGAAGGATTCTATTCTAATATATCATAGTCACATATAGAATTTTATATTAATTTAACCATATTTTTTATGACGTCAAATACTGCTTAATAAAAAAACACGTTAATCATATCTTTGATATTAGTATAATAATATCTTTGATATTTTTTAATGATAATACATATAATATCTTTTTATTAAAATAATGTTATTAAGATGTTACAATTATTTTTTAGAGTAGATAATTGTTCATTTATTTTAACTTTTTTCAAAATTCCAATTTTAGTTTAGAATCAAAATGAAAAAGAAATGAGTGAAAAAAAAAAAAAAAAAAAAGTTAGTGGGTTTGTAGGAGAAGGATGATGGAAGTTTATAGTATGGGGTAGGAAGTTTGGGAGAGTGGGAAAATGTGATTAGATTTTAGACTACCAATAGTGGTAGTTTATTAGTTGTATTTTGCCTATAAAGTCAACTTTTGGGTTGAAAACTTTTTCTATAACTCTTTTTTTGATTATTGTTTTCTGACTTTGTCTAACAAATAAGTTGCTTAAAATATGGGAACTATCATAAATGCGGACCTACTTTTGTCCCCAACCGCTATAATTTTACTAGTACTCTACTACCATTTCATAGGTAGATAAACTTGTTTATAATTCGGATAGAGATCGTTTATGGCAAAGACGACTCTCCTAACAGTCCAGTTCAATAACTTTATAAATTTAAAAATAAGTTTGATAACTAATCAGTTACGTATTTTGCAAAATGGGTTGGCCCATATATACCCGTCTATACTATAGACGATCTATAACAAGAATTTGTGTTTTTCTTTTTAATTTGGCGTAAGTCGAGGATTCTTTTTGGCCGCGCTCTTCTTTTTAGGTATGAGTTGTCTTCGTTTTTTCCTTTACAAACACTATTCATAATTTTCTATGAGCGTGATACATTGAATAGAAAGATGATAATAAAATTTAGCGTAAGTTGGGGAAAACAGAGCACAAGAAAGGATGTTAATGAACATTAAACTTGGCATTTTATTTTAAAAAAGTTACATAATTTGATTATAGATTATTTTCCTAGAGTTAAATATGAATAGATTAAATTTTTATTTTTCAAGAATTGTATAATATTTTTTTGATATTCCACATGGTAATACTGAAATATAGAGGTTTTCAAGTAGAAATGCAGTAACCCAAAGTCAAACTTAATAAAACAGTTTTTCTCAATAAATTTTAAGAAATTAAAAATTAAATTTGTCCATATTAAATCATTCTAGATGAGACGATCTTAATTAAAAATTTATCTTTCTGCCAATGGTCATAGGGTGCCAATTGGCAAAACAAGATCCAAATTGATCCTACAATGAATGGGGGGTAAAAAAAGGACCCCATTTCACCAAACAAATCAAAAGTCCTAAACCATGTTTGTTTGTGATAAAACAAACTTTTAGCACAAATCACGCGGTAGATTAGACAAGGACTACATTGCATTGTATGCTTCTTTTAAATTTTACTCCCCTGTCCCTATGAATTTGCGGCATTTTTTATTTTCGTCCATCTAAATTACAGCATTTTTATTTTTGGACTATGGCTTATCACTTTCTTTTAGTCTCATCCATACATTTTAACTTTCTTTTAATTTCATCCACACAATTCATTCTCTCTCTTCATTTATTACCAGTTTCTTAATTCTCACTATTTTTCTCTGTGCTATTATCTCATAGGGACGAAGGGAGTAATGACTTTCTCTAACCACTCCATCAAACCCCATTTATGTCAAATGTAATCCACTTCTAACTTTTTACTATTTCAGGTAGTATAATTTTGTCATACGGATCCGATGCGGAGTAATATGGTAGTATATTTGTTACAACTTAATTTTAGTGAGTGTCAAAGCTCATTTTTATTATTTTTCGCATATTTCATAATACTTGTTACTGATAGTGATATTTTTCCACACAACATATTATACTTAGTATCAAGTATTATGAAACGGAAGAAATATATATTTTTTCATCTTGTATACTCATTTAATTTATCTATATATTCATTACATTTATACATTGATCTAATTTACATGAAACATTGCTTTTCTTCTTTTCCTTACTATTGTTACAACATGTGCTTGTGGTAATATAGTGTTGTGCAACGGAGAGAGTAAAAGGTTTTTGGCTGGCTTTTTGTTTGTCTACTTATTAAATTATATTTCAGCTAGTTAAAAAGTTGGTTTTAAAGCCAAAATGAAAAGATCAATTTTGTTAGTTTTTTCATTGAATTTTGTTTGTTGGTATACTTTTTTTTGTTAATAAACAACCAATAAATAATACCTAATTTCGTACCTAATTTTGTTAGTTTTTTTGTTTGTCTACTTACTGTCTTTTCAAATATCTCCTTAAACAAATGTTTTTCCTACCTAGATGAAAAGCCAATTGTTTTTAAGCCTCAAAATTTCGTAAAAACATAAAATAAACAAATTCTTAAATTTTATAGTGTATTTTTGCTCCGCTTTTGACACAAAATAGGTAGTATAGTTAGGAAGAGAATTTCCCAACAATATAATAGATTGTGAGATGAAGTGAATAATGGGGGTGTTTGACAAAATAGTTTATAGGATAATTTTAAATTATTTTGATATAAATAGAGGGTTTGATGGTCAAACTATATAATACTAATATTTGGTAAATCAGATGGTTAAAATAGCTTATTGTCATGAATAAGTTGTTTTCAAACAAGTTATTTATATCAGCGAGTTTGATTTCAGCTAGGCCAATCAATTTATAAAATTAGTTAATCGAATCAATCATTATACTTAACTATCGACTGTTTGCCAAATAACTCCAAATTTATTAACTTACGTAAAAAAAAGTTAAAAAAAAAAAATTCTTTCGACCAAAAGTCCAAATAAAAACAGTGGTCTAATGTATGGGAAAGCAATTCTGGAAAAGCTAAATACAACAGAGTAGGGTTACAACTACAAATGTGTACTAGTAGTAAAGTTGAAAAAGTCAATCTACTTTCCAATTCTTAAAGCTAGACCGATAATTCAATAGATACCCGACTTTATAATTAAACTCGATTTAACACGACTTAAAAATGCATCTACCATTATGTAAAAACCAATGTGAACACAAAACCCGATTTTGAGCCGACTCAAAACACCTAATCCGAAATCCACTCAATGACCTGAATGAAGACCTTGAACAAACATCAGATTTGTCGTTAGCTAAAAAAATAAAATAAAATAAAGTTGTAGGAGTATTCAAAGAAAGCTAGTCCTATACTTGTTTTAGTTACTGCAAGTCTGTAAATGTAAGTACCCCAATTCAATGGATAGATATCTTACTTTAACTAGGAACTAATGGTTTATAGTTATTGTGTACTCATACCAAGGAATTATTTTGAAAAGGACTCCACCTTTTTGTTCTTATGGAACCTTTACTCATTCTTTTTACTAAATATTGCAATTTGGAAACTTATATTTTCCCTCTAATGGTTATAGTAAAACTTACTCCCTCCGTTTGAGTTGACTCGTCTCATTTGACTTTTCACGGATTTTAAGAGTTGTGTGTGGTCCATTAAAAAGGTGATAGTTGGATATTTTAATTGATTAAATTAATTGTAACGGTGGTAGTGGTGTACTGGGAATTGGAAAAGTGGGGGTATTTATGTAAGAAAAGGTTAGCCAAAAAAGGAAATGAGACAAGTAGTATGAAAATGCAAAATAAGGAAATGGGACAATTGAAACGGAGGGAGTATGTTCCATGGTACCGTTCACCTAATATGGATTGTAAAAAGTACTCCTTATTCATCTAAAATGTCTCATTTACTTTTTGCACTCTATCCAATTCACTTATTCGATCCTTAATATATCGAGTTATGTATAACAAAAAATTATAAAAAATTGATATTAATAATCTTAACATCAAAACAAATCAAATAAGATCTCATATGACTATATTTTAACTTATTGATTAATAATAAAATGCAATTTAAGAGTGATAGATGAATAGTGTCCCAAAAGTAAATGAGACATTTTAGATGAATAGGAGGTAGTATTTTTTTGGGAAAATTACTTTAAAATTCCTAACTATTCGCGATTTAAATATAAAACTCCCAACTATCGATTATTATTCAAAACTCCCAACTTTAAGCCCATTTTAAATTTAAAGCACCGATATAATTTTATGACCTGTTTAACCGGTTACCATATTGTTAAAATGGGAGGGTACGTGAAGGGTCGTGTAAGGTCAAAGGGGGTGAGGTGATTAATAAATAAAATTAGGTCCCACTACTTCTCAACTAAAACCAATTTATCCGGTTATAAGTCATCTTGGACTTTAAATATAAAATATGCCTAAAGTTGGGAGTTTTAAATAATAATCAATTGTTGGGAGTTTTATATTTAAACCGCGAATAGTTGGGAGTTTTTAATGTAATTTTCCCTTTTTTTTCTTTATAACTTTTGTAGACCGAATTGCCGTCTAAAAAAGCCGTTTGGTATGAATTTATTCTCAAAATCGCTTTTTTAAATGGGGTTTAGCTTTAGATAATATTCTCATTACTTATCTATTCATCTTATCTTATCTATGCATTTAATTTACTTATTGATTTCATTCATACATGAAAAAGAAAACCGCAATTTGAGAAAGCTGACGTTTGTTTGTCATTTCTAGTTTATAGGATTTGAACATGAGACCTTTTGTATGGAAACCTTTAAGAAAATGCTCATGAAAGGCAAACCTCACTCCTATAACCTCGTTTCTCTTTTTTTTTTGACGGTGGTTATTACATCAACATTTTCTTCGCCTCCAAATAGATCTAATAAGGGTCCTTTTGTGGGGTTTTCATCCTGAATTACATAAAGCTCATTCTTCTCTATAAAAATCACAAAGTACATTAAAAAATATTTTAGATACTATAATAGATAATTAATATTATATAAATAAAAGGTAAAATTTGTATTACATGCACTTTTATAGCCTTGAATTTGCCCATTTTAACCTCCACAATTCTTGAATTCTGAACACTATTCGATTTCACAAGTTTGTATTCTAGTCGATTCAACAAAGGGCCAAAAACAAGATTCCTACAAATTTTAGGAGCAAAATAAACATCCTTAACTAGTGAAGTGTTTTCCTGAAGTAGACTAATTAATACTTCCTTATGTTAACCTCAATTTCAAGATCTCGAACAAGATCGGAAAGAGTTATCATTTCTTTCTTATGATTGAGGGTATTTATTTCTAACATTCGTTAATGATCCAATATGGTAATATGTCTGTCATGTTTGAAGCAATGTAAATTCCATCTATGTTTAAGTATTTTTCATGTTAGTGAACATACGTTGTGAATTTTGGAATTGCTGGTTCCTTACAGGTTAGTTTTCCATCATCTTATATGCATTAAAGTTACAAAAAACTTTCTAAAACACCCCTAATCAATTTGAAATCGGCCCATCACCCGACCCGATTGAGGCGGGTCAGATACCCGACCCGGAGTTTTTAAATTTTTTATTTTTGACCCGCCACTTATAAAGCAGGTTAGCGAATCGAATACTCTTAAACACCCCTAATCATTCACGGCCTTTGTGAATAGATAGGATTCCTTGAAAAAAAAATCTATAGAACCTCATGCTAGAATTTGCACGCCTATTGTTAACACATTTGTAGCCCCAAGAAGAAATAAACGTGAAATGATGAAACTTTTTGTAACATGAAAAGCCTATGTACGTAGTGGGGAGGACAAAAAATGGAGGCTTCCATTCCTAGACTCTTTTAATATTAATGTGACTCCTACAAGAGTTTAGAGTACACCACATTCACTCCACTCACTCTCCATTTGTCCATTTATGCTTTATTTTAAATAATAAAATTTACAGCAAATCTTGGATAACACCGTCTTAGAATAAGACGCGGTCCAATATAGAGCCCATAAGTTTTTTCTATTTTTCTGGGCATTTTTCACTTTTACTCTTAAAGGTGTCAATTTTAACCTTAAAGATATCAATTTCAACGTAAAGTGGTACTTAAATATATCAATTAAAGTAAAAAACTTCAATTTGAACCTATAAGTGATAAACTTTAACGTTAAAGTGATCAATATCTACCTAATATAATTGACAGTGATAAGTATGAAATTATATAATGTTATCAATGTAGTTCATTTATTTTGTTGATAATTCATATAGTTAACATTATAACCAAAACAAGATAAGTTCATAATTGATGTATGTTTGATAATAATTGACACTGATAAGTAATGAATTGCATGTAGTTATGTAGTTCATTTATTTTGTTTATAATTAATATAGTTAACATCATAAATAAAACAAGATATATCTTCAAAAAAAAAAATAAATAAAACAAGATATGGTCATAAGTAATGAATCTGCTTACCGTATTCTTACATTATCCTTACTGTTTACCTACCGTATCCTTGACGCCTACTTTCAATGAGGGTTTTTGGCAAATGACTGATAGTTAGGGGTGGAAAATGAGACCGGAGTAGCGGTTCGGGCCAAAATCGGCTGAAACCGAACCGGAATCAGACCAAACTGCTTGCATCTGGTCTCCGGGTCTTACATATTTACCATTCCGGGTTTTCGGTCCGGTACGGACTAAACACAAAAAAATTCGGGTTAGATCGGATGAGACCAGATGTACATAAAAGTGATTTTAACGGGGAATAATATTTATGATTGTTATGTATATACTTATTCAAAGGGATTTAAATGTTTTTTTTCAACACAAATTAATTTTTAAATTCAAATATTTTGATCTTATAATAATTAATTTGCTAATTTATTTTAAAATCTTCCATTTTATAATTTATTTTTGGTATAAAAAAAATTTCCGGTCTAACTGGTCCAAACCCAGAGCGGACTGGAAGGAATTTGGTCTCCGGTCTTAGCATTTTTGAGATTCCGATCTTTCGGTCCAACCGGTTCTGGTTCTGGTCCGGTCCGGATTTGGACTGGTGAACACTCCTATATAGCTGGTAGCTAGTAGGGATGGTCATGCGGCGGGTTTGGAACGGGTCCAACCAGACCCGAACCCGAACCCTTTTAATAGTTTGAGATCCTGACCCGAATCCGGTCACTAAGGGTCCAAAACTTATAAACTAGGATCTAGACCCTTCGAATTTAATGGGCCTAGGGTCCAATGAGTCCTTAATGGGTCTAAAAAAGTCTCTTTGATTTGTCAAATTTGAATAATTTGTAAGTCATTATATTTTTCATATATTTGTAAGAGAGTTATTATCGTATTTTACGAATATTTAATACTAATTAACATCTATAGCCATATAGCGTAATCCATATACACTTAAATTATATTATAAACACTAATTCGAGTCCATGAAATAAGGGTAATTGGGTGAACGATTAGAGAGAACAAATTTGGTTTCATGCCCGGAAGGTCAACCATGGAGGATATTCATGTTATAAGGAGGCTGATGGAAAAATACCGGGAGTAAAAGAAGGATCTGCATATGGTGTTCATCGACTTGGAGAAAGCATATGATAGCATACCACAATGTGTCATCTGAGATAGCTTAAAGGCCAAAGGTATTTTCTTTAGTGTACATTGAGGCTATAAGGGATATGTATGACAGGGTGTCAACCAAAATCCAAACGCCGCTGGGGATAACAGAGCTTTTTCCAGTAAGAGTCAGACTGCACCAGGGCTCGTCTTTAAGTCCTTTTATTTTTGCGGTTATTATAGATGAGATTTCTAAATCTATCTGGGAGACGGTATCATGGTGCATGCTTTTTACGGAGGATATCGTGTTGGTGGCCGAGACTAAAGAGGAGGTTAATAATAAATTAGCTGAGTGGAGAGAAGCTTTAGAAGGTAGAGGGTTGCGCATTAGTCGTTCAAAGACCAAGTATTTGCGTTGTGACTTCAGTGGGACATCACCGATAGGTGAGCCAGAGGTGTCCATTGGTGAAGAAGTTGTTAAAAGTACGACCACGTACAAGTATTTGGGTTCGATCATCTAATGGGATGGGGAGATTGACGGAGATGTAACTCACCGTATCCAAGCGGGTTGGCTCAAGTGGAGGGCAGCGACCACGGTGCTTTGTGATATGAAGTTCCCAAGTAAGTTAAAGGGAAAATTTAACAGGATGGCAATCAGACCAGCTATGTTGTATGCGGCAGAATGTTGTCCTATGAAGAAGATAATTGTGCATAAAATGAAAGTCACAGAAATGCGCATGTTGAGGTGGATATGCGGGCACACATTGATGGATCGAATTAGGAACCAAGAGTTTAGAGACAAACTAGGGTTGCCTCTATCTCTGGAAAATTGCACGAAAGTAGATTGCGATGGTTTGGACATGTGCAACGAAAGATATTCGATGCCCCTGTTCGGAGGATAGAAAGCATTATAGTAGAGGGTAATAGGAGTCAGGAAAGGCCTAAGAGAACATGGGATGGGCAAATTAAAATTGACATGCATGAGTTGAATCTTTCTAAGGACCTGACTAGGGACAGGGGTAGTTGGAGGCGTCTTATTCATGTTTTAGATTACTGATTCCTTGGAAGTATATTCTGGGGTTCTTATCCTCATCTTTTCTCAAGTCGGGGGACTTTTTTTGGTCGTGCTCTCCTTTATGGTAACACTTAACAAGTGATGGGCTATAGTTTAAAAATAGAAATTATGCAAATTGAGTAGATTATACCAAAATAAAAAATATTGCAAATTAAATGGGACGGAGGGAGTAATGTCTACTTACCATATTCTTAATGCCTACTTACATTATCTTTAATATTTACCTACCGAATCCTTAATGCATACTTTTTAATATCTTAAATGTCTATTTAGATTATTCTTAATGCATACTTTACAATATTTAAAAAAATATATAATAGTCCAGCTCAATTAGAGATGTCTGTCAAAAAGACCGTCTCTCACAAAAATTTGTGATTAGTAACAAATTAAACCCCTTAGCTTTAATTAAGATAAACTTATCCAAGAATACCCACACCATTTAATTTTCTGTTTTTTTGATAATGTTTCTTTTTACTCATTTTCAAATGATGATGATATTTCAACGTATTGAGATTATATTTGAAACAATTTATTAAATCGAAAGAAACAAAGGAGATATAAAAAATGTATTCTTACAGAAATTTCTCTCGGTTTTATATGAAAAATATAGAAAGTTAAGACTTAATATAATTGATTAAATTTTGTGATTTCCAATTCTTTTTCTAGCCCCTTCATATTCTTGCCTACGAATTCTACACATACCCAATGAATAATCCATAAGGTAGAGGTGTTCAAAATAGAACCAATGACCCGATAGGCACCCCACTTTATAACCGAACCTGATTTAACCCGACTTAAAAATGGATCTACAATTAAATAAAAACCAATGTGAACACAAAACCCGATTTTGAACCGACTCGAAACACTTGACCCGAAATCAACCCGATGACCGGAATAAACACCTCTACCATAAGAACAAATTGAATTACCAACTTAAGTGTTGAATTGGTATCTTTAACATGTATAATACGAAGACACCTTTCACATACCCTTGGATGCATTTTATTTTCATTGATCTTTTCATTACTTTGTATTAGCAATTCTAAATATTTAAGCTTGGTCGTTTTCTCAACATCTTCGTCAACGATAACCTGAGGGCTTTCATTATTAGCTTAAACTTTATAATCTACTCCCTCCGTTCCTTTTTGTTTTTCCACCTTACTAAAACGGGTAGTTTCATAAGTTTTTCCACTTTAGAATACTTTCCATTCATCCCATTTTACCCCTTAAAACCCCACTTTCCTTACTTCACACTATTATTTAATTATTTTCTCTCTCATACTTTCAATACAATCATTACATTACACTATTATTTAATAATTTTTTCTCTCATACTTCTAATACAATCATTAAATTACACTACTATTTAATAATTTTTTCTCTCATAATTCCAATACAATCATTATTTTCCACTACTATATAATTAAAATAATACTCACTACCATTAAAGATTCTATTTTTCTTAATCGTGGTGAAAAACCCAAAGAGGAACATCAAAAAGGAACGGAGGGAGTATAAGTTAAAACTTAAATTGATCTTTCCATTATTTTCATTGATCGTTCCATAACTTTGTATTAGCGATACTAAATGTTATGGGTTCGAATCTCAACCACCCATTATTTAATGTGAAATATTTAGCACTTAAGGGCTCTCATTAGCTTAACGACCTTTTGGTTAAGTTGCTTCTTTGATAAATAATTTTCATATAGAAATGAATCAAATAAAATTCAATTTCATTGTACTTAAACTATTAACTTAAAACTAAATGTAAATTAAAGATCATAAATAAATAAACACAAATTAAAAACGAAATGGAAAATGATTATTATTGTTCTAATTGTAATGAATTTACCTTTACAAAAAAAAGTACACATGATTGAGTAATGAGAGTAATGACCACACCAAAGAAACAACAAAAATACATTTCTTCCCTTTCATAATACTAGCCACTAATTGTGATATTTTCCCATATAACATATCAGACTCAGTAATAAGTATTATGGAAATTAATATTGAAATGTATATGATTGGAGTGCTTCCATTGTCCTAATTATCACAGTCATTTTATCAATATTATCAATTGCAAAATCCAATCCTTTAATCAAGTCATTTATTTCAATAAATTTCCTACCTAAACTATAATTTTCATTATTAATCATACATTCTTTAAATTGCCTATGCCTATCACGTTCGCGTAAAATCCAATTTTCCACTAATGCCTTTACGTAATCTCTATCTCTATTCTTTTCTTGAATCTTTAGCTCTACTTTTTCCTTGTTTATTCCCAAAGAATTCATAAAATTCGACACCATTTGATTTTGTAACTCCAACTCCCAGACGTCCAACTCGTACCTCGTCACATAATCCTCCAGCGATTCAATATCCTGCAAAAGCTGAATTAAATCGAAGCGTCTTTCTTTGAAAAAGTCTCCTTCTTGTTCTTCTTCTTCTTCCATTTCTTGAAATTCTTCTTGCCATTCTTCTAATTCTTGCATTTGTCGTCTAATTATTGACATTTCTTTTATTTTTTCCATCTCTTGCATTTCTCGCTCTATTTCTGTTGGATCTCCTAAATTTGCCATTATGAAAGATGATTATGAGATTCAAAGGTATTGGAATAAATGGAAAGTTTTGTTAAACCAAAATGGAAAAGGGTTTGTAATCTTTGTATGGTAGTTTTAGGAAAGTTTCGCGTTTTGTGTTTTGGCCACAAATTATTGTCGGACACACATTATATAGTAATTGCCTTGCCTTGCCAAAGTTATTCAAAAAAAGTAGAGACTCCCATTATAATAAATGAGAGGAGACTAGAGAGTAAGTAGAGTTTTCCATCTATCTATCTATACAATATATTAAAACCGTTATTCAGTAAGATTCATGTTGTCTTCATGTTAATTGTTTTCCCTCCAAATTAAAATATACTCATTTAGCTAAATTGAGTAAGTAGAACACAATTAAGTTTGAATGCCCTATTATTTTGATCATTTAACGTTAATTGGCCTGTCAAAATTGGACAAGATGTTTGATGTTGGTTTCAAATTGGGTTAATAAAATTCTATAAAAATGGCAATATAAAATTAGACTCAAATTCAAACAAAAATCTTATTCTTTTTATATTTGTTATATTATACTTCTATAAATTAAGTAAAAAAAGAATAATATAATATCATTATTCTTTACAAAATCTCTTATTTCTCTATTAATGTTTCATAAGAAATGACAAACACGTAAACAATATCTATTATTTTGAAAGAGAATCCAGAAAATAAACTTATAATCTATAAATTATTTCAATATAAGTGATTCAAAAAAAATATGGGTTTTTCCTTATAAAAAACACGGGCCCTATAAATTAAAACATGAGCACTATAAAAATGACTGTGTGTCGCATATTTTTTATTTTAAATTGTTAAGTTTATCGCTTAAATATTTCTTTCATTCTTAATTTATAGCTGTAAATATTGATCATTCTACAAGCTCAATAAAAATAATTCAAGCCTAAAGTTTAATTTTAGAGTTTTAAAATTTAAAAGAATTAATGTAATGCAAAGACTAATTTTCTCTCACACATCAAATATTATTTTCTCTATATTTATTATGTTTACCAAATATCAGAATAATTTAAACTAATATTTTTTATATTTAAGAGATCATTTAAATACTTTTTGATTATCCGTGCTTGGCACGAGATTCAAGCTAATAATAAAAAAAGTGTAGAGTACTGGTGTTCAACATATATTACTGATCCTATATATTTTAGCTTGATTGTTTCCTCAACGTCTTCATCAATGATCACCTGAGGCCAATATTAATCACTCCATATCAGGTAGGGGCATCTGGTTTTTGGTTGAGTTAATTTTTTAACATGGTATCAGGTAGTGGTATCTGGTTTTTCAGATACCTAAAAATGTGATAAAGTTCCGACTCGAATTAAACCGGGTACCCGAATTTCGGGTACCTGGTTTAGGGCCTGTTCTCTTCGTCGATTGGATAAGATCTGAATTTACTAAGGTCTGATCGATCTGATTCGGTCTGGTGTGATCTGGTCTGATTCAGTCTGATCTGATTTGAATTTTTCTGATCTGGTCTGATCTGGTCTGATCTGATCTGATCTGATCTGGTCTGGTCTGATCTGGTCTAATCTGATATTTTTTGATTTCATAAAATTATTATTATTATTATTATTATTATTATTATTATATTCTTATTATTATTTTTATATTTTATTTTTATATTATTATCATTATTGTTATTATTATTACTTTTATATTATTATTATTATTATTATTATTATTATTATTATTATTAGTTTTGTTATTATTATAATTTATATTATTATTATTATTATTATTATTATTATTATTATTATTATTATTATTATATTATAAAACCGTATTTCATATCATTAAAAGAGACTTTTACAAGAAGTTGGTTGGGAGTCGAGCAACAAGCTGAGCTCCCACACCCTTTTGAATACAAAAAGCTAGTCTCTGAAAAATATATGCCCTAGACTTGGTGCTGCCGGAGTTGCTCAGTGAGAAAGCGAAAGGGATGAATTTATATTATTATTATTATTATTATTATTATTATTATTATTATTATTATTGTTATTATTATTATTATTATTATTATTATTATTATCATTATCATTATTGTTATTATTATTACATTTATATTATTATTATTATTATTATTGTTATTATTATAATTATTATTATTTATATTATTATTATTATTATTAATAATTATTATTATTACTATTAATATCTAATTAAGAAATTTAATTAATAATTACTAATAATATTTAATTAATTAAATAAAAAAATTAATAATAATGTCATTAACATTATTATAATTATTAAACAGTCACTTATATTATTATAATAATACTATTAATATTAATAATAATATTAACAACAACAATAATACTTGATATATTTATTTGATGCATTGTATAGCTTGTTTTAGCTGACGTTCTTTTGTCGGCTTGTTTTTGTGGTCTCGGTTTTTGCCCGTATGCACATGAAGAGTGGGCCGGGGAAACTCTTACTAGAAGGTGGGCCTCGGTTCCACACTGATGCAAATAGGATTTTCCGAGTTCTTTGTCTTTGATGTATTGGTGTTTTTCTGGTAAATGAAAAAGTTTTTTATTTGCCAAATAATAATAATAATAATAATAATAATAATAATAATAATAATAATAATAATAATAATAATAATAATAATAATAATAATCGTATGGTCAGATTTGATCTGATCTGGTCTGGTCTGGTCTGGTCTGATCTGAAACTTTCTTGTCTGATCTGAAACTTTCTGATCTGATCTGGTCTGATCTGATCTGATTTCAATAAAAATAAGTAATAAGTCAAAAAAATAAGTTGAAGAGAACACCTTCTTAATCCGGATTGGATTCGGATACCCGGTTTTATTAGATTGTTTTATCTCTATTTTTATTTTGAAAATTTTTTTAATATAAAATTCAAATACTAACTCTCTAAAAATATATAGCTTAATTAGTCATAAAAGAAAAATAAAAAAGTTAAAGAATAAGTTATTTCTCATTGGTTTAAGTAAATATAATCATAAAAGAAAATTCCGATTTGGAAGAAAACAATTATTTTAAGATTTAACTCGTGGTTAGCTTGAAAGTTACTATCATCATTTAATTTAAGACAAAAGCAAAAAAAAATCAATGAATGACCGGATACCGAGTACCTGGTTTCAAAAAATACCCGACCCGAATTATCCGGTTAGCAAAAAGCAGTTTAAATAACCGGATACCAGAAATCTCAACAAGGTGACAAAAAGGTTTCGGGTTAAAATCTCAACAACCCCTCATTTAATGTGGAATATTTAGCACTAAAGGGCTCTCATTAACTTAACCTTCTATTTGAATTGCTTCTTTGACAAAAAATGTTCATATAAAAACAAATCAAATAAAATCCAATTTCACTATACTTATATTCATAACTTAAAACTAAACGTAAATTAAAGATCACTAATAAAAGAACACAAATTAAGAACGAAATGGAAAATGAGTATATATCATTGTTCAAATTGTAATGAAATAACCTTTACAAAAAAATGTACTCATAATTGAGTAATGAGAGTGATGACCTTACCAAAGAAACAACAAAAATATATTTGCTCTGTTCTATAATACTTGGTACTGATTGTGACATTTTCCAATATAACATATCACACTCAGTAGCAAGTATTATGGAACGGGAAAAGTACTTATTAATACTATACAAATGTATATGATTGGAGGAATTCTTCCATTGACCTAACCACCATATCAATATCATCAATTTCAAAATCCAATTCTTTTCTCAAGTTATTTATTTCAATAATTTTCGTACCTAAACTATAATTTTCACTATTAATCATATTTAATGATTCATTAATTTCCTTAAGGCTATCTCTTTTGCATAACATCCACTTTTCCACCAATGCCTTAAATTGATCTCTATCTTTATTTTGTTCTTGAATCTTAGTTTCTACTCTATCCTTGTTTATTCTCAAAGAATTCATAAAATTCGACACTATTTCATATTGTAACTCTAACTCCCAGACGTCCAACTCGTACCTCGTCACATAATCCTCCAGCGATTCAATTAACTGCGAACATTGAAATAAATCGAAGCGTCTTTCTTCGAAAAAATCTTTTTCTTCTTCTTCTTCTTCTTCTTCTTCTTCTTCCATTTCTTGAAATTCTTCTTGCCATTCTTCTAATTCTTGCATTTGTCGTCTAATCATTGACATTTCTTTTAATTTTTGCATTTCTTCCATTTCCCGCTCTATTTCTGTTGGATCACCTAAATTGCCCATTTTGAAAGATGATGATGAGATTCAAAGGTATTGGAATAAATGGGAAGTTTTGTGAAACCAAAATGGAAAAGGGTTTGTAATGTTTGTATGGTAGTTTTAGGAAAGTTTCGCGTTTTGGGTTGGCCACAAATTATTGTCGGACACGCATTATATAGTAATTGCCTTGACAAAGTTATTTAAAAAAAGTAGAGACTCCCATCATAATAATAAATGATCAGTTTTCATCTATCTATCTATACAATATATTAAAATCGTTATTCAGTAACATACATGTTGTCTTCATGTTAATTGTTTTCCCTCCAAATTAAAATATACTCATTTAGCTATTTGGGTAAGTAGAATAATTAAGTATTAATGCCCTATTATTTTGATCAATTAACGTTTTTAATGGCCGGCTAAAATTGGACAATACGTTTGATGCTGGTTTCTAATTTGGGTAAATAAAATTCTATAAAAATGGCAATATAAAATTGGACTTTAATTGACACAAAAATCTTATTGTTTTTGTATTTGTTATATTATACTTCTATAAATAAAGTAAAAAAAGAACAATATAATATCTAAATGTTTCATAAGAAATCACAGACATGTAAACAATATCTATTATTTTGAAAGAGAATCCATAAACTAATAATCTATAAATTATTTCAATATAAGTGATTCAAAAAAAATATGGGTTTTTCCTTATAAAAAACACGGGCCCTATAAATTAAAACATGAGCACTATAAAAGTGAATGCGTGTCGCATATTTTTTATTTTAAATTGTTAAGTTTATCGCTTAAATATTTTTTTCATTCTTAATTTATAGCTGTAAATAATGATTATTCTACAAGCTCAATAAAAATTATTCAAGCCTAAAGTTTAATTTTAGAGTTTTAAAATTTGAAAGAATTAATGTAATGCAAAGACTAATTTTATCTCACACATCAAATATTATTTTCTCTATATTTATTATGTTTACCAAATATCAGAATTATTTAAACTAATTTTATTTATATTTATGAGATCATTTAAATATTTTTTGATTATTCGTGTTTGGCACGAGATTCAAGCTAGTTATAAAAAAGAGAGTAGAGTACTGGTGTTCAACATGTATAATATTGAGAAGGTCTTAGTAAATAACGCTTATTTGTGAGGTTCATAAATCACCCTTATGTGGTAGGATGTGATAGAATGAGTGTTTTGTTATTTGAATTTATCTTTTTTAATTTTGTTTATTTTAATATTATTATTTTTGTCTTTTTATAATGATTTACAAATTACGGTTATTAATTAAGAATTTTTGTTTAAAATTCATGTCTAGTTTACAAAATGAATCGCAAATGTGGGTAATAATTAAGCTTCTTAAATTTTGCCAAGAATACGTTCATTTTCTGCCTTTAATACCTCCTCGACGAGAACCACGTTAACTCAGCCTCCAACGAGTCAATGATCAGTGCCGTGCGGTTCATTTTTGGGCCCAGAATAAAAGATAAAAATGGGCCCTTAAAAACTTAAAACGTAACGTATAATATAATATATCTTTTGTTTTTTATTGTTAATATTTAAACTACTTACTAAAAAACACTAAAAACTCATATTTACTTAGCAAAAAATGTAAGTTATATATAAATTTAATTCAAATTAGTATCACTTATATACATCAAAATTAGTTTTTTGGGCCCTAAAAAACACGGGGCCCTGGGCGGTAGTTTTCGGTGTGTTTCGAAAGAAAAGTCGGGTTGTTTTTGTTACTGTTTTTCTTGGGATTGTTTTTTTTTTTCTCATTTTTAAATGATGATGAAATTATAAGGTACTGAGATGATACTCCCTCCGATCTTATTTGTTATTTTATTTTGAGTTTTTTTTCACAAATATTAAGCTAGATAGAATCTTTGGGTTGTAGTGGGTATTATTTTAATGAAAATGTAGTGTGAAGTAATGATTGTATTGGAATTATGAGAGAAAAAATAATTAAATAGTAGTGTGAATTAATGATTGTATTGGAAGTATGAAAGAGAAAATAATTAAATAGTAGTGTGAACTACTAAACTGTGAAGTAAGAAAAGTGGGTTTTAAGGGTAAAAGTGGGATGAAAACTTTCCAGAAAAAAAGTATTCTTAAGTGAAAAAACTTTTGAAACTATCCGTTATAGTAAGAGGGAAGAACTTAAAAGAACGGAGGGAGTATTAGAAATAATTTATTAAACTGAAAAAATGAAGTAGATAAAAACAATTATGGAAACACAAATTCTTGTGTGAGAGACAGACTCTTTGAGAGACCATCTCTAATTAGGTCGGCCCATTAAGAAAATGTAGAATAAAAATAGACTTTCATCTACAATGGACCGGGCCTGAGAGAACGCTTTCAAAAAGCGGTCTCTCCAGAATAGCTCTTATGGAAATGGGATTTTAGGAAATGAACTGCCTAAGTGGAGTTACAAAAGAAAAAGAATCCTACTTTGGTGATCACTATGAATTTTTTCCAAAGTAATGTTTATGTATTTGAGACTTATGGGGTTTTTTTAACGGATTTGAGACTTATGATTAGGCAATTTTATTTTGTGGCTTGGAGCAGCTTTCAAACTTTATTGTAAACCATTGAAATAGTAGACCTAAAGAAATTAGAAAAGAAAACAATACATCCTCGAATGCCCTATTGACGACGCCCATGTTTGGGCGACACACCAGGTTTTCTGACGCCCATGGTAATTTGGATGAGACACATATATGTAGCTCACATTTCAACTTTGGGCGACACTTTCGCCCACGCACCCCATAGTTTTTTCTTTTGGGCGACATAACTTGTATTTGTAGCGCATAAGTAATTGTTTTTGGCCACATAGTTGTATTTGTGGCACATAGTTAATTGTTTTGAGAGACATAATATTTTTTGTAGCCCACAGTACTTATTGTCATAAAGCCCATAATTTTTTATTGCACAATAATAATAATAATAATAATAATAATAATAATAATAATAATAATAATAATAATAATAATAATAATAATAATAATAATAATAACCTAGATGGCATACACACTTTTTCAAGGTTTAATTCAAAAAAAAATAATAATATTCTAGATGGTATGCCTTTCTGTCATGCTGATGCAAATTAGGGAGATGACTCTCTTGTCTGTGGTACTCTTTGTACTGTTTTGTTCTGGATTAATGAAATTTTTTTCATTTTTCAAAAAATATAAAAAATAATAATTTTGACGCCCATTGCTACATGACGCCCACAAAATGATAATTTGGATGTCGCCATAAGTAACCCTTGTGCCACACATTGCTACATGACGCCCACAAAATTATAATTGTGACGCCCAAAACTAATTTTCTTATAGTATACAGAAATTTCTCTCGGTTGTATATATTAGAAATTATAGGAAGTTAAGACTTAATATCACCTCATGTGGTAGGGGCGCGTGTTAGATTGTATAACATATTCTAGAGCCTCAACTATTAGCTTATGCTTTTGGTTGAGCTGGTTTCTTAACATTTAATAGATGGATTAGGATTTTCAACTTCGTTTTTTGTGTAATTTTAGAGTTGAATGATTGAAAATTTTATATGAGATCCATTTTAAGAACAATTGGTTTTGAACAAATGTTGCTTTTATTTTGAAATAACATAGCACACATCATTCTGTTGTATACCATTTTTTATTTGTTTTAAAAGACACTAGATAATTTTCGTGCGATATACGGTTTTTTTTTCATATTAATGTTTTATACTATTTTAAAAGTAACAGAAAAAAATTGTAAATTATTGGTTATTAATTTTCAAAGAATTAATAATGGCATATAATAGTTAATGTTTGATTCATTTTTAATTTTAAAAATACTACTATTTTATGAGTTACGTATAATGTTATTGATATTATTTTAATATTTACTAAGTAAGCATAACAAACTATGTTAAAAATAAATTCTAATAATAATAAATTATTGTGAACATATATTTACAATATTAAATTAAATGAAATATTTATATAACAATAACATTTATATACAAAATAACTATTTAAATAAAAATTCAAATATAAAATTAAAAATAGCTTGACTTGTATGAGACTATTTGAATGATGAGCCGAATCCATGTAATTACTCAATTATCTTATTGATCACTATAAGAATGTAATTCACACTTTAAATTTATTAATAAAAAAACATTTTAAAGTAATTGTGCTTATTTAAATAAATAAATAATAATAAATTAGAGTATAAAATAAACGTAAATGACAGATTATTTAAAAAAAACATTTCAGTTATGTATAATGTTATTTGATTGTTATCTTTACAATTACAAATAAGGTTTGGCATTGTTGTTTTTGTTCAATAACTATGCATAACTTTGACATTGTATCTTCATTGTCTTAATGCAGTTTTTCTAAAATGCTAGTTTGGCTGTGATTATACTGGTGTATATCATCCTATTATATAATAAATACTATTCTAAATTAGAGGAAACTATTAAAATATTAAATGAAACAACTATTCTAAATTAGCGGGAATATAAAAGCATATGGACTAGATTAAAGTATTCATTTAGTTGTTTAAAATAATGAATAAAAAACTATTTGATCCATCTCGTTGAATGAAATGCTCCCTAACTAGAATAAACATACTTTGACCATTAGGAATATTACTTCCTCCGTTTTGAAATACTCGCTACATTTTCATTATGTGCACCAATCATCATTTAAACTTATTTTATAAAGTGCGACTAATGTGTAAGTAAACATATAGTCAAGTGGGATCTTGTTTGAATCGTCTAATCGCATACTTTCATAACATTAACTTAACTTTTTATAATTTTTAGATTTATCCCAAAGTTTGACTGCTTCTTAGACTCATTACCAATGGCTCTTACTTTTTGCAAACTCACCAATCTTTTTGTCAACATGTTTTCATAATACTTCAACTTCTCATTTTTTTTTGAGTTAAAGTGTCTCATTTGCTTTTAAGACTCAATTCATCTCTTATTCTTAATTTGTATTTTATTTTTTATCTGCAGGTAAAAACATAGTCAAGTGGAATCTTGTTTGGTTCTTATATTTTTCTCACTAACTTTCTTATAGTATTTTTTTTAATATTTATAATTAAGTAGAATCTTGTTTAATTTGTATTTTAATATTTATATTTTTTCGGTAATTATCAGTGGAGCATAAAACATTCTTGGAGCCTCAACAATCAGTTTAAACTTTTGTTTGAGTTAGTTTCTTAACATGATATCAGAAGCCAATATGACAAAATGTTATGGGTTCGAATCTCAACCACCCATCATTTAATGTGAAATATTTAGCACTTAAGGGCTCTCATTAGCTTAACCTTTTGGCTAAGTTGCTTCTTTGACAAATAATTTTCATATAGAAATGAATTAAATAAAATTCAATTTCACTATACTTAAACTTATAACTTAAAACTAAACGTAAATTAAAGATCATAAATAAATGAACACAAATTAAGAACAAAATGGAAAATGAGTATTATTTTTCTAATTGTAATGAATTTACCTTTACAAAGAAAAGTACTCATAATTGAGTAATGAGAGTGATGACCCCACCAAAGAAACAACAAAATTACATTTCTTCCGTTTCATAATACTAGCTACATACTGGTTGTGATATTTTCCCACATAACATATCAGAGTCAGTAACAAGTATTATGGAAATTAATATTAAAATGTATATGATTGGAAAGCTTCCATTGTCCTAATTATCACAGTCATTTTATCAATATGATCAATTGCAAAATCCAATTCTTTAATCAAGTCATTTATTTCAATAATTTTCCTACTGAAACTATAATTTTCACCATTAATCACATCTAATGATTCTTTAAATTTCCTAAGGCTATATCTTCCGCGTAACATCCAATTTTCCACTAATGCCTTTTCATAATCTCTATCTTTATTCTTTTCTTGAATCTTTAGCTCTACTTTAACCATGTTTATTATTAAAAAAATCATCAAATTCGACACCATTTGATTTTGCAACTCTAACTCCCGGATGTTTAATTCGTACCTTGTCACATAATCCTCCAACAACTCAATGACATGCGAAAGCTGAATTAAATCGAGGCGTTTTTGTTCGAAAAAGTCGCGTGGTTCTTCTTCTTCTTCCATTTCTTGCAATTCTTCTATTAGTTGCCGTTGTCGTCTCATTGATATTTCTTGCATTTCTTCCATTTCTCGCTCTATTTCTGTTGGATCTCCTAAATTGCCCATTTTGAGAAATGATGATGAGATTCAAAGGTATTGGAATAGGATATGGGACGTTTTACTAAACGAAAATAGAAATGGGTTGTATGGTAGTTTTAGGGAAGTTTGGTATTTTGTTTTAATACAAATTTTTGTGAGTGACGGTCTTTTTGAAAGAAAGTTTCTAATTGGACCGACCCATTATAGATTTTTTAAATTATTGTAGGTAGGCATTATGAATGATTTAAGTATACATTTAAGATATTGAAAGTAGACATTAAGAATACGGTAAGTCCGTAAGTAAGAATAAAGGATAATGTAAGTACTAAGTAGGCATTACAAATACGATAAGTAGTCATTAATCATTAATGGGCTGGGCTTGAAATACGTATATCAAAAAGACGGTCTCTTAAGAGATTAATTGTTATTTTAAAAGCCCGTCTTGTATTTAAAAGCTTGTCTTGTGAGAGACAATCTTTGATTGGGTCAGCCCATTATGTATTTTTTAAAAATATTGTAAATAGTCACTAAGAATTATATAAATAGATATTTAAGATATTGAAAGTAAGCATTAAGAATACGGTAAATAAGCATTAAGTATAATATAAATAGGCATTAAGAATACGATAAATAGGCATTACTCTTTAATGTACTGGGCTTGAGATATATATCTTTAATATTTGAGCTTGCCCAATTAAAGTTATATCGCAGTTAGATGGTTTCATAGAAAATTAGTGTATATAATCGGGTTAGATTAATTACAAGTTTACAACACAAGGGCATCTACAAAAATATATGTTTCGAAATATAAGTTATTCGGTTTAAAAAATTGGATAATTTATTCGATTTTTAAACATTGGATGATTTGGATCAACGGTTTTTAAACCGGACAGCAGATTCGAATCAAGATTTTTGAATGTGTCTGGATATTCGTATATACGATTTTCCTAATATTTTCTATTTTATCTATTATAAATATAATTTCTACTGAAATGAATTTAAATATCTAATCACATTCCAAAAATGATTTTCTTAATTATTTATGTGTAAAAAATTATAATTTTTTTAAAAAAATTATAAAACCGGATATATGGATTAATTCTGAATCTTATACACCCAATTTCCTCGGATGGATTCGATATCTGATTTTGAACACTTCTAGTTAAACTTAAGAGTTAAAGAGGTTAAAAATCAAGTCTTATCGTAGTTGAAATAAGTATCGTCTTTTTAAAACAGGGTTTATAGAAGGGTTAGATTGTTCATTTCAAATTCTATTTTACAAGAATACATCATATAATAATTTAAATGAGAGGAGACTAGAGAGTAAGTAGAGTTTCCCATTATAAAAAAAGAGAGTAGAGTACTAGTGTTCAACATATATAAAATTCAAGTCTAGTCTATAAAATGAATGGCAAATGTGGGTAATAATTAAGCTTCTTAAATTTTGCAAATTACAAAATTAAACCACTTAACTCTTTTTTTTTTTAATAATACCTGATTCATTAATAAAAAATCATACGACATCTACGTCAGAGATAAAAATTAGCAAATACATAACAACTAAAACCAAATATAATTCAAAAATAACAAAACTACGATCGTTGTGTATGAGTTCTGACAATTCTGAATATCCTTTTCCACATCGTTGTTTGATACAGTTTTCTACGAGGGGGTCTTTCGATCTGTTGTAATCTTGAGACAGAATTGAATTTGATGTAGTTGATGATATTGCAATTTTGGTGTCTGCTGCATCATCAAATTAATCTCTACCAATAAATCAACTAATGACCAAAATTCATAACTCCAAACTCTCATAAGGAGAGACATCAAAACCCAATATATGGGTAGAATCAACCCAATAAATGGGTAGAATAACTCTCTTATAAGGAGAGGACAAAAATTTATTCTAATAATATTAAAAAAACTTAAAAGGTAGAAATTAAGGTAATTAGTTAACAGAATTTAAACGTTCTTGGAGAAACAAGAATATATTCAATGGAAAAGGAAGGAGGTGCTGATTTTTAATGGAGAAACAAGAATATACTCAATGGAAGAGGAAAGAGTTCCTGATTTTTAGTGAAATGAAGTAGGGGTATTTATGTCATTTTCACAGTTAATGGAAATTAAACGCTTTTGGCTTAATAATGTTACGGTAGTTATTTTTCCAAGAGGTTAGTGCTATTATAAAAAATTTAAGAATAGCTACCACTCGCTTTTGGTTGGGTTAATTTTTTGACATGGTATCAGGCAAGGGTATTGGGTTTTTAGGATACCTAAAAATGTGATCTGATTCCGACCCGGATTAAACTGGGTACCCGAATTTCGGGTACCCGGTTTAATCCGGATTGAATTCAAATACCCAGTTTAATTAGAATGTTTTTTTATTATTTTTTTTTGTCTTTTTTTTCGTTCAACCACGCTTTTTTATCTCTGTTTTTATTTTGAAAATTTTATTTAATATAAAATTCAAATACTAACTCTCTAAAAATATATAGCTTAATTATTAGTCATAAAAGAAAAACTAAAAAAAATTAAAGAATAAGTTATTTCTCATTGGTTTAAGTAAGGATAATCATAAAAGAAAATAAATCGTAAGAAAACAATTATTTTAAGATTTAACACGAGGTTAGCGTGAAAGTTACTATCATCATTTAGTTTAAGAAAAAGCAAAAAAAAAAATCAATTAAAAATCGGATACCGGGTACCTGGTTTCCAAAAATACCCGACCCGAATTTCCAAAAATCAATTAAATAACCGGATAGCAAATAATCCGGGTCGGGTTTTGCAAACCGGGTTTTTTTAACACCCCTAATATTAGGAGCCAACGTGACAAAAAGGTTACGGGTTTAAATCTCAACCACACCTCATTTAATGTGGAATATTTAGCACTAAAGGGCTCTCTTTAACTTAACCTTCTATTTGAATTGCTTCTTTGACAAAAAATGTTCACATAAAAACGAAGTAAATAAAATCCAATTTCACTATATTTAAACTCATAACTTAAAGCTAAATGTAAATTAAAGATCATAAATAAACAAACACAAATAAAGAACGAAATGCGAAATGAGTATATGTCATTGTTCAAATTGTAATGAAATAATAGCCTTTACAAAAAAATGTACTCATAACCGAGTAATGAGAGAGATGACCCCACCAAAGAAACAACAAAAATATATTTGCTATGTTCCATAATATTTGGTATTGATTGTGACATTTTCCCATATAACATATCACACTCAGTAGCAAGTATTATGGAACGGGAAAAGTACTTAGTAATACTATACAAATGTATATGATTGGAGGAATTCTTCCATTAACCTAACCTCCATATCAATATCATCAATTTCAAAATCCAATTCTTTATTCAAGTTATTTATTTCAATAATTTTCGTACCTAAACTATAATTTTCACTATTAATCATATTTAATAATTCATTACTTTCCCTAAGGCTATCTTTTTTGCATAAGATCCACTTTTCCACCAATTCCTTAAATTGATCACTATCCTTATTTTCTTCTTGAATCTTAGTCTCTACTCTATCCTTGTTTATTCTCAAAGAATTGATAAAATTCGACACCATTTCATTATGTAACTCTAACTCCCAGACGTCCAACTCGTACCTCATCACATAATTCTCCAGCGATTCAATATCCTGCGAAAGCCGAAATAAATCGAAGCGTCTTTCTTCGAAAAAATCTTTTTCTTCTTCTTCTTCTTCTTCTTCTTCTGCTTCCATTTCTTGAAATTCTTCTTCCATTTCTTGAAATTCTTCTTGCCATTCTTCTTCTTCTTCCATTTGTCGTCTAATCATTGACATTTCTTTTATTTTTTCCATCTCTTGCATTTCTCGCTCTATTTCTGTTGGATCTCCTAAATTGCCCATTTTGAAAGATGATGATGAGATTCAAAGGTATTGGAATAAATGGGAAGTTTTGTTAAACCAAAATGGAAAAGGGTTTGTAATCTTTGTATGGTAGTTTTAGGAAAGTTTTGCGTTTTGAGTTGGCCACAAGTTATTGTCGGACACGCATTATATAGTAATTGCCTTGCCAAAGTTATTCAAAATAAGTAGAGACTCCCATCATAATAATAAATGAGTTTCCATCTATCTATCTATACATATATTAAAACCGATATTCAGTAAGGTACATGTCGTCTTGATGTTAATTGTTTTCCTTCCAAATTAAATTATACTCATTCTGCTAAATTGGGTAAGTAGAATATTTAAGTTTGAATGCGCTATTATTTTGATCAATTAACGTTTTGATGCTAGTTTCAAATTGAGTAAATAAAATTCCATAAAATGGCAATATAAAATTGGACTCAAATTCACAAAAACATCTTATTCTTTTTATATTTGTTATATTATACTTTGATAAATAAAGTAAAAAAAGAACAATATAATATCTAAATGTTTCATAAGAAATCACAAACATGTAAACAACATCCATTATTTTGAAAGAGAATCCAAAAACTAATAATCTATAAATTATTTCAATTATTGATTCAAAAAAATTTAGGTTTTTCCTTATAAAAAACACGGGCCCTATAAATTAAAACATGAGCACTATAAAAGCGAATACGTGTCGCATATTTTTTATTATAATTTGCTAAGTTTATCGCTTAAATATTTTTTCATTCTTAATTTATGGCTGTAAATATTGATCATTCTACATGTTCATTAAAAATAATTCATGCCCAAAGTTTTATTTTAAAGTTTTAAAATTTGAAAGAATTAACGTAATGCAAAGACTAATTTTCTCTCATACATCAAATATTATTTTCTCTATATTTATTATGTTTATCAAATATCAGAATAATTTAAACTAATATTATTTATATTTAAGAGATCATTTAAATACTTTTTGATTATCCGTACTTGACACGGGATTCAAGCTAGTTATAAAAAAGAGTAGAGTACTGGTGTTCAACATATATAAAATTCAAGTCTTATGAATATTTTCCAAAGTAATGGCTATGTATTTGAGACTTATGTTTTTTTTTTTGAAACGGATTTGAGACTTATATTCAAGGTATTTTATTTTTTTGGCTTGGAGCAGCTTTCAAACCTTATTGTAAGCCCTTAAAATAGTAGACCTAAGTAGAATTAGAAAAGAAAACAATGTATCCTCAAATGTTCACAAATATTTATTTTATATAAAATATAAATTTAACCTATTTATCTTAATTTGATTCGGAGACTTCAAACCTCAAAATAAAACCGACAAAATAATTTGTTCATACATCGTATAACATGCGCTAGATAGGATCAATTATGATACAATGATAATATAAATATGAAATCACAACAAAAAATTAAAAATCAACTTAATTTCTCGTTTAAATGTTAGTAAAAATATCATTTAATTAAATGGTTGGAGGAAATTTGAAAAAAAAAAAAAATCGTCAGGATGGCATGGGTAAAATATTAAGGACGATTTTAAACAGTTCACTAGTTTATCTATTTTAGTTTTCATTGTTTGTTTACTGCTTTAATTAATGGGTCTAAACTCACACTCTCTCTCGTTGTAGAAATTTGATCACTACCTGGGCGTCTGTCACGAGCTGAAAGACTCTTTAATTAACTGCATTTTCCTTTATGGGCGTGAGTTGCCGACTTGAATCTCTGCGCAGAGATGAAGACGACGTTTTAGTTCCCAATGAGATTTGGAGGCTCCAAACCAAATATCAATAAACTTAGTGGCATACCTCACCTACATGAACACCAAATTAGAATTTTTTTTTCCATTGATTCTCCATAGAAAAATCAGAAGATGTAAAAAATGTATACGTATAGAAATTTCTCTCGGTTGTATATAGAAATTATAGAAAATCAAGACTTAATATCACCTCAAAAAGAAAAAAAAAGTTAAGACTTAATATCAAGGATTAAAACTTGCGATTACCAATACTTTATCTAGCCCCTTTATATCTTTGCCTACGAATTCTAGGCATACCCAATGAATCTATTATCTATTATCTATTATCTATCCTTTATCCTTTATCCTTTATCCTTTCCTTTAACTATAAAAAGCGAGCAAGAGGATAACACTATTCACATTGTTGAAATGAACACTAAAAATACTTTTTTCTTTTCTTCTTTTTTTTTCCTTTTTTTTAAGAAACTTATTTCCACTTTTCTTAATTTCCTTCCTGATTTTGCTCTGCCTCCAAACCTCTCTCTTCTCATTCTCATTTTCCTGTTCTTTTCCATTTTGGTTCTCTTTGATCATTTTATTTTCACTTACATGTCAAGTACTCCATTTAATCAACAAATTGATAAAGTAATTGTGTTTGATTGTTTTTTATTTTGCTTTTAAATGGGTTTCTGATTCTATATTTGAGATTTAGGTTTGTAATTTTGTTTATTTAGATGTAGATCTAAATGTTGTTGTTAATCACACAAATGATGAACAAGTCAGCAAGAATCAAACAGATTACAGTTTCTTCTATGCATCAAAGAATTCAAACTTTTGTATTTAGTTTTTTTCTTTTCTATCTTCTCCTACATTCTCATTGAAAAACAATTTATTTTAGGGCTTTCTCTATTTTTCTATGTACCAATCAGTTTTTGATATGTACCTGTTGTAATTTATTTCATGGAAAAATTTGGAGAAAGTTAGGGTTTGGGTTTATTTAGGTATAATTTAAGGCAAATTTCAGATTTTTTTGGGGTATAATTTCAATTTATTTTAATTCCAATTTGCTTTTACTGGTAATGTCAATTTATGCTACTAAGTTTATCTTTATTTTTTCTCTTTTCTTCGTTTCTTAGTAAAATTGTTTTTATTTTAGAATATGATTTTAGGGTTAAGAAAACTTATTTATTCTTTATTGTTAATTCACTTGAAATTTGTTCTTGCTTTATTGTTTGTTTTGTAAAAATTTGACTTTAAAATTGGGCTGTTAATGTCGACTTCCTTTTTCTAATTTAATAATTAGTGTACAAATAAATTTTTGAGAAGTATCTTATAGGCTAAATTTATTTTCAATGTTTAATCTTGGTTGATATTAATGTTGGATGTATTATGCTTCTATGCTTCTTATCTTTAAAAATGGGTAACTTGCCTCAAATTGATGTGGGTACTTATTAATTTGAGGATTTGGAGAAAAAAAGTGTTCATTTTGAAAAGAATGATTCACCGAAGAAATAAAATCAAGAATAATTATCAATTTTATCAAGGGGGAGAAGATCATAACTGGTGATGAAGTTTCTAGAGATTGTGATGATCATAAAGAATTGAAGATGAAGGTTTGAATATTTGGAAATGGGCAATGGCTGAAATTGGTGCTATTTTCTCTTTTGGTTTTGTTAATTCTGCGATTGTTTCTTTCATTATTTAGGTAATCATCATAAGGAGAGCACATGCAATTCAAACAAGCAAGAAATTCATTTCCAGATTTTCTCCCATTATAAGGTCTGATTTCTACACTTAATCATGCTTTATTTTTGTCATTTACTTTTTTAGGATAAAGTTCATTTCCAAGTTCTCAGAAAGGGATGCTGCTTCAGTTGGTCTTGGAGCTTATTTAGGAATTATGGGGTCTAGGCGAGATGCGGTGACTATTGTTTGGAAAACTTGTTTGGGGGGTGTTTGCTACAAAATTTGTTCATTACTGTTTTCTTTTATTGTTTCTTTTTTAGGATAATGTGGTGCATTGTTTCATTTGTTTGGGGGTGTTTGGTACAAAGTTCATTATCTTTAAGATCATTTTCATAAATGTATGCTACAATCATAAAGTACCTATTTACTTTAGCAATTTTATTAACTTATAGTTAAATCATGATTGTATATAGTCATTCCTCGCGTCAACAAACTGTGCCAAACAACAACATATAAAAAGACAACATCAAGCTTCAACAAAGTCATGCAACAATAGTATGTAGAACATACACCCCAACATCACATGAAAACTTAGAAGAACATACCAGGAGCAAATATCAAGTACGGATTAATTGTTGGAAACACAAAACAAGAAAATTCATGCTCAATGCCATCTACATAAACAGGTATTGTAACTTATTTCCTACATTTTTGAGTTTTTTAATTTGAAATTATGTTTATGCTCCTTCTGTTTTGGGTTGATGAAGCTCAATCAAATTGGATTTTTATTTGTGAGTTCTAAGGGTTGGTATTAAAAATTATGATAAGAATCAACTTGTTTATATGTAAGCACTGGACAGAACCTAATGGATAGAACCCAATCCTTTTTTTATTGTTTTTATTTTGTTTGAATTTATTTGCCCCCAACTGAAATCACATAATTACTAAACTTTACCCCTTTTTCATTCACTTTATCATCTTTTTATTTTTCATCTAATCTAATTTGACTTTTATTTAGGTTGTTGGGAAAGTATTTATTAAGTTGAAAGTTAATACTCCCTTCAATTCAGAGTAACATTTGCTTTTTGGACACTATTTATGTCTAACTCTTAGTTTGTTTTTAATTCTTAATCTATAAATGCAAATATAGTCAAGATTTTGTTTAATTCCTCTCAATACGACAGTCATTAAGAACAACCTTTTATAAGTTTAGTTATATACAGTTAGAGATATTATGGATTGAATTACTTGATGGCAAACGTGCAAAAAACAAATGAAACATTACCTCTGAATTAGAGGGAGTAACACTTAATTATTATTAATTAAAACCATATAATACAATATGGCTCGCATAAGGTTGATCTTACATTTGAGTTTACTGGTTTGGTTGTGGTGTGGTAAGATGCACTTGATCCCATTTTTTGTAAAGAAAAGCTGCACATTCACCTCATTCATATGAAATACTCCAGCTTGATCAAGGACATAGTAGATCAGGGATACAGTAGAACAAGGGATTTGGACTTAAATGAACTTTTGGAGCAGTTGTCGGCTTTACAACAATTGCTTTATCATCTACTTGGGTGCCGAAACATCTCTATGACAAGTAGCCGAAACATTTGATGTATAAGTCGATACTTTCAGCTAATTAAATTAGCCAATAGCTTCAGCTTAACCAAACAAACCCTCTATGTAGCTAATCTTCTTTTGTTTAGTTGGAATGGTGAATTAGTTGATTTTTAGAGCATTTTAGCTACTTTGTTAAACTAAGTTATTAGTTGGACATATTAAAAAAAAGTGAAAAATGATGTCCTAAATAATTCAATCAAACATGTTTGTGGCTCAATGGGACACTAAGAGTATTTGAAAACAAAAGGTTTTATTCATATCAACGTATGTTGTGTTAACTTATGCCAAAAATACCCGACCGGAATTATCCAGTTTGCAAAAACCGATTTAAATAACCGGATACAAGATAATCCGGTCCGGGTTTTGCAAACCGGGTATTTTTAAACACCCCTAATATTAGGAGCCAACGTGACAAAAAGGTTTCGGGTTCAAATCTCAACTACCCCTCATTTAATGTGGAATATTTAGCACTAAAGGGCTCTCTTTAACTTAACCTTCTATTTGAATTGCTTCTTTGACAAAAAATGTTCATATAAAAACGAAGTAAATAAAATCCAATTTCACTATACTTAAACTCATAACTTAAAACTAAATGTAAATTAAAGTTCACTAATAAACAAACTCAAATTAAGAACGAAATGGAAAATGAGTATATATCATTGTTCCAATTGTAATGAAATAACCTTTACAGAAAAATGTACTCATAATTGAGTAATGAGAGTGATGACCCCACCAAAAAGAAACAACAAAAATCTATTTGTTATGTTCCATAATACTTGGTACTGATTGTGACATTTTTTCATATAACATATCACACTCAGTAGCAAGTATTATAGAACAGGAAAAGTACTTAGTAATACTATACAAATGTATATGATTGGAGGAATTCTTCCATTGACCTAATCACCATATCAATATCATCAATTTCAATATCCAATTCTTTATTCAAGTTATTTATTTCAATAATTTTCGTACCAAAACTATAATTTTCACTATTAATCTTAATTAATGATTCATTAATTTTCCTAAGGCTATCTCTTTCGCATAACATCCACTTTTCCACCAATGCCTTAAATTGATCTCTATCTTTATTTTCTTCTTGAATCTTAGTCTCTACTCTATCCTTGTTTATTCTCAAAGAATTGAAAAAATACGACACCATTTGATTTTGTAACTCTAAATCCCAGACGTCCAACTCGTCCATCGCAACATAATCCTCCAGCAATTCAATTTCCTGCGAAAGCTTACATAAATCGAAGCGTCTTTCTTCGAAAAAATCTTTTTCTTCTTTTTCTTTTTCTTCTTCTTCTTCTTCATCTTCATCTTCCATTTCTTGAAATTCTGCTTCCATTTCTTGAAATTCTTCTTGCCATTCTTCTACTTCTTGCATTTGTCGTCTAATCATTGACATTTCTTTTATTTTTTCCATTTCTTGCATTTCTCGCTCTATTTCTGTTGGATCTCCTAAATTGCCCATTTTGAAAGATGATGATGAGATTCAAAGGTATTGGAATAAATGGGAAGTTTTGTGAAACCAAAATGGAAAATGGTTTCTAATCTTTGTATGGTAGTTTTAGGAAAGTTTCGCGTTTTGTGTTGGCCACAAATTATTGTCGGACACGCATTATATAGTAATTGCCTTGCCAAAGTTATTTAAAAAAAGTAGAGACTCCCATCATAATAATAAATGAGTTTCCATCTATCTATGTATACAATATATTAAAACCGTTATTCAGTAAGATATACATGTCGTCTTCATGTTAATTGTTTTCCTCCAAATTAAAATATACTTATTTAGCTATTTGGGTAAGTAGAATAATTAAGTTTGAATATATGTGTGATACCCCAGATTTAGCTTGAAAAGAGATTGATAGACTACTCATATCAACAAGGTGCATCTTCTTTTCTAGGGAGCCCATTTGCTAAAAACTCCACAGTTAAGCGTGCTTGGTGGGGAGCAATCTTAGGATGGGTGACCTCCTGGGAAGTTTTCCGGGTGCGCACGAGTGAGGCCAAAGTGCGCTGGAAAGACTTGTGTTGGTCTGTGGGGCTAGTCTACAATCTCCATGAGTAGTCACCGGCGGTCCGAGGGGCCGGGGTGTTACAAATGGTATCAGAGCAACCCTGCGACCGTGGCTGATTGTGTGTTCAGCGCACCTAGCGGGGGAAAAGATCCTGAAGTGACGGTCCAACGAGGACGTTGTATTCTTAAGTGGGGGTGAGTGTGATACCCCAGATTTAGCTTGAAAAGAGATTGATAGACTACTCATATCAACAAGGTGCATCTTCTTTTCTAGGGAGCCCATTTGCTAAAAACTCCACAGTTAAGCGTGCTTGGTGGGGAGCAATCTTAGGATGGGTGACCTCCTGAGAAAGTTTTCCGGGTGCGCACGAGTGAGGCCAAAGTGCGCTGGAAAGACTTGTGTTGGTCTGTGGGGCTAGTCTACAATCTCCATGAGTAGTCACCGGCGGTCCGAGGGGCCGGGGTGTTACAATATGCCCTATTATTTTGATCAGTTAACGTTTTAAATGGCCGGCTAAAATTGGACAATATGTTTGATGCTGGTTTCAAATTGGGTAAATAAAATTCTATAAAAATGGCAATATAAAATTGGACTTAAATTCACACAAAAATCTTATTCTTTTTGTATTTGTTATATTATACTTCTATAAATAAAGTAAAAAAAGAACAATATAATATCTAAATGTTTCATAAGAAATTACAAACTTGTAAACAATATCTATTATTTTGAAAGAGAATCCATAAACTAATAATCTATAAATTATTTCAATAATTGATTCAAAAAAATATGGGTTTTTCCTTATAAAAAACACGGGCCCTATAAATTAAAACATGAGCACTATAAAAGCGAATGCGTGTCGCATATTTTTTATTTTAAATTGTTAAGTTTATCGCTTAAATATTTTTTTCATTCTTAATTTATGGCTGTAAATATTGATCATTCTACAAGTTCATTAAAAATAATTCAAGCCCAAAGTTTAATTTTGGAGTTTTAATTCGAAAGAATTAACGTATTGCAAAGACTAATTTTCTCTCACATCAAATATTATGTTCTCTATATTTATTATGTTTACCAAATATTAGAATTGTTTAAACTATTATTTAAATATTTTTTTATTATCCGTGTTTGGCACGAGATTCAAACTTGTTATAAAAAAGAGAGTAGAGTACTGGTGTTCAACATGTATAAAATTGAGAAGGTCTTAGTAAATAACGATAATTTGTGAGGTTCATAATTCACACTTATGTGGTAGGATGTGATAGGATGAGTGTTTTGTTTTTTGAATTTATCTTTTTTAATTTTGTTTATTTTAATATTATTATTTTTGTCTTTTTATGGTGATTTATAAATGGTAAATATGGGTAATAATTAAGCTTCTTAAATTATGCCGAGCATACGTTCATTTTCTACCTTTAATACCTCCTCGACTCGAACCACGTTAACTCAGCCTCCAATAAGTCAATGATCTTCAAAAGCAAATCTAGTTTTCGGTGTGTTTCGAAAAAAAGTCGGGTTGTTTTTCTCTTTTTTTATTATTTTTTTTTATTTTTTTTGATGATGAAATTATAAGGTACTGAGATGATACTCCCTCCGATCTTATTTGTTATTTTATTTTGAGTTTTTTACAAATATTAAGGTACATAAAATCTTTGAGTTGTAGTGGGTATTATTTTAATGAAATAGTAGTGTAAAGGAATGATTGTATTAGAATTATGAGAGAAAAAATAATTAATTAGTAGTATGAATTAATGATTATTGGAAGTATATATGAGAGAGAAAATAATTAAATAGTAGTGTGAACTACTGAATTGTGAAGTAAGAAAAGTGGAGTTTTAAGGGTAAAAGTGGGATGAAAACTTTCCAGAAAAAAAAGTATTCTTAAGTGGAAAAAACTTTTGAAATTACCCGTTATAGTAAGGGGGAAGAACTTAAAAGGACGGAGGGAGTATTAGAAATAATTTATTAAACCGAAAAAAATGAAGGAGATAAAAACAATTATGGAAACACAAATTCTTGTGTGAGAGACAGAGTCTTTGAGAGACCATCTCTAATTGATGTAGCTAATCTTCTTTTGTTTAGTTGGAATGGTGAATTAGTTGATTTTTAGAGCATTTTAGCTACTTTGTTAAATTACGTTATTAGCTGGACATATTAAAAAAAAGTGAAAAATGATGTCCTAAATAATTCAATCAAACATGTTTGTGGCTCAATGGGACACTAAGAGTGTTTGAAAACAAAAAGTTTTATTCATATCAACGTATGTTGTGTTTAGCTCCCCATGATAACTTTGTATAGGTTTGGGTATGGTCGAGTCTCCTTTTAAAGCTCATATTAACCTTTTTACTTGCACATATCAGACAAGGTGAAACCAAATAAACAATCCTTCATGAGGGCATTTTTAAGATTTTGATCTATATGAAGTTTCTTCTGTATGACACGTGTTAAAAATTTCTCTTTGGCAGGCTTCCTTAAGTGTATGAGGATAACCCCATCTGCCTCATCATAAGTTGTTCTTGAAATTTTATATATATGGTCCTTGTTCATTAGGCTATAATAGTTTTTATACATGCATTCTGCAATCGTTGTAACTCATTGGAAGATGCTTCTGTGTTATCAGAAGAACTCCGGATCCGCTTGCTTGATGATCGAGTTTATGGTGTGACGTGTTGCACATGGTTTTCTTACGGGATCCGGGGATACAATTTGTCTAGAAGCGTTATGCTATTAGTGGGTGTTTGGATTATATATTGTTTGATGTTCATGGTTAAACATTGTTGTACTTGAAGAATTTGGAATAGTTGGCATATCACAAGTATTATTCCTTGTTTAAATGTTGATTTTTATTTTTCTTAATCAATCAAATGTAATAAATGGACCTTCTTAAAGGTCCTGAAGACGGAGGTGAGATAATTGTCGACATGGTAATATTTTCGACCATACGGATGTTGGGCCAAGGCAAGTCACAACTAAAATTTCAAACCCGCAATAACTTTCTAACAATTTTCTTAGGTTACTTTTGTTTTATGTTCTACAATTTATAATGCTATTGTATACCAAATTTATTGATGTAGATGCACTTTTAGTTGGATCAACAATTTCGTACTTCCTCCGTTTTTTTTACTTGCACCATTTCCACTTTTTACACTATTCATCATTTGATAGTGTTTTGCATAGTGCGACTATTAAACGATAAAAAAACCTAGTCATGTGGGATCTTGTTTTATTCGTCTCGTCGAATACTTTATTAATATCAAATTTTTATAATTTTTAGTTGAGTATAATTCTATATATAAGCAACCCGACAAACGCATTGGACTGCGTAAAAGTATGTTGGGGTGCAAGTAAAAAAAAACAGAGGAAGTATATAGTTAAGGTTAATAATACCGCTTTAAACTAAAATTTTAACTTTAATAGGATTTCTTGGGGTACCGCGTGCTACGCACGCGGCCCCACAACTAGTTATTATATACTTCCTCCGTTTTTTTTTTACTTGCACCCAAACATACTTTTACGCAGTCCAATGCGTTTGTCGGGTTGCTTATATCTAGAATTATACTCAACTAAAAATTATAAAAATTTGATATTATGAAAGTATTCGACGAGACGAATAAAACAAGATCCCACATGACTAGGTTTTTATATCGTTTAATAGCCGCACTATGCAAAACACTATCAAATGATGAATAGTGTAAAAAGTGGAAATGGTGCGAGTAAAAAAAAACGGAGGAAGTATCCTTTATCCTTTAACTATAAAAAGTTTGCAAGCAAACAACACTATTCACATTTTGCTAAATGAACAGTGAAATCACTATTTAGACATTTCTGATGCGTTTTCCGCTGCTTTGCCTTTCTCTGTCTCATTTCCACTCTACTCAATATACTCTTCTTCTATCTCTCTCTTCCTCTCTACAATATCCTCTTCTTCATGGAAATTTTCACTGGTATTTTCTTTTTTGTTCTTGTTTTCAAATACCAATTATGGTTCTTTAATTTGGGTCTTCACATGATCTGTAAGTTTTTCTTCAATCTTTAATTTGGGTTTTCTAAGTTTTTAGTTTGGGTTTTCGGATGCATTTTATGTAGGGTTTGTTCTAGGGTTTTCGGATGAATTCTATATAGGGTTTTTCAGGGTTTGAAGGATTTTTTCTTCAATATATTTGGGGTTTTCTAATCTGATTTTTTTTTTTTTGGTGTTTTCCTATCAAATTTGGGAATAATTGATTTTTTATTTAGTTTGCCTTCTTGATATTTTTTCTTTCCAACTTTAATTTTATGATTTTGTCAATTGATTTGGGAATATTCAGGTTTGTCAATTAATTAGGGAATTTCAGAGTGTAAAATGATTATTTCTTTGTATCTAAATTTGGGTGTTCAATTGATTCCTTGATCTCAAATTAGGGTTTATATTTATTTTTTGGGTTTGGTGGGTCATTTTATTCTTTACAAATTTGGTTTTTGGAGTTTTTTCAGGGTTTGAAGCATTTCTTTTTTCAATTTTTTTGGGTTTTTCTAATTTGATTTTTTATGGTGTTTTCCTATCAATTTGGGAATAATTGATTTTTTTTTTAATTTGCCTTTTTGATATTTTTTTCTTTCCAACTTTAATTTAATGATTTTGTCAATTGATTTGGGAATATTCAGGTTTGTCAATTCAGTGAGTTGAATGCCAAAAAAAAAAGGAAAATTTACTTTTAAACATACAAACTTTGACCCATTTTCTTTTAAACATACAAACTTTCGTTTATTATTTAAACATACCAACTTTGGGGGGTAAATTCCCAAAAAGATATAGCAGGTTTTTTGACCCATTTTTAACCCTTTATAACCGGTACCCTCTCAAATGTTGAGAAGCTTCTTCTTCAAGCTTCTTCTTCAATGGCTTCAATGGCTTCAATGGCTTCTTCTTCTTCTTCAAGCTTGAGAAGCTCTAACTCACATAAAATTTCAGATTTGTTTTCAATTACCCATTTTAAATCTCTAAAAATTTGTTGATTTGTACTTCATTTGGGTTGAATTAGGGTTGAAGATAAAGAATGGAATGGCTTGTTCTTCAATTTGTTGATTTGTTCTTCATTTGGGTTTAATTAGGGTTTAATTTGTTTTTGGGTTAGAATTAATCAAAGGATTTTCAGCATTTTTTAATTTTCTGGGTAGTAAAGTTGCAAGCTTTATGAGATAAAATGGTGAAATTCACCATTTTTTGTATGAATTTCAGTTTCAGATTTTTTGGGTAGTAAACTTGAATGTTCCATTTTTTGGGTAGTAAATTTCTGACGCCATTAATGTCCATTTTGGAGTGAGATAATGGTGGGGGTAGGTTTACTACCCAAAAAATCTGAAAGTGAAATTCATAAAATGGTGAAATTCACCTTTTGTTTTTGGGTTCTTCAATTGAAGAACCAGATTTTGTTGATCTGAAACTGAAAATTTGTGTTCATCCCCCAATCCATTGTTCTTACAAATTCTGTTTTTGATCTCAAATCGTTTCCTTCAATCAAATGGAGTTCTGGGTTTTCACTAAATGTTATCACCTTCCCTTTCCATGGATCTTCACAAAGCTCAGATAATAATAACCCAAGTGCTATACAAACCTCCATTGGAGTACCTGACATTGACCCAGAAACATCACAAACACTAATGCAATTGTTCAGTGTAAATGGTGAATTTGTCTATTCAGCCATTTTTTGGAGTGAGATTTTTTGGCTGAACATTTTTTGGCTGAACAATTGAATTAATCAAATTTGGCTGAACAATTGAATTAATCAAATTTGGCTGAACATTTTTTGGGTAGTAAATTTCTGACGCCATTGATGTCCATTGGAGTACCTAACATTTTTTGGGTAGTAAACTTGAATGTTCCATTTTTTGGGTAGTAAATTTCATTTTGGTGAAGAAGTAACCGGTTCATCCGGTTACAAGTCATCCATAACTTTTTGGGAATTCACCCCCCAAAGTTGGTATGTTTAAATAATAAACGAAAGTTTGTATGTTTAAAAGAAAATGGGTCAAAGTTTGTATGTTTAAAAGTAAATTTTCCAAAAAAAAATTCTGATTTAATTCCCTGTTTCGCAAAAAAAAGACTCTATTTTTCTTGGTCTCTACCATAAAACTATCATTATTCTCATTGCTAAAACCCATAAAATTACTGATAATATTAAGGGTTTTGAGATCATTAAAATTCCCAATAACTAATCATCCATTTTTTTTAATATCTCACTTTTCTGTATTTTTTTTTATTTTTTCTTGTTTTTCTCTAAGAAAAAAAAAAGCAGAACTGGTTAAGAAGGGAGTAAACTAATATTAATATATGGATTTTTTTTTTTGGTTTTAGAATTTTGGATGGGTTTTAAGGTTTAGGTTTTTATGATTAACTTGGTATTTTTGATTTGGGTTTTTATAACTACTTCTCATTGATTTAAAATATTGGGAATTGGGTTTTTGATGAAGTGAAATCATTGTAGGAAGGTGCGAAAAGAAACCCAGATCAAGCCGCATTCAGATTACTTTGATCTGAATAAATCAACAAGGTAATTTTTTGTTTAATTTGTAATGGGTTAATTGCTTTTTTGATCATTTATTTTTAGGTATTGATAGAGATATCATGATCTTCATATATATTATTTTCTTATTGTATAAATTGTGGTTATATTTAAAGATGCTTCCATTTTTCTTCAATCTTTGATGGGTTAACTACATTTCATTGATTAAGTTATGGGTATGGCTAAAGATATCATCTTTCTCTTTAATTTTGCCTTTATTATTGAAGTTTCATGCCTTTTTTGCTCTAATATGTAATTGGTGAACTGCATTTCTAATTAATAGTCTTTGATTTTATGGGTTTTGTTGAAACATACTATTGTTAATTACTGATTAGTTTAGTTCTCTCATTACTGATTGAATAATGTTTTGATTTTATGATTATTGATTTTGGGTTGTATTGGAATTGGATTTAGTCCAATTTCTATTTATTGTCGAAGCTACTATAAGGTTCAATTGTATTCAAATGACCCTTGTAATATAATAGTGAGACAATTCCCATCTCCTTCTCTTTGCTTGAGTTGGATGTAGGCATATTAGTAAAAATAATGGTGGTTATTAGTTGGATTTATAACAATGAGGTATAACTGTATAAGTCTTAAGTCCAATTTAGTATGTTTGAGCAGACAGAAATGGGGTTTTGATTGAATTGAGAAATTGAGTTGAAGCCTAAAAAGTTTAGTTCAATCATGGAGAAAATTTTTCTTTAATGTAGTTTCTTTCATTGAATGATGATGATTTTTATTAATTCTTTTGTAATAATAACTTTGCAGGAATTCATTTTGGAATGTATGTTTGATTTTTTTGGGAACGGACTTGGATCATGGAGAAAATAAACCGGTACCTGGTTTCCAAAAATAGAATTATCCGATTTGCAAAAACCGGTTTAAATAAACGGATACCAGATAATCCGGGTCGGGTTTTGCAACCCGGGTTTTTTTGAACACCCCTAATATTAGAAGCCAACGTGACAAAAAGGTTTCGGGATCAAATCCCAACCACCGCTCATTTAATGTGGAATATTTAGCACTAAAGGGCTCTCATTAACTTAACCTTTTATTTTAATTGCTTCTTTGACAAAAAATGTTCATATTAAAACGAAACAAATAAAATCCAATTTCACTATACTTAAACTCATAACTTAAAACTAAACGTAAATTAAAGATCATAAATAAACAAACACAAATTAAGAACGAAATGGAAAATGAGTATGTATCATTGTTCAAATTGTAATGAAATAACGTTCACAAAAAAATGTACTCATAATTGAGTAATGAGAGTGATGACCCACCAAAGAAACAACAAAAAAAATTGCTCTGTTCCATAATACTTGGTAAAAATTGTGACATTTTCCTATATAACTGTTTATCACACTCAGTAGCAAGTATTATAGAACAGGAAAAGTACTTAGTAATACTATACAAATGTATATGATTGGAGGAATTCTTCCATTGACCTAACCACCATATCAATATCAGCAATTTCAAAATCCAATTCTTTATTCAAGTTATTTATTTCAATAATTTTCGTACCAAAACTATAATTTTCACTATTAATCTTATTTAATGATTCATTAATTTTCCTAAGGCTATCTCTTTCGCATAACATCCACTTTTCCACCAATGCCTTAAATTGATCTTTATCTTTATTTTCTTCTTGAATCTTAGTCTCTACTCTATCCTTGTTTATTCTCAAAGAATTGAAAAAATACGACACCATTTGATTTTGTAACTCTAACTCCCAGACGTCCAACTCGTCCGTCGCAACATAATCCTCCAGCGATTCAATATCCTGCGAAAGCTTAACTAAATCGAAGCGTCTTTCTTCGAAAAAATCTTTTTCTTCTTTTTCTTCTTCTTCTTCTTCTTCTTCATCTTCATCTTCCATTTCTTGTAATTCTGCTACCATTTCTTGAAATTCTTGTTGCCATTCTTCTACTTCTTGCATTTGTCGTCTAATCATTGACATTTCTTTTATTTTTTCCATTTCTTGCATTTCTCGCTCTATTTCTGTTGGATCTCCTAAATTGCCCATTTTGAAAGATGATGATGAGATTCAAAGGTATTGGAATAAATGGGAAGTTTTGTGAAACCAAAATGGAAAATGGTTTCTAATCTTTGTATGGTAGTTTTAGGAAAGTTTCGCGTTTTGTGTTGGCCACAAATTATTGTCGGACACGCATTATATAGTAATTGCCTTGCCAAAGTTATTTAAAAAAAGTAGAGACTCCCATCATAATAATAAATGAGTTTCCATCTATCTATGTATACAATATATTAAAACCGTTATTCAGTAAGATATACATGTCGTCTTCATGTTAATTGTTTTCTTCCAAATTAAAATATACTCATTTAGCTATTTGGGTAAGTAGAATATTAATTAAGTTTGAATATATGCCCTATTATTTTGATCAGTTAACGTTTTAAATGGCCGGCTAAAATTGGACAATATGTTTGATGCTGGTTTCAAATTGGGTAAATAAAATTCTATAAAAATGGCAATATCAAATTGGACTCAAATTCACACAAAAATCTTATTCTTTTTGTATTTGTTATATTATACTTCTATAAATAAAGTAAAAAAAGAACAATATCATATCTAAATGTTTCATAAGAAATTACAAACTTGTAAACAATATCTATTATTTTGAAAGAGAATCCATAAACTAATAATCTATAAATTATTTCAATAATTGATTCAAAAAAATATGGGTTTTTCCTTATAAAAAACACGGGCCCTATAAATTAAAACATGAGCACTATAAAAGCGAATGCGTGTCGCATATTTTTTATTTTAAATTGTTAAGTTTATCGCTTAAATATTTTTTTCATTCTTAAGTTCATTAAAAATAATTCAAGCCCAAAGTTTAATTTTGGAGTTTTAATTCGAAAGAATTAACGTATTGCAAAGACTAATTTTCTCTCACATCAAATATTATGTTCTCTATATTTATTATGTTTACCAAATATTAGAATTATTTAAACTAATTTTATTTATATTTAAGATATTATTTAAATATTTTTTGATTATCCGTGTTTGGCACGAGATTCAAGCTTGTTATAAAAGAGTAGAGTACTGGTGTTCAACATGTATAAAATTGAGAAGGTCTTAGTAAATAACGATTATTTGTGAGGTTCATAATTCACACTTATGTGGTAGGATGTGATAGGATGAGTGTTTTGTTATTTGAATTTATCTTTTTTAATTTTGTTTATTTTAATATTATCATTTTTGTCTTTTTATGGTGATTTATATAAATGGTAAATATGGGTAATTATTAAGCTTCTTAAATTATGCCGAGCATTCGTTCATTTTCTACCTTTAATACCTCCTCGACTCGAACCACGTTAACTCAGCCTCCAACAAGTCAATGATCTTCAAAAGCAAAACTAGTTTTCGGTGTGTTTCGAAAAAAAGTCGGGTTGTTTTTCTCTTTTTTTTATTATTTGTTATTTTATTTTGGGTTTTTTACAAATATTAAGGTACATAAAATCTTTGAGTTGTAGTGGGTATTATTTTAATGAAATAGTAGTGTAAAGGAATAATTGTATTAGAATTATGAGAGAAAAAATAATTAATTAGTAGTATGAATTAATGATTATTGGAAGTATATATGAGAGAGAAAATAATTAAATAGTAGTGTGAACTACTGAATTGTGAAGTAAGAAAAGTGGAGTTTTAAGGGTAAAAGTGGGATGAAAACTTTCCAGAAAAAAAAGTATTCTTAAGTGGAAAAAACTTTTGAAATTACCCGTTATAGTAAGGGGAAGAACTTAAAAGGACGGAGGGAGTATTAGAAATAATTTATTAAACCGAAAAAATGAAGGAGATAAAAACAATTATGGAAACACAAATTCTTGTGTGAGAGACAGAGTCTTCGAGAGACCATCTCTAATTAGGTCGGCCCATTAAGAAAATGTAGAATAAAATTAGACATTCAGCTACAATGGATCGGGCCTGAGATACGTCTCTCAAAAAGCGGTATCTCTAGAATAGCTCTTATGGAAATGGGATTTTAGGAAATGAACTGCCTAAGTGGAATTACAAAAGAAAAAGAATCCTAATTTTTTCCAAAGTAATGTTTATGTATTTGAGACTTATGGGGTTTTTTTAACGGATTTGAGACTTATGATTAGGCAATTTTTTTTTTTGGCTTGGAGCAACTTTCAAACCTTATTGTAAACCACTGGAATAGTAGACCTAAAGAAATTAGAAAAGAAAACAATACATCCTCAAATGTTCACTAACATTTATTTTCTTAAATAGATTTTATATAGAAAATAAATTAACCAATTTATCGTAATTTTATTCGGATCGGAGACTTCAACCTAAATATGAAACCGACAAAGTAATTTGTTTATACATCGTATAACATGTGCTAGATAGGATCAATTACGTATCACAACAAAGAATTAAAAAATCAACTTTATTTCTCGTTTAAATGTTACTAAAGTTATCATTTAATTAATGGGTTGGTGGAAATTTGAAAAAAAAACGTTAGGATGGCATGGGTAAAACATTAAGGACGATTTTAAACAGTTCACTTATTTATCTATTTAAGTTTTCATTGTTTGTTTACTGCTTTAAATAATGGGTCTAAACTCACACTCTCTCTCGTTGTAGAGATCTGATCACTACCTGGGCGTCTGTCACGAGCTGAAAGACTCTATAACCGCATTTTCCTTTATGGGTGTGAGTTTCCGACTTCAGTCTCTGCGCAGAGCCTGAGCATAGTTTCTATGAGCGTGATACATTGGGTATAATGAAGACGACGTTTTAGTTCACAATGAGATTTGGAGGCTCCAAACCTAAAATAAATAAGCTTAGTGGCATACCTCACCTACATGAACACTAATTTAAAAATTTTTATTGAACACCAAATTAGATTTTTTTTCTCCATTGATTCTCCATAGAAAAATCGGGAGATGTAAAAAATGTATTCTTATATACTACAAGAAAAATCGTTTTGGGCGACAACAATATATGTGGCCCAAGCATCATTTTATGTCGCCTAAAGTATGGGAGACAAATGTAAAAAGCGTCACAACAAGTGCCGCCCTATTGACGCCGCCCATGTTTGGGCGACACACCAGGTTTTCTGACGCCCATGGTAATTTTGGACGAGACACATAAATGTAGCCCACATTTCAACTTTGGGCGACACTTTCGTTCACGCAGCCCATAGTTTATTCTTTTGGGCGACATTAACTTGTATTTGTAGCCCATAAGTAATTGTTTTTGGCCACATAGTTGTATTTGTGGCACATAGTTAATTGTTTTGGGAGACATAATATTTTTTGTAGCCCACAGTACTTATAGTCATAAAGCCCATAATTTTTTATTGCACAATCATAATAATAATAATAATAATAATAATAATAATAATAATAATAATAATAATAATAATAATAATAATAATAATAATATATTTTTAAAAAAAAAAAATAATAATAATAATAATATCCTAGATGGCATACACACTTTTTCAAGGTTTAATTCAAAAAAAAAAAAAAAAAAAAAAAAAAAATCCTAGATGGTGTGCCTTTCTGTCATGCTGATGCAAATTAGGGAGATGGCTGAAGTTGGTGTAATTAATTTAGGAGGGTTGATTAGGGAGAGTCATACTAAATAACGATGATTTGTGAAGTTAGCAAATCATCCTTACGAGTTTGCATTTGATAGGGTTGGAGTTTTGTGATTTTAGTTTAATTAAAATTATGATATGATTTTGATTTTGTTTATTTATTATTATTATTTCAGCTAGTCTTTTGAAAGACGTATCTCAAGTCCAGCCCATTAAAAATTAATATCTACTTATTATTATATTCTTAATAGTTACTTACATTATCCTTAACTAGGATAGACACTTATCCTTGATGTTTACTTACCATATTCGTAATGCCTATTTTCAATATCTTAAATGTCTAGTTACAATATTCTTAATGCCTACTTAAAAATTTTAAGAAATATATAACGGGCCGGCCCATATAGAAATGGTCTCTCAAAGAGACAGTCTCTCACAATAATTTGTATTATTATTTTTATCTTTTTATGATGATATACAAATAACGGCAATTAATAAGAAAATATTAGGTTGATTAAGAAATCAAGATCGGAAGCTGTCGTCAATAAGAGCCCAATCAAGACTACTACTCCCTTGGGCCATGATTTATCTTGTCCCAGGACGTCTCTTGAGAGACCGTCTATAGCAAAGACGGCTCTCCCTACATCCCAACCTATTGATTTTTAATTTTAAAATAAGGTTGATCACTAATCAGTTACTTATTTTGCAAAATGGATTGCCTCATATATACCGTCTATAGTGGTCTATATCAAATTTGTGATCTTCTCCTACTACCTCTACTATACTACGGTCCACCGACCAACGAAGACAACCACTGTCCACTAGCGCCACATCTACTACCCAACGCCGACCACCGTCCCCAACTCCCTCTCACTAAAACTGAATTTATTCGACTATTTTTAATTTCTTTGGAAAGGTATGTTACGTTTTTAGTGAATTGAATTCTTTTATTTATGATCAATTTGCCTCAATATTTTATGGGTTTTTTCATTGATTAAATGAATTTTTATTAGGATATTTGATTGTTATTTTTACATCCAGTTAGTTATCGCCCATTAGTTTTGTAGGATATTTGATATATCCCGCACATAGAAAAACTATGGGTAAGTAAATGAATTGTTATCTTTGAAATTACAAATAAGCTTTGGCATTGTTGTTTTTGTTCTACTTTGACATGGATTTTGTTCAGGAACTATGCATAACTTTGTCATTGTATCTTCTTTGTCTTAATGCAGTTTTTCTGAAATGCTAGTTTGGTTGTGATTATATTGGTGTATATAACCATTAAATAGATGATGATGTCATCCTATTATATAATAAATACTATTCTAAATTAGAGGAAACTATTAAAATATTAAATGGAACAACTATTCTAAATTAGCGGGAATATAAAAGCATATGGACTAGATTAAAGTATTCATTTAGTTGTTTAAAATAATGAATAAAAAATTATTTGATCCATCTCGTTGAATGAAATTCTCCCTTACTAGAATAAACATACTTTGACCATTAGGAATATTACTTCCTCCGTTCTGAAATACTAGCTACATTTTCATTATGTGCACCATTCATCATTCAAACTTATTTTATAAATTGCGACTAATGTGTAAGTAAACATATAGTCAAGTAAGATCTTGTTTGAATGATATATGCACCACTCATCATTCAAACTTATTTTATAAGGCATTGGTGCAAAAGTGGATGTTATGAGTTTTTTCTTATAAAAAACACGGGCCCTATAAATTAAAACATGAGCACTATAAAAGCAATGCGTGTCGCATATTTTTTATTATAAATTGTTAAGTTTATCGCTTAAATATTTTTTCATTCTTAATTTATGCCTGTAAATATTGATCATACTACATGTTCATTAAAAATAATTCATGCCCAAAGTTTTATTTTAGAGTTTTAAAATTTGAAAGAATTAACGTAATGCAAAGACTAATTTTCTCTCACACATCAAATATTTTTTTATCTATATTTATTATGTTTATCAAATATCAGAATAATTTAAACTAATATTATTTATATTTAAGAGATCATTTAAATACTTTTTGATTATCCGTACTTTTCACGGGATTCAAGCTAGTTATAAAAAAAGAGTAGAGTACTAGTGTTCAACATATATAAAATTCAAGTCTTATGAATATTTTCCAAAGTAATGGTTAAGGTATTTGATTTTTTGGCGTGGAGCAGCTTTCAAACCTTATTGTAAACCCTTAAAATAGTAGACCTAAGTAGAATTAGAAAAGAAAACAATATATCCTCAAATGTTCACAAATATTTATTTTATATAAAATATAAATTTAACCTATTTATCTTAATTTGATTCGGAGACATCAAAACTAAAAATAAAACCGACAAAATAATTTGTTCATACATCGTATAACATGCGCTAGATAGGATCAATTATGATACAATGATAATATAAATATGAAATCACAACAAAAAATTAAAAATCAACTTAATTTCTCGTTTAAATGTTAGTAAAAATATCATTTAATTAAATGGTTGGAGGAAATTTGATAAAAAAAATCGTCAGGATAGCATGGGTAAAATATTAAGGACGATTTTAAACAGTTCACTAATTTATCTATTTTAGTTTTCATTGTTTGTTTACTGCTTTAATTAGTGGGTCTAAACTCACACTCTCTCTCGTTGTGCAAATTTGATCACTACCCGGGCGTCTGTCACAAGCTGAAAGACTCTTTAATTAACTGCATTTTCCTTTATGGGCGTGAGTTGCCGACTTGAATCTCTGCACAGAGATGAAAACGACGTTTTAGCTCCCAATGAGATTTGGAGGCTCCAAACCAAATATCAATAAACTTAGTGGCATAGCTCACCTACATGAACACCAAATTAGAATTTTTTTTCCATTGATTCTCCATAGAAAAATCAGGAGATGTAAAAAATGTATTCTTATAGAAATTTCTCTCGGTTGTATATAGAAATTATAGAAAATCAAGACTTAATATCACCTCAAAAAAAAAAAAAAAGTTAATTAAGACTTAATATCAAGGATTAAAACTTGCCATTACCAATACTTTATCTAGCCCATTCATATCTTTGCCTACGAATTCTAGGCATACCCAATGAATAATCCATAAGCACAAATTGAATTGGCATTTTAAGTGTTGAATTGGTATCTTTGACATGTATAATACGAAGACACCTTTCACATATCCTTGGATGCAATTTATTCTTATTGATCTTTCCATTATTATGTATTACTGATCCTAAATATTTTAGCTTGATTGTTTCCTCAACGTCTTTGTAAATGATCACCTGAGGCCAATATTAATCACTCCATATCAGGTAGGGGTATCTGATTTTTGGTTGAGTTAATTTTTTGACATGGCATCAGGTAGGGGTATCTGGTTTTTCGGATACCTAAAAATGTGATCCAGTTCCGACTCGGATTAAACCGGGTACCCGGATTTCAGGTACCGGTTTAATCCGGATCGGATTCGGATACCCGATTTTATTAGAATGTTTTATTATAATATGTTTTTGTCTTTTTTCGTCCAACCACACGTTTTATTATCTCTATTTTTATTTTGAAAATTTTTTTAATATAAAATTCAAATACTAACACTCTAAAAATATATAGCTTAATTAGTTACTATCATCATTTAATTTAAGAACAAAGCAAAAAAAAAAAAAAATCAATGAAAAACCGGATACCGGGTACCTGGTTTTCAAATAAACCCGACCCGAATTATTCGGTTTGCAAAAACCAGTTTAAATAAACGGATACCAGATAATCAGGGTGCAAACCGGGTTTTTTTTGAACATCCCTAATATTAGGAGCCAACGTGACAAAAAGATTACGAGTTCAAAACTCAATCACCCCTCATTTAATGTGAAATATTTAGCACTAAAGGGCTCTCATTAACTTAACCTTCTATTTGAATTGCTTCTTTGACAAAAAATGTTCATATAAAAACGAATCAAATAAAATCCAATTTCACTATACTTGAACTCATAACTTAAAACTAAACGTAAATTAAAGATCACTAATAAACAAACACAAATTAAGAACGAAATGGAAAATGAGTATATATCATTGTTCAAATTGTAATGAAATAACCTTTACAAAAAATGTACTCATAATTGAGTAATGAGAGTGATGACCCCACTAAAGAAACAACAAAAATATACTTGCTCTGTTCCATAATACTTGATACTGATTGTGATATTTTTAATTATAATATATCACACTAAGTAGCAAATATTATGAAACCGGAAAATTACTCATTAATACTATACAAATGTATATGATTGGAGGAATTCTTCCATTGACCAAAGCAACATATCAATATCATCAATTTCATAATCCAATTCAATATTCAAGTCATTTATTTCAGTAATTTTCGTACCTAAACTATAATTTTCACTATTAATCATATTTAATGATTCATTAATTTCCCTAAGGCTATCCCTTTTGCATAACATCCACTTTTCCACCAATGCCTTCAGTTGATCTCCTTCATTAGTTTCTTCTTGAATCTTAGTCTCTACTCTTTCCTTGTTTATTCTCAAAGAATCCATAAAATTCGACAAGATTTGATTTTGTAACTCTAAATCCCGGACATTTAACTCGTGCCTCGTAACATAATCCTCCAGCCATTCAATTTCCTGCGAAAGCTGAATTAAATCGAAGCGTCTTTCTTCGAAAAAGTCGTCTTCTTCTTCTTCTTCCATTTCTTGAAATTCTTCTTGCCATTCTTCAAATTCTTGCATTTGTCGTCTATTCATTGACATTTCTTTTATTTTTTCCATCTCTTGCATTTCTCGCTCTATTTCTGTTGGATCTCCTAAATTGCCCATTTTGTAAGATGATGATGAGATTCAAAGGTATTGGAATAAATGGGAAGTTTTGTTAAACCAAAATGGAAAAGGGTTTGTAATCTTTGTATGGTAGTTTTAGGAAAGTTTCGCGTTTTGTGTTGGCCACAAGTTATTGTCGGACATGCATTATATAGTAATTGCCTTGCCAAAGTTATTCAAAAAAGTAGAGACTCCCATCATAATAATAAATTCACACAAAAATCTTATTCTTTTTATATTTGTCATATATTATACTTTGATAAATAAAGTAAAAAAAAGAACAATATATATAATATCTAAATGTTTAGTAAGAAATCACAAACATGTAAACAATATCCATTATTTTGAAAGAGAATCCATAAACTAATAATCTATAAATTATTTCAATAAGTGATTCAAAAAAATATGGGTTTTTTCCTTATAAAAAACACGGGCCCTATAAATTAAAACATGAGCACTATAAAAGCGAATGCGTGTCGCATATTTTTTATTTTAATTTGTTAAGTTTATCGCTTAGATTTTTTTTTCATTCTTAATTTATGGCTGTAAATATTGATCATTTACAAGTTCATTAAAAATAATTCAAGCCCAAAGTTTAATTTTAGAGTTTTTTAATTTGAAAGAATTAACGTAATGTAAAGACCATTTTCTCTCACATACACATCAAATATTATTTTCTCTATATTTATTATGTTTACCAAATATCAGAATAATTTAAACTAATATTATTCATATTTAAGAGATTATTTAAATATTTTTTTATTATCTGTGCTTGACACGGGATTCAAGCTAGTTATAAAAATGAGTAGAGTACTGGTGTTCAACATATATAAAATTCAAGTCTTATGATTATTTTCCATAGTAATGGTTATGTATTTGAGACTTATTTTTTTTTTTTTGAAACGAATTTGAAACTTATGGTTAAGGTATTTTATTTTTTTGGCTTGGAGCAGCTTTCAAACCTTATTGTAAACCCTTAAAATAGTAGACCTAAGTAGAATTAGAAAAGAAAACAATATATCCTCAAATATTCACAAATATTAATTTTATATAGAAAATAAATTTGGCCAATTTATCTTAATTTTATTCATAGACTTCAAACCTAAAAATAAAACCGACAAAATAATTTGTTTATATATCGTATAACGTGCGCTAGATAGGATCAATTATGATAAAATAATTTGTTTATATTTAAAATTCAACTTAATTTCTCGTTTAAATTTGATATCACAACAAAGAATTTAAAATTCAACTTAATTTCTCGTTTAAATGTTACTAATAATTTCATTTAATTAATTGGTTTGTGGAAATTTGAAAAAAAAAATCGTCAGGATGGCATGGGTAAAATATTAAGGACGATTTTAAACAGTTCACTTATTTATCTATTTTAGCTTTCATTGTTTGTTTAATAGCTTTAATTATAAGTCTAAACTCACACACACTCTCTCGTTGTAGAAATCTGATCACTACCTGGGCGTCTGTCACGAGTTGAAAGACTCTTTAACCGCATTTTTCTTTATGGGTGTGAGTTGCCGACTTCAATCTCTGCGCAGAGCCTGAGCATAGTTTTTATGAGCGGGATACATTGGATATAATGAAGACGACGTTTTAGTTCACAATGAGATTTGGAGGCTCCAAACCAAAAATAAATAAGCTTAGTAGCATACCTCACCTACATGAACACTAATTTAAAATTGTTTTTATTGAACACCAAATTAGATTTTTTTTTTCTCCATTGATTCTCCATAGAAAAATCAGGAGATGTAAAAAATGTATTCTTACAGAAATTTCTCTCGGTTGTATATAGAAATTATAGAAAGTTAAGACTTAATATCACCTCAAAAAAAAAAGACATAATATAATACGAAGACATCTTTCAGATACCCTTGGATGCATTTTATTTTCATTAGTCTTCCCACTACTCTGTATTGCTGATTCTAAATATTTTAGCTTGATTGTGTTCGCAAGATCTTCGTCAATGATCACCTAACGCCAATATTAATCACTCCATATCTGTATGGGTAAAAATACAATGAAGAGGATCTGTCAAGATTAAACCCAATCTGACTAGGAATAATAGGGCAAAATCTGGCAACTTGGGGGTCCATCTGGGAACATCTTAAGGGGCAGCAATGTCCTCTCCGAAACTGGCAGCAATAGTGCAGTACTTTGAATCTGATAAGTGTAACACTTGTAAAAAGTAATGATGATAATAAGAGATAGCTTATCCCTAGAGTAGGAGGCAATATCTGTAGAAAAGACAAGCAGAATATCTCTTATGACTTAGGGAAGCGACACGTGTAAAAGTGGAGAAAAAGTCTTGTGAAAGAGAACAACTTGCGCAAAAAGGTTCTTTTGGAAGTACGTAAGAGGAATTCAGCACTGATGATTGTCTATAAATACAAGCATTCGACACTTCAAGTAAGAGGAACACACAATAGATAACTGAAACACAAAAGCTACATCCATTGTAACACAATACGAAAGTAATATAGTGTATTGATTATTTCGATTACATTTGACTTTACGTCTAAACAAGTCCTATGCGATAATCCGCCTGACAGCCACTGTGCGTCTTGAGGGACTCGATAGGCAACTCTTTGAATCCAGTACTGACTTGAGCGTCGGAGAAGGATTCCGGGGAAGAGCCCCGGACCTTTTCTAACCTGTGGTGTGTTTTGTAGATCATCTTCCATTCTCCTTCATAAAGATCTGGCAGCATAACCGGGCAAGGAATTAAGCTCAAGGACCCCACCAGCTTAATCACTCTGGTTACTCGCAAAATCAGGTGGTTAATCACATAATTAATTGTACTCATTTTCGGACAGGAACAATATCAATCTTTCTAGTTTCTTGATAATTCAATAGATAGATTACGATTTCTAATTTTGTTTTCTGTGTAATTTTATAGTTGAATGATTGAAAAAGATATTTGAGAGTAATTTTAAGAACAATTGGTTTTGAACATATGTTGCTTTTTTTTTTGACATAACATAGCACACATCTTTCTGTTGCATTAATATTGTTTTTTCTAATTCAATAGATAGAATGTAGGAGTGTTCAAAAGTATCCAACCCGTCCGATCCGACCCGATGACCCGCCTGATAATCAAAGTAAACATATGAATTTAAAGTTTACTAAACACAGACTAAATTATTGTGCAAAGATTATATCAAACTATCTTCTATAAAATGAGAATTCCCATACACAAACACTTAATTGATGGCATGCTCTAATTATAATTTTCTTATTCATAATTTTCATTGTAAAATTATTCTCATTATGATTTTAGTTATTGTTTTGTAAATGTTAAAAATAGCTAAATAATTAAGTTGCAGAACATTTAAACGTTATTTTGGTTATTAATACATAATTTAAGAGTTTTTGATTATGAGGTTATTTTTTAGTTTAGTCCTTTAAATAACTAAAGTCTCTAAGATTATAGTTAACAAAAATAATTTTGTTCGACTATTTCAAAAAAAAAAAAGTGTATTCGAAAAATCAAAGTTTCTAGAGGCCGATCAAGACAACAAGAACCACCGCCCAACGAAGCAACCACTGACCACTGTCCATTAGCGCCACTACTGATTTTGTTTGACTATTTTCAATTTCTTTGGAAAGGTATGATTAATTTGAATTCGTATATTATGATTAATTTGGCTCAATGTTTTGTGGGTTTTTTCATTGATTAAATGAATTTTTGTTAGGGTATTTGATTGTTGTTTTTACATTTAGTAAGAGAATGCACATTAGGTGTTTGATTAAATGTCTTAGACAATAATCTACATTACATTTGCAGGGAAATATCAACATAACAACTAATCTTGAGATTACTTGTGAAAATGCATAACTTTGTCTTTGACATAATTTGAATTGTGGATTTCATTCTGGTGGCTTTCCTGGTAACTACCCGTTTCTTGGTTCTTTAAAATTTGAAGATATGACATTGTTTTTTTGTTATTTGGTTGGTTTCTTGAAATTTGAATTGTTGATGCTTTTTGAGATTACTTGTGAAAATTGTTGATCTTATGTCTATGTCTTATGAGTAATACAATTGATCTTCAAAGCAATTCTTTTGTAGTTTGTTCTGTTTTGCCCCTCTTATTTAGTGTTGTCAATGCACTTATCTATTGCTATATATGTTCATACCAACATTTGCTATATATCATTTTTCATTGAGAAAAAAATCAATATTATAAATATAAAACAAAGTATTACAACATAAAATAGTTTAAACAATTATTAGTCATAGTGATGATATAATATAGACTAGATTTAATCAACATAACGTTATTATTATTTGCAAGAAAGTAATGGAATAGAAGTTGGTCAACAGGGTGTCTTATATATAAATAAGATATCTCGGTCGAAATGATCTAAAACCTCTGTAGATGATTGATTGTTTACCTCAAGCATAAAAAACTTCTTAGAGCAACTGTGCTTTTTAAACCTAACATGGCTTCCATTGATTTGGCTCGAGAAAGCAAGTCCAAAATCATCGATGTCTATTCTTTACTTAAAACCCTATATTTTCGTTCATATTCTATAAGTTCACTAACGTGATATTCATTTGAAATACGAATTGCCCCGTGAATATTTTCACCAATCAAATCGACACAACTATAAGAGTATGTTTCTTTCGTCTCACAGCAAGACCACACATACTCAAAATCTCCCGGAAAAAGAATAAAATTGAACTTGTAAGGTTCGTTTAGTGGATTATATTCAATAATATGTGAACCACGACTCCAATGGTACTTCCCAAGATAGACTACAACGTAGTTGTATCGTTGATAAAGTGAATTAAGATTACATGCCCAATCCCAAATAAAACCCGATAGGCATTCCATTTAATGTATTTATCTTTTAAAGTTATTACATGCCACTTCCAACACGACAAAATCAATCTTATTAGAAAAATAAGAGTTTGAGGGGTAACACATGAATCCAACATGTGAAACTGCGAAATGCCTATGACGAGGTGCCTTTGAATTTTTAACCATTGTCTTGTGAGCGGATTACTTATGTAGTAAACATCATTCTCGGGCGTATTATCGTTTCCTTCGAAGGCACGTGGCCAATATTTTTTTCACTTGGAGATCAATTTGTGTAACAATAATCCTTGAGAAATACCTACTACATCGTCTAAGTTTTCGTGAAAGAAAATAGGGGAAAAAAATCTAAGAATTTATCCCTTAGCAGGCCAAGTAGGATGGTTTTGGTTCCGTCCACCTTATACCCAAAGTTGTGTTGAAATGCTTTGATTAACATTTTTATTTAAATTCCATTAATTTTATCGCTTAAAGTGTCTTCAAAAAATAGAAAGCTTTGATTTAGAACAATGGTTCCGTCCACCTTATACCCAAGTCGTAGTGGCTCAGCTTTTATTGGAAGTGAATTAACTGTACCCTTCAATAGTACAATTTTACTATGAATACGTAACAATGCTAAATTTATCGTTGACTTCGTTGGCTTTGGTGTCTTCTTATGATCACCAAAACCTTCCTACTTTGCCTGCTAGGGATAAATTCTTAGATTTTCCACCCTATTTTCTTTCATGAAAGCTTAAATAATATGAAAATACTGAAATAGTAGGTGCTTCTCAAAGATTGTTGTTACACAAATTGATTTATGAGCGAATAAAATAATGGCCACGTGGCTTTGAAGGAAACGACAAAACACTCATGAATAATTATTGCATAAGTAATCCGCTCACTAGACAATGGTGAAAAATTCCACGAGTACCTTATTGGCTTTTCGCAGTTTCACAGGTTAGATTCTTGTGTTACTCTTCAAACTCCAATCTTTCTAATAAGATTGATTTTCTAGTGTTGAAAGTCAAATGCAATAAATCTTTTAATGGATGGATTTTTCTATGCTCATATGTTTTTCTTTTACGGAGTGTTGGGAAATATATTGCGTGGAATGCCCATCGAGTTTTATTTGGGGTTGGCCATGTAATATGTAAATTCACTTTATCGACGATACACTTACACTATAGTCTATTGTGGGAAGTTATGTTAGAATAGCGGTTCACATATTATGAAATATGATCCACTCAACGAATTTTACAAGTGCAATTTAACTCTTTTTCCGAGATATTTAAAGTGTGTGTCGCCTTGCTATGATATGAGACAGAAGGAAACATACTCTCATAGCTGTGTTGATTTGATTTCATAGGGCGATTCGTGTTTCAAATGAATATCATGTTAGTGAACCTTTAGAATATGAAAAGAATATATGGTGTTTTAAGTATAGAATAGTCATTGATTATTTTGGACTTTCTTTATTGAGCAAAATAAATGAAAGCCACGTTGGGTTTAAAAAAGCAGTTACCCCGAGAAGTTTTTATGTTTAAGGTGATCAGTCAATCATCTACAAAGATTTTAGATATCTTAATTAATATGAGCCGCCTTGCTGGTCGACTCCTATTCCACTACTTTCTTACAAAGAACAATCTAATTATGCTAGTTAAATCTAGTCTATACCAAGAATATATTTTAAAAATAAAATAAAAAGAGTCATCATTATGACTAATTAATGTTTAAAGTTAAACTATTTTATGTTTAGTTCCACTTATCATTGATTGTTTTTCTCTAAGAAAAATGATATACTACTGTAGTCTGTAGTAGTTTTGTTTTATTTTATAAATCGATTGGTAGGTACATGAACACCAAATGAGATTGATAAATTATAATGAATTATATATCGGAACTAATTAGATTGAATTGTGATCATAAAAGCTTGATAAAACAGAAGAAAGCAAAAGAGAAAGAAGAAGAAACAAAATTCTTGTATTGATTGAATTGTGTTGAAACAACAAGAAGCAGTACAAGCCTATATATAGGCTACACAATAACAAACGTAAGAAGTTTGTTATAACTACTTTTATACAACTGCCAAACATGAAACTAAAAGAACATAACTAACTAACTAACTAGTAACAAACTAAAAGAGATAGCTCAGCAAACAGCACATGATAGTATCCTTTTTGCAAAGGATTATATACCAAATGAATGTCTATAACGCTTTTTTACATGGAAACCTATTTGAAGAAGTATATATGAAAATGCCAGAAGGAATACATAATTCAGATAATAAAGTTTGTCTCCTAAAACGATCCTTGTATGGTTTGAAATAGGCATCTAGGTAATGGCATGCCAAGTTGCTACATGAGTTAAATAACGTAGGGTATAATCAATCAAAAAATGATTATTCTTTTTTCATAAAGAAATCCCAAGACCATATTACTATCATAGCAGTTTATGTTGATGATGTTCTCATTACTGGTTGTGATTTTGAAGAAATTTACATAATGTCTTTACAATAAAAGACTTACATAATGTCTTTACAATAAAAGACTGAGATCAACTACATTACTTCTTAGGGATGGAGGTCTCTTATACAAAAGAAGGCATGATTTTGACTCAACATAAGTATACTAAAGAACTTCTTCACTCTTTTGGGATACAATCTTTTAGAAAGGTAGCTACTCCTTTACCTTTAAATTTAAAACTTTCAGCACATGAAGGAGATCTATTTCAACATCCAAAACTTTATAGAAGCATAATTAGAAAATTGAATTTTTTAACCAATACTAGGCCTGACCTCTCCTACATAGTGCAAACCTTGAGTTAGTATATGCTAACTCCTAGGATTCTCCGTTGGGAAGCTCTTGCTCATACACTCAATTATGTTCTATTGCTGTAAGCTGCACAAAGGGTTGTTGTGATGACATGCCTACTGTGATGTTTGTGTCTATCTGCTGCTGAGTGTAGTGTTCTTTGCTGAGCTGTCTCTTTTAGTTTGTTATTAGTTAGTTAATTGTGTTATAACAAACTTCTTAAGTTTGTTAGTGTGTAGCCTATATATAGACTTGTACTGTTTCTTGTTGTTTTAACACAATTCAATCAATACAAGTTTGCTTTCTTCTGTTTTATCAAAGTTTAATTTATGACCAAAAATAACTCGACTATCATTGGTATTAGAGCTATTCATGGGCGGGCTTGGGCGGGTAGCGGACCGGGTAACACCTAAAAATTCTACCCGCGGGCTCAAATATTCAAAAGTCCCCCTGCATTCGCGGGCATATTTTTTTGTCGCTACCCGCCCATTTTTAAAGCGGGCGGGACCCGCGGGTAGGCGGGTATTTTTATATAAAAATTTAAAACATAAATCATATTATAAAGTTAAGTTTTTATAAGAACAAAAAGAATATAATACATTATCTAAAATATTCTAAATATATATAAATTCTCAAAATAGTCAAATTACATGAATATTGAATATAGACGGTGGAGTCGGCTACTTGTTCGAACTTTGATAGTCGATTGCTTGAGTGCTTTGAGGGTTAAAAATATTAAAGCTTAAAAGAAGTAAACCTTAAGGCTAGTAGAAAAGTAATAAACTAAAGTTGGGTATGAGTCATGTAGTAGTATAGTTTAATATTTAATAAAATTAATTATTTAATAAATACTATATTAAACTAAGCGGGCGGGCGGGTATACCCGCGGGTAATTTTTTAGTGTCGCTACCCGCCCGTTTCTCTTGGCGGGCGGGTATTACCCGTCCAAACCTTAAATTTTTTTGAAATACGTTGTCCATGCCCGCCCGTTTTTCGAGCCGGGTTGGGCGGGCCTAGCGGGTAGCCCGCTATTTTGGTATTATGCAGCATTGTAACCATTTCTATTAGGTAACTCTTCAAGTCCATAGTAATACTTTTATACGTATTAATTTAAACACTTTTGAATAACACTTTTACAAATACTTCCTCATAATTATGTCCCATTTTTATTTTTGTCATTTCTTTTTACAAATACTAGCGCATAAATACCAATGCCCTTTATGGAAAAATTGAGTTTTCCACCACTTTTAAGTGGTCCTCCACCCCTTCTACTTATTAGCGTAAATAAGAAATGTCCCTAAATCAATGCATAGGAGGAAGTATTATTTTTAAAATGAAATAAAATATATGACAATAACAAGTAAAAACAATGAAACAATGTACACAAATAATAAGAAATGTCCCACAACAATGGTTTTATTTATGATATGGATCAACAATACAAATATAAATTATCCTCTTTATTTTAAGAACAACCTCTCAAGATTATAAATACTAATTCAAAGAATGAACACTCTTTTGGTTTACTCACACTATCTTCTTTACAAACAAACTAGCCCTCGTTGGTGCCTTCTTGTTCGAGCAACTCACTTTCCATGCCATGCCTCGTTTAAGGCAGGGTTCTTCAGCCCTTAGTGAAACTTTAAATGTCCCACATATATCACTTTATTGATTGTTTTAAACACCAATTCATCATCATCCTCTAAAATGTATGATATAGCATGTTCGATTATGTGATCAAAGTCATGAATTTGCACCAACCATTTTCAAGAAGTTACTTTATATTGTTGATATAATATATTTTCACATTTGGTACCACTCTCTTTAAAACTTTACGTAATACCTTATTCAATATTTGGGTGCTTTTGTAATTCAGTGTAATTATAAAGTGATACCTTGTTCATTATTAAGTTACACTTTTTCACATTTGATATAATATATTTATTTAAGAATCTAATAAAGTGGTACCTTATTCATTATTAAGTTACACTTTTTCTTGTTTAGGTAAGCACCAGTGATGGTCATGGGTTGGGTTACCAGAAATCGAATTGGTTTTGAATCGTGAACAATTTCGGTTTTTTTAATAAATCAAACTCTGCTTTTTCGTTAAAAAAATTTTAATGCACTCGTGCATGAAAAATAGTCCCTTTGAGAGACAGTCTTTCATGTTATTTATCATCTTTATTATTAATTTATCAATTTTTGTTAACTTAATTTTTTTAATAACAATGGTATGTCTACATTGCTATAGTACTTTATATGAAATTTTTATATTTATATTTAATGAAAAAAAGAATTGATTTGATGGTCTGATCAGGCCAACTCTGGAGATAAACCTTTCGAAACTTCCTTCGAAAATGCTAAGCAACTATCTGAAATTGCTTGGAACCTAAATCAAAATTCATTGGTTTGAATCAGGTTTCAGATTTTAGAAACCAGAATCGATTGGAATCATAATTGGCCCAACTCGAATCATGACCATCACTAATAAGTAGTATATCCAACACGCTTTAAAACATATAAAAATAACACTTTTAAAAGGTAGTAAATTCACATTTATAACTAACAAATATTAATAAAAAATATGTGAATGATAACTAGATTACTAATTTACAAAAATAGATGATAAATAACTTTTAGGATTCTACACAAGGCAGAGTTTAGGGAGGGAGTTTTATTTTTCATGAAAGATACGGATAAATCATATTTGTTCTCCCAACGAGGGAGTAATGAGAGTTGCGTGCGGTTAAGAAATCTCTCAATTGATACTTGCGTGTAGTAGGGGGTCGAACACCAAACCTTCTACTGCACATGCAGGTGCTCTATCCATTGAGCCACAAGCATTTTTTAGATCATAAATAAAGATTAAACACAAGTTATTATTTTCTTTCTAAATTGGGTTATTTTCTTTCTAAGACTTTTTAAAACGGCTAGTGCCCAGTTGGGCAAGTTACATGAAGGATCAAAATTCAATTGGGTTATTTTCCAATTGGAGTCATATTTGGGTTAAATCAATTATGGATCCGGACCCTTTTAATTTTTTGAGATCCAGACCCGGATCCGGACCCTTAGGGTCCAAAATTTTCAGACCCGGACTCAGACTCTTCGAATCTGATGGTTCTAGCGTCCTTAATGGGTCCTTAGTGGGTCTAAAAAAAGTCTCTTTGATTTGTCAAATTTGAAACATTTGTAAGTTATTATATTTTTCGTATATATGTAAGAGAGATATTATTGTATTTTACAAATATTTAATACTAATTTAACATCTAAACTCGCATAGTGTCACCCATATACGCTTAAATTCTATTATAAACACTAGTTCGAGTCCACGAAATAAGGGTTATTGGGTTAGCACTTAGCAAGTAGCATATATATATATATATATATATATATATATATATATATATATATATATATATATATATATATATATATATATATATATATATATATATATATATATATATATATATATATATATATATATATATATATTGTTTATATATATTATGATTATGAAAAGAAAATAGGTGTTGAGGGCAAAATTTAAACGTAGAAGACAAATAAAAATGGACAATTTAATATTTATAAGGGTCCAAGGGGCGGGTCCAGGGTCTGGATATTGGACCCGGACCCGCCAATTATTTTTTAGATCCAGATCCGACCCGAATCCGATGGGTCTCAAAAACAAGACGCAGAGCCTTAAAAAAGGGGGTTCAACAGGGTCCTGGACCCGTGACCATCCCTATGCATTACTTTATAAACTCTTACTATCACAAATTGGTTTTAGTAGTGAACCTTTTTGGATTTATGAGTGGATTACTTCTTCTCCTCCTTGTTTGGGTTGTCTATGCTCATTTTCTAAATTCTATCAGATTCTTGTACGCAGTTCAATGTGTAATTTGATCATTTATTTATTAAACTATGCCCATCTAAAGATTATAAAAAGTCATAATATGAAAGCAGGGCCGTCTTGGGCATTCTAGTGGCCCAGAGCAAAATTAATTTGCAGGCCCTTAAGTAATAAACGTGTGTCCAACAATTTTTTTAGTTATGGTTGATATATTATATTTTTCAAAGGACAAAGCTCTAATTTGTACAAGTAAAATAGTTATACTACAAAAAAAGTTGTTTAATTAGTAGAGAAAACTAAAAAATAAAAATCAACAACACTAATTGTCCAGTACTTATTACGTGATAGCTAAAATAAATTAACATTAATAATTGGGCTAGAATTCTTTAAAAAAAATAATTGGGCTAGAATTGATACAAATGAAAAAGTACAAATGGTTAAAATTGTAAGTAGAAGTTGAAAAATATATATATATATATATATATATATATATATATATATATATATATATATATATATATATATATATATATATATATATATATATATATATATATATATATATATATATATATATATATATATATATATATATATAAAATGTAAAAGACTAAAAAATAATATATCCAAGAAAAATTTAAATATATAATTAAAACCAAAAAGAAGGAAAAGTTGTAAACAACATGAACTGAACCATGGACCTAGAAAATAACATGCTAATTGCTTTGCCGTCGAGGACAAAACTAATTAAGAACGAGGCCCGGTGCAGGAGCTCCGGCTGCTCTTGCTTGTGGCCGGCTCTGTATGAAAGTATGTGATTAGATTATTCAAATAAGATTCATATTAATTATATTATTCCTTATGCATCAAAAAAAAAGTGGACGACTAGGGTATGAGTTGCGTATTAGTAGGGGGAAAGAATTTGGCAATTAAATGGGAACAAAACACCCAAGTCGTATGCCAAAAATTTTACAAAAATAATCGGGTCCCAATAGCCAGATGGAACTAGCGACTAACAAGTGGTCGTTCTCGATTAGAATAAAGAGTCGTCAGTCGTCACCAGATGGAACTAGCGACTAATTAGGGATAATTGGTTCATTAAGGATAATTAATGAAATTAAGTGAAGTCAAAGGTCATTGAGCATGGTCGATAGTAAATTAGCAGGTCATCCGGTGATGTGGCTGTATCGATGTCGTGTTTCCCAAGTTTAGGGGTGTTCAATGGGCCAGATAAGGGCCGGGCCGGGCTTAAGTAAATATGGGACGGGCCGGGCTTAAGTAAATATGGGCCGGTCCGGATAAGGGCCCTTTAAAATTAATATGGGCTTTAAATGGGCCGGGCTTTGAAAGCCCGGTTCAGCCCAATCCGGCCCATTTTTACTACTAAAAATATTTTTAATCCCCATTTTTCAATTTATAACAATTAAATTACCATTTATAATATAAAAAAATTAATAAAATATTAAAAATTTCATTGAAATTGTCATTTATAGTATTTAAATTATACATTAATTATGTTATTTACAAAAGCCCGTTTTCGGCCTCAATTAAGCCCTTTTATAGCCCGCTTCATTTTACATAAAGTAAAGCCCGCTTCCGGCCTGGCCCATTTTCGATCCGGCCCTTACAAAATCATGTTTATTTGAAATTAGATAAACTTTAACACCATTGTATGATATTTTTTCTTATACATAACAAAAAAAAGTTGGGCGACTAGTAGTAGGGTATGAGTTGCGTATTAGTAGTAGGGAAAAAGAATTTGGCAATTAAATGGGAACAAAACACCCAAAGTCCGTCGTAGGGTAAAATAATTCTTCAAAAATAATTGGGTCCCAAAATCTAATACTTGGCGACAATATCTGTTTAGTATCTTCAAATTGTGGAATAATTGGTTCATAAAGTAATCAAAGACTTTGCATTTTAAAAATAATCAATTGAAGAAATGAGCTATTATTTGGAGCTATCTAATGAAACCGTTTCATTTAAGAATTAGTGAAAAAAGTGGTAGGATCATGGGACCGTCTCACTTAAGAATTAGTGAATTAAGTGGTAGGAAAAAAAAATTAATATTAAATGTAAGAATTAGCTAGATGGAACCATTGCTCTTAATTAGAAGTGTTCAATGGGCTGACCACTGGACTCCCATTTTAAGCCCTAATTACACATGCCAAATTGACAATAGCATTTATACAACTAAGTAAATATTTGCCATATCAAGATAATATAAGGGTTACAACTACAAATAATTATCAATTTTATAGAATGTGGCTTACCCGCAACAACTGTTGCTATATATTGTAGTATCATTTTTCATAGGAAAAAAAATTAATATTAAATGTAACTTAAATTTCGGAAATAAAACAAAAAGATAATAACATAAAATACTTTAAAAATTAATTTATTAGTCATAGTATTGACTTTTAATTTTTCGTACAAAATAATTATAAAATAGACAAATTTAATAAGCATACAATTATTAATTGCAAGAAAGTAATGGTATAGATGTCGGCCAACAAGGTGTCTCATATACGAATAAGATATCATGGTCAAAAAGATCTAGAACCTCTGTAGATGATTGATTGTCCACCTCAAGTATAGAAAGCTTCTCAGGATAGTTGTGCTTTTTAAATCCAACGTGACTTCCATTGATTTGGGTCAAGAAAACAAATCCAAAATGATTGATATCTATTCTATACTTAAAACACCATATTTTCTTCTCATAATCTATTAGTTCACTAACATGATATTCATTTGAAATACGAATTGCCCCGTGAATATTTCCACCAATCACATCGACACAACTATAAGAGTATGTGTCTTCCGTTTCATAACAAGGCCTCACATAGTGAAATTCTCCTGGGAAAGGAATTAAATTGCACTTGTAAGGTTCGTTTAGGGGATCGTATGCAATAATATGTGAACCACTGCTCCAATGGAACTTCCCTTGATATACTACAGCATGTTTGTATCGTCGATAACGTGCACGCACATTTATATCTGATGGCCAATCCCAAATAAAACCCGATGGGCATTCCACGCAGTATATTTCCCAACGCTCCGTAAGAGAAGAAAAAACATGAGCATAGAAAAAATCATCCTTTAAAAGGTTAAGGGATTCAACTTCCAACACGACAAACTCAGTCTTATTAGAAAGATAAGGGTTTAAGGTGTAACACATGAATCCAACTTGTGAAACTGGCAAATTCCAATGACGAGGTGCTCGTGGAATTTTCAACCATTGTCTTGTTAGCGGATTGCTAATGTAGTAAACACCATTCTTAGGCGTTTTGCCGTCGCTTCCTAGATAACCACGTGGCCAATATCGTTTTCGCTCTGAGATTAATTTATGTAACAACAATCCTTGAGAAATACCTACTATATCGATCCTTTCATATCGTTTAAGTTTCCTTGAAAGAAAGTAGGGCGAAAAATTTAAAATTTTATCCCTACCTTGGTGATCACAATAAGAGACCATAGATAATGAAGTCGATGATGATAAATTTGGTAGTGCTACGTATTCATAGTAACCTTGTACCGTTGAAGGGTACACTATGAATTTATTTCCAAAAGATGTTTTGCCACTACGACTTTGGGCATAAGATGGACCGAACCATGGTTCTGAAATCAAAGCATTCCACTTTTTGGAGACACACTTTAAGCGATGAACATTTTCTAATGGAAGTTGAAAGAAAATATCAACCAAAATATCATCATGTAATTCTTCTATCGTTGATGAAGAATCAAGTTTTCTTGATGAAACTTTTGATTGATTCATATTAATCTTTTTCTATTTTGCGTTTCTTTGTTTCTCTTTAGCTTTTTTATTTGCTTTCTTGTGTTTCTCTCTAGCTAGTTTTATTTTTCTATAGCCAAGCTATGATGTCATATATATATATATATATATAGGAATAGTAGATTTCTAGGTTTTTAGAAGATATTAAATTATTTCCTAAAAATAGTAAAACTTATTTTAAAACTAGGGTTATTGTAACTAAACTTTCCAGGAAAAAAAAAGTCCATTTTTTTTAAAATATATCTAATTTAAAATATATTTAATTTAAGCTATAGTATTTTAAACTCAGTCAACAAGATTGGAAATAAGTGAATTATTAATATTTAATTTAAACTAAAAAAATAAATACAAAAAAGAGATTTTTTTTTTCAAATATAAACCAACGGGAGAAATATTGTTTCCTAAAAAAAATACTATATTATATAATATAAATCATATCAAGTTGAGTAAATCAACTATTATTTCCTAAAAATGACTATAGAAAAATGACTAAATCAAATCTAGTTTAAACTAGGATATATAAACCCACGGAGAGATATTGTTTCTTAAAAAAAAGTTTCCTAAAAAAATTATATAAACTAACAAAATTTCCTAAAAAAAATATTCTGTTTCTAGAATATATCAAAATGAGTAAATCAAATACACAAATATTGTTTCCCAAAAAAATGGAACTTGTTTTTTTTTTTAAATATATGTTAATATTTTATACATCACAAATTTGCAAAGAAGTAAATTATTATTATTATTATTATTATTATTATTTAAATAAAAAAATAAAAACAAAAAAGGGTAATCTTTTCGAATTTGACGTTTAAATAAACCACCATATTCAAGAAATAAAAAAGTACTCTTATGAGAGACGATTTCAAAATAATAAGCCCATATTCTTATTTTCTCTTTAATTTGTAATAATTGGGCTATTTAGCCCACAAATATAATGTGTCTCTCGGAAAGACCGTCTCTCATAACCAATTGTGAATAAAAAAACAGAAACTCTCCTGCGAGACTGCCTTATCTGTGCAACCGACCCAAGCCCAATAAGTTTTTTAGAATATTCTTACATACTTATTTTAAGACTTAAAAGGACAATTTTAAGACTTAAAAATCTAATTTTAAGACTTAAAAGGTCTATTTCAAAGTTTTTAATATCAATATTAATGTTTGAGTCTCCTATTTTAAAGTTGAAATGCGTATTTTAAGTCTAGCAATTGGTCTTCTAAGTCTTAAAATTGGTTTTTTAAGTATTGAAACTGAACTTTTAAGTGTTAAAATTATCAAATTCCATAATTTAAAATGTCAGTTTTGGCTCCTTGAAATTGTTCTTTTAAGTCTTCAAATTGGTCTTTTAACTCTTAAAATTGACAATTTAATTTGTATAATTGATAAAAAAAATATAAAATTGGGCCGGTCCAATAAGACACATGTCACAAGTGAGACGGTCTCAACCAAGTTTTTATGTAAAAAAAATGCTATCCGAATTCTCTACTTTAGCACCTTAGTCCTTAATCAAAGGATATGAAAAAAAAAAACATTATCTGATGAATTACTTATCACAAATATGGGCTTACTTATTTGGTTGGGATCAGGGCTGTTTAATGATTCAAATATTGGGTCGTGTTGGATAAAGGCCCTTTAAAATTAATATGAGCTTTATATGAGCCAGGTTATGGAAGTCTGACTCAACCCATGGCCAATTCAACCCGTTTTTATTACTAAAATTTAAATTTAATCTCCATTGATCTATTTATAATAATTGAATTATCATGATACAAACTAATAATTTTAATATAAATTAACAAATAACAGTTTAATAGAATGTTGTCATGTCATGTGTAACTTTTTTTATTGGCTCAATCATCCTTACGTGTTTGCATTTGATAGAGTTGGAGTTTTGTGATTTTAGTTTAAATTATGATATGATTTTGATTTTGTTTATTTTATTATTATTATTTCAGCTAGTCTTTTGAATAATGTATCTCAAGTCCAGCCCATTAAAGATAATATCTACTTATTATATTCTTAATAGTTACTTACATTATCCTTAATGTTTACTTACCATATTCGTAATGCCTATTTTCAACATCTTAAATATATAGTTACAATATTCTTAATGCCTACTTACAAATTTTAAGAAATATATAACGGGCCGGCCCATATAGAGATGGTCTCTCAAAGAGACAGTCTCTCACAATAATTTGTATTATTGTTTTTATCTTTTTATGATGATTTACAAATAACGGCAATTAATAAGAAAATATTAGGTTGATTAAGAAATCAAGATCGGAAGCCGTCGTCAATAAGAGCCCAAGCAAGACTACTACTCCCTTGGGCCATGATTTATCTTGTCCCAGGACGTCTCTTGAGAGATCGTCTATAGCAAAGACGACTCTCTCTACAGCCCAACCTATTGATTTTTAATTTTAAAATAAGTTTGATCACTAATCAGTTACTTATTTTGCAAAATGGATTGCCTCATATTTACCCGTCTATAGTGGTCTATATCAAATTTGTGATCTTCTCCTACTACCTCTACTATACTACGGTCCACCGCCCAACGAAGACAACCACTGTCTACTAGCGCCACATCTACTACCCAACGCCGACCACCGTCCCCAACTCCCTCTCACTATGCATAACTTTGACATTGTATCTTCATTGTCTTAATGCAGTTTTTCTAAAATGCTAGTTTGGCTGTGATTATATTGGTGTATATAACCGTTAAATAAATGATGATGTCATCCTATTATATAATAAAGGGATATTCTACCTGGTAAGCACCAGGTACAACGAAATTCACAAACTAGCTATTCTTGTTTGCAATTCTACCAAATAGCACTCAACTTATGCAAAATCATCTGCCGTAGCGTTATTAGCCTAAAAACGTTATATTTTCCGTTAAGTGGTGAATTTACATAATTGCCCTTGTTTTATTTCTTAAATAGGGGTCTTCTTCCTTCTTGGTGCTCCCTCTTCCTTTACTTGAGCCATTGATGAACGATTTCAGTACTGAAAACGAAGCTTCTGCGATTTTCTTCTTAATCATCATTACCAATACCCAATTTTGAACTGTTCCCACTTTTATGAGTAGATAAATTGATTCAAGTTATATGGGTAATGTGGTAAATGAACTGCTCTTCTAATCTAGTCAAACAAAGAAACAAATCAGTCCTAGCAAATTAGGGCATTTGAATACTGTTTCCAAGCTAGTTCAAATTAATTCAATTCTATATATATCAAATTATGATTTGGGAAACATTATAAATCAAAGAAAAGGGAATTATTCTTTCTCCAATCAAACCAAATAATTAGATCTTTAAATTTGAAGCTATTTTAGTCAAAGATGAAGCAGTAATCAAAGAAAATCACCTGCTCAACCATTCTTTTACCTAAAATTGTACTTCTATCAATAATCTTCAAGGCAACACTCTCACCAGTTTCTATATTTTGAGCAAACTTCACCTTTGCGTAAGTTCCTTGACCAATTGTTCTTCCAATTTCATACTTTCCCACTCTTCTGACCGCCATTTATTTCTCTCTACAAAATCACAGCAGCTGCTCAAATTATGCTCAATGTTCTTGTTCTTTTGCAAAAATTGGATGAAAATATGTACAGAATTCAGGAAATTCAAGAAAAGCAGGATGAAAAAGTGTAAAGAATTCAAGATAAAGAATAATATGGAGAATGGTTTAAACCCTTTTGAATTATTTAATCAAAGAGTAATCCACAATTGTGACAATTGATTGAAGTTAAAAATCAAAAAAGAAATCTTAGTGAAGAAATGGGGTAATTGTGGGAATAAAGAATATGAATGTTGTTCAAAAAAGTAAAGAATTATAATGATTAATGGGGTTTGGTTTGGTTTTTATAACGATGAATGTTGTTCAGAAAATCTGAACTATTTCCACTTTTAGTTCAGAATTGGGTATTGGTAATGATGATTAAGAAGAAGATCGCAGAAGCTTCGTTTTCAGTACTGAAATCGTTCATCAATGGCGCAAGTAAAGGAAGAGGGAGCACCAAGAAGGAAGAAGACCCCTATTTAAGAAATAAAACAAGGGTAATTATGTAAATTCACCACTTAACGGAAAATCTAACGTTTTTAGGCTAATAACGCTACGGCAGATGATTTTGCATAAGTTGAGTGCTATTTGGTAGAATTGCAAACAAGAATAGCTAGTTTGTGAATTTCGTTATACCTGGTGCTTACCAGGTAGAATATCCCTATAATAAATACTATTCCAAATTAGAGGAAACTATTAAAATATTAAATGGAACAACTATTCTAAATTAGCGGGAATATAAAAACATATGGACTAGATTAAAGTATTCATTTAGTTGTTTAAAATAATGAATAAAAAATTATTTGATCCATCTCGTTGAATGAAATGTTCCCTAACTAGAATAAACATACTTTGACCATTAGGAATATTATTTCCTCCGTTCTGAAATACTAGCTACATTTTCATTATGTGCACTATTCATCATTCAAACTCATTTTATAAATTGCGACTAATGTGTAAGTAAATATATAGTCAAGTGGGATCTTGTTTGAATCGTCTAATCGCATACTTTCATAACATTAACTTAACTTTTTATAATTTTTAGATTTGTATAATTCAACGTTTATAAACTAAATAGCGCATTAAAATGCGTAAAAAGGTAAAATGTAGCAAGTATAATGCAACGCAACACTGAATTTGTGCAGTTATCCCAAAGTTTGACTGCTTCTTAGACTCATTACCAATGTCTCTTACTTTTTGCAAACTCACCAATCTTTTTGTCAACATGTTTTCATAATACTTCAACTTCTTCATTCTTTTAGTTTCAACCAAACTAAATTTTGTACTATTTTTATCTATGATATAAAAAAAAGATAAATTTGAAATTTTGTTTTATTTGTTTTTATTCTTTATAAGTGTCTCTTTTTTTTTTTTTTTGAGTTAAAGTGTCTCATTTGCTTTTAAGACTCAATTCATCTCTTATTCTTAATTTGTATTTTATTTTTTATCTATAGGTAAAAACATAGTCAAGTGGAATCTTGTTTGGTTCTTATATTTTTCTCACTAACTTTCTTATAGTATTTTTTTAATATTTATAATTAAGTAGAATCTTGTTTAATTTGTATTTTAATATTTATATTTTTTTCGGTAATTATCAGTGGAGCATAAAACATTCTTGGAGCCTCAACAATCAGCTTAAACTTTTGTTTGAGTTGGTTTCTTAACATGGTATCTGAAGCCAACATGACAAAATGTTATGGGTTCAAATCTCAACCACCCATCATTTAATGTGAAATATTTAGCACTTAAGGGCTCTCATTAGCTTAACCTTTTGGCTAAGTTGCTTCTTTGACAAATAATTTTCATATAGAAATAAATTAAATAAAATTTAATTTCACTATACTTAAACTTATAACTTATATAACTAAACGTAAATTAAAGATCATAAATAAATGAACACAAATTAAGAACAAAATGGAAAATGAGTATTATTTTTCTTATTGTAATGAATTCACCTTTACAAAGAAAAGTACTCATAAGTCATAATTGACTAATGAGAGTGATGACCCCACCAAAGAAACAACAAAATTACATTTCTTTTGTTTCATAATACTAGCTATTGGTTGTGATATTTTCTCACATAACATATCAGACTCAGTTGCAAGTATTATGGAAATTAATATTGAAATGTATATGATTGGAAAGCTTCCATTGTCCTAATTATCACAGTCATTTTATCAATATGATCAATTGCAAAATCCAATTCTTTAATCAAGTCATTTATTTCAATAATTTTCCTACCGAAACTATAATTTTCACTATTAATCACATCTAATGATTCTTCAAATTTCCTAAGGCTATATCTTCCGCGTAACATCCAATTTTCCACTAATGCCTTTTCGTAATCTCTATCTTTATTCTTTTCTTGAATCTTTAGCTCTACTTTTTCCTTGTTTATTATTAAAAAAATCATCAAATATGACACCATTTGATTTTGTAACTCTAACTCCCAGATGTTTAATTCGTACCTTGTCACATAATCCTCCAACAACTCAATGACATGCGAAAGCTGAATTAAATCGAAGCGTTTTTGTTCGAAAAAGTCGTGTGGTTCTTCTTCTTCTTCTTCCATTTCTTGCAATTCTTCTATTAGTTGCCGTTGTCGTCTCATTGATATATCTTGCATTTCTTCCATTTCTCGCTCTATTTCTGTTGGATCTCCTAAATTGCCCATTTTGAGAAATGATGATGAGATTCAAAGGTATTGGAATAGGATATGGGACGTTTTACTAAACGAAAATAGAAATGGGTTGTATGGTAGTTTTAGGGAAGTTTGGCATTTTGTTTTAATACAAATTTTTGTGAGTGACGGTCTTTTTGAAAGAAAGTTTCTAATTGGACCGATCCATTATAGATTTTTTAAATTATTGTAGGTAGGCATTATGAATGATTTAAGTATACATTTAAAATATTGAAAGTAGATATTAAGAATACGGTAAGTCGGTAAGTAAGAATAAAGGATAATGTAAGTACTAAGTAGGCATTACAAATACGATAAGTAGGCATTAATCATTAATGGACTGGGCTTGAAATACGTATCTCAAAAAGACGGTCTATTAAGAGATTAACTGTTATTTTATAAGCCCGTCTTGTATTTAAAAGCTCGTCTTGTGAGAGATAATCTTTGATTGGGTCGGCCCATAATGTATTTTTTAAAAATATTGTAAATAGTCACTAAGAATTATATAAATAGACATTTAAAATATTGAAAGTAAGCATTAAGAATACGGTAAATAAGCATTAAGTATAATATAAATAGGCATTAAGAATACGATAAATAGGCATTACTCTTTAATGTACTGGGCTTAAGATATACTACATATCTTTAATATTTGAGCTTGCCCAATTAAAGTTATATAACAGTTAGATGGTTTCAGTAGAAAATTAGTGTATATAATCGGGTTAGATTAATTACAAGTTTACAACACAAGGGCATCTACAAAAATATATGTTTTGAAATATCACTTATTCGGTTTAAAGTTGGATAATTTATTCGATTTTTGAACATTGGATGATTTGGATCGAATGTTCGGTTTTTAAACCGGACAGCAGATTCGAATCAAGATTTTTGAATGTCTGAATATTCGTATATATGATTTTCCTAATATTTTCTATTTTATCTATTATAAATATAATTTCTATTGAAATGAATTTAAATATCTAATCACATTCCTAGTTAAACTTAAGAGTTAAAGAGGTTAAAAATCAAGTCTTATCATAGTTGAAATAAGTATCGTCTTTTTAAAACAGGGTTTATAGAAGGGTTAGATTGTTCATTTCAAATTTAAGTACTATGATGTTTTTAAGGATGTTTGATTTTTTTTTTGGTAATGATTGAATAGCCTTGCAAAAGTTATTCAAAAAAAATTTGCCTTGGCAAATTCTATTTTACAAGAATACATCATATAATAATTTAAATGAGAGGAGACTAGAGAGTAAGTAGAGTTTCCCATTATAAAAAAGAGAGTAGAGTACTAGTGTTCAACATATATAAAATTCAAGTCTAGTCTATAAAATGAATGGCAAATGTGGGTAATAATTAAGCTTCTTAAATTTTGCAAATTACAAAATTAAACCACTTAACTCTCTTTTTTTTAATAATACCTGATTTATTAATAAAAAATCATACGACATCTATGTTAAAGATAAAAATTAGCAAGTACAAAGCAACTAAAACCAAATATAATTCAAAAATAACAAAACTACGATCGTTGTGTATGAGATCTGACAATTCTGAATATTCTCTTCCACATCGCTGTTTGATACAGTTTTCTACGAAGGGGTCTTTCGATCTGTTGTAGTCTTGAGACAGAATTGAATTTGATGTAGTTGATGATATTGCAATTTTGGTGTCTGCTGCATCATCAAATTAATGTCTACCAATAAATCAACTAATGACCAAAATTCATAACTCCAAACTCTAACAAGGAGAGACATCAAAACCCAACATATATGGGTAGAATCAACCCAATAAATGGGTAGAACAACTCTCTTACAAGGAGAGGACAAAAATTTATTCTAATAATATTAAAAAAACTTAAAAGGTAGAAATTAAAGTAATTAGTTAACGGAATTTAAACGTTTTTGGAGAAACAAGAATATATTCAATGGAAGAGGAAGGAGGTGCTGATTTTTAATGGAGAAACAAGAATATACTCAATGGAAGAGGAAAGAGTTGCTGATTTTTAATGAAATGAAGTAGGAGTATTTATGTCATTTTCACAGTTAATGGAAATTAAAAGTTTTTGGCTTAATAATGTTACGGTAGTTATTTTTCCAAGAGGTTAGTGCTATTATAAAAATTTTAAGAATAGCTACCAGTCCACTCGCTTTTGGTTGAGTTAATTTTTTGACATGGTATCAGGTAAGGGTATCTGGTTTTTAGGATACCTAAAAATGTGATCTGATTCCGACCCGGATTAAACTGGGTACCCGAATTTCGGGTACGGGTACCCGGTTTAATCCAGATTGAATTTGAATACCCAGTTTTATGATGAGAATGTTTTTTTATTATTTTTTTTGTCTTTTTTTTCGTTCAACCACGCCTTTTTATCTCTATTTTTATTTTGAAAATTTTATTTAATATAAAATTCAAATACTAACTCTCTAAAAATATATACCTTAATTAGTCATAAAAGAAAAACTAAAAAAATTAAAGAATAAGTTATTTCTCATTGGTTTAAGTAAGGATAATCATAAAAGAAAATAATTCGGAAGAAAACAATTATTTTAAGATTTAACACGAGGTTAGCGTGAAAGTTACTATCATCATTTAATTTAAGGAAAAAGCAAAAAAAAATCAATGAAAAATCGAATACCGGGTACCTGGTTTCCAAAAATATCCGACCCGAATTATCCAGTTTGCAAAAACCGGTTTAAATAACCGGATACCAAATAATCCGGGTCGGCTTTTGCAAACAGGGTTTTTTTTTTAACACCCCTAATATTAGGAGCCAACGTGACAAAAAGGTTACGGGTTTAAATCTCAACCACACCTCATTTAATGTGGAATATTTAGCACTAAAGGGCTCTCTTTAACTTAACCTTCTATTTGAATTGCTTCTTTGACAAAAAATGTTCATATAAAAACGAAGTAAATAAAATCCAATTTCACTATACTTAAACTCATAACTTAAAGCTAAACGTAAATTAAAGATCATAAATAAACAAACAAAAATAAAGAACGAAATGCGAAATGATTATAATATTATATTGTTCAAATTGTAATGAAATAGCCTTTACAAAAAAATGTACTCATAACTGAGTAATGAGAGAGATGACCCCACCAAAAAGAAACAACAAAAATATATTTGCTATGTTCCATAATATTTGGTACTGATTGTGACATTTTCTCATATAACATATCACACTCTGTAGCAAGTATTATGAAACGGGAAAAGTACTTAGTAATACTATACAAATGTATATGATTGGAGGAATTCTTCCATTGACCTAACCTCCATATCAATATCATCAATTTCAAAATCCAATTCTTTAATCAAGTTATTTATATCAATAATTTTCGTACCTAAACTATAATTTTCACTATTAATCATATTTAATAATTCATTAATTTCCCTAAGGCTATCTCTTTTGCATAACATCCACTTTTCCACAAATGCCTTAAATTGATCACTATCTTTATTTTCTTCTTGAATCTTAGTCTCTACTCTATCCTTGTTTATTCTCAAAGAATCGATAAAATTCGACACACTTGGATTTTGTAACTCTAACTCCCAGACGTCCAACTCGTACCTCGTCACATAATCCTCTAGCGATTCAATTTCCTGCGAAAGCTGAAATAAATCGAAGCGTCTTTCTTCGAAAAAATCTTTTTCTTCTACTTCTTCTTCTTCTTTCATTTCTTGAAATTGTGCTTCCATTTCTTGAAATGCTTCTTCCATTTCTTGAAATTCTTCTTGCCATTCTTCTTCTTCTTCCATTTGTCGTCGAATCATTGACATTTCTTTTATTTTTTCCATCTCTTGCATTTCTCGCTCTATTTCTGTTGGATCTCCTAAATTGCCCATTTTGAAAGATGATGATGAGATTCAAAGGTATTGGATTAAATGGGAAGTTTTGTTAAACCAAAATGGAAAAGGGTTTGTAATCTTTGTATGGTAGTTTTAGGAAAGTTTCGCGTTTTGTGTTGGCCACAAGTTATTGTCGGACACGCATTATATAGTAATTGCCTTGCCAAAGTTATTCAAAAAAAGTAGAGACTCCCATCATAATAATAAATGAGTTTCCATCTATCTATCTATACAATATATTAAAACCGATATTCAGTAAGATACATGTCGTCTTCATGTTAATTGTTTTCCTTCCAAATTAAATTATACTCATTTAGCTAAATTGGGTAAGTAGAATATTTAAGTTTGAATGCCCTATTATTTTGATCAATTAACGTTTTGATGCTCTCGTTTCAAATTGGGTAAACAAAATTCTATAAAAATGGCAATATAAAATTGGACTCAAATTCACACAAAAATCTTATTCTTTTTTATTTGTTATATTATACTTTGATAAATAAAGTAAAAAAAGAACAATATAATATCTAAATGTTTCATAAGAAATCACAAACATGTAAACAATATCCATTATTTTGAAAGAGAATCCATAAACTAATAATCTATAAATTATTTCAATAAGTGATTCAAAAAAAATATGGGTTTTTCCTTATAAAAAACACGGGCCCTATAAATTAAAACATGAGCACTATAAAAGCAAATGCGTGTCGCATATTTTTTATTTTAAATTGTTAAGTTTATCGCTTAGATTTTTTTTCATTCTTAATTTCTGGCTGTAAATATTATCATTTACAAGTTTATTAAAAATAATTCAAGCCCAAAGTTTAATTTTAGAGTTTTAAAATTTGAAAGAATTAACGTAATGTAAAGACCATTTTCTCTCACACATCAAATATTATTTTCTCTATATTTATTATGTGTACCAAATATCAGAATAATTTAAACTAATATTATTTATATTTAAGAGATTATTTAAATATTTTTTAATTATCTGTACTTGGCACGGGATTCAAGCTACTTATAAAAAAGAGTAGAGTACTGGTGTTCAACATATATAAAATTCAAGTCTTATGAATATTTTCCAAAGTAATGGTTATGTATTTGAGACTTATGGTTTTTTTTTAAAACGAATTTGAGACTTATGGTTAAGGTATTTTATTTTTTGGCTTGGAGCAGCAATCAAACCTTATTGTAAACCCTTAAAATAGTAGACCTAAGTAGAATTAGAAAAGAAAACAATATATCCTCAAATATTCACAAATATTTATTTTATATAGAAAATAAATTTAACCAATTTATCTTAATTTTATTCGGAGACTTCAGACATTAAAATAAAACCGACAAAATAATTTGTTTATATATTGTATAACATGCGCTAGATAGGATCAATTATGATACAATAATAATATAGATATGATATCACAACAAAGAATTAAAAATCAACTTATTTTCTCGTTTAAATGTTACTAATGATTCCATTTAATTAATTGGTTGGTGGAAATTTGAAAAAAAAAAAAATCGTCAGGATGGCATGGGTAAAATATAAGGACGATTTCAAACAGTTCACTTATTTATCTATTTTAGTTTTCATTGTTTGTTTACTGCTTTAATTTATGGGTCTAAACTCACACGCACACTCTCGTTGTAGAAATCTGAACACTACCTGGGCGTCTGTCATGAGTTGAAAGACTCTTTAACCGCATTTTCCATTATGGGTGTGACCGTGTGAGTTGCCGACTTCAATCTCTGTCATGAGTTGAAAGACTCTAGCACTCCGTAAGAGAAGAAAAAACATAAGCATAGAAATATTCATCTTTTAAAAAGTTATTACATGCCACTTCCAACACGACAAAATCAATCTTATTAGAAAAATAAGAGTTTGAGGGATAACACATGAATCCAACATGTGAAACTGCGAAATGCCTAAGACGAGGTGCCTGTGAATTTTTAACCATTGTCTTGTGAGCGGATTACTTATGTAGTAAACACCACTCTCGAGCGTATTATCGTTTCCTTCAAAGGCACGTGGCCAATATTTTTTTCACTTTGAGATCAATTTTTGTAACAATAATCCTTGAGAAATACCTACTACATCGTCTAAGTTTTCGTGAAAGAAAATAGGGGAAAAAAAATCTAAGAATTTATCCCTTAGCAGGCCAAGTAGGATGGTTTTGGTGATCATATAAAAAAACACTGTTTACATCAAAGTTGTGTTGGAATGCTTTGATTAACATTTTTATTTAAATTGCATTAATTTTATCGCTTAAAGTGCCTTCAAAAAATAGAAAGCTTTGATTTAGAACAATGGTTCCGTCCACCTTATACCCAAAGTCGTTTACTATGAATACGTAACAGTGCTAAATTTATCGTTGACTTCGTTGGCTTTGGTGTCTTCTTATGATCACCAAAACCTTCCTACTTTGCATGCTAGGGATAAATTCTTAGATTTTCCACCCTATTTTCTTTCATGAAAGCTTAAATAATATGAAAATACTAAAATAGTAGGTACTTCTCAAAGATTATTGTTACACAAATTAATTTATGAGCAAATAAAATAATGGCCACGTGGCTTTGAAGGAAACGACAAAACACTCATGAATAGTGTTTTTATTGCATAAGTAATCCGCTCACTAGACAATGGTGAAAAATTCCTCGAGTACCTTATTGGCTTTTCGCAGTTTCACGGGTTAGATTCTTGTGTTACTCTTCAAACTGCAATCTTTCTAATAAGATTGATTTTCTAGTGTTGAAAGTCAAATGCAATAAATCTTTTAAAGGATGGATTTTTCTATGCTCATGTTTTTCTTTTACGGAGTGTTGGGAAATATATTGTGTAGAATGCCCATCGAGTTTTATTTGGGATTGGCCATGTAATATGTAAATTCACTTTATCGACGATACACTTACACTATATTCTATTGTGGGAAGTTATGTTAGAATAGCGGTTCACATATTATGAAATATGATCTACTCAACGAATTTTACAAGTGCAATTTAACTCCTTTTCCGAGATATTTAAAGTGTGTGTGGCCTTGCTATGATATGAGACAGAAGGAAACATACTCTCATAGCTATGTTGATTTGATTTCATAGGGTGATTCGTGTTTCAAATGAATATCATGTTAGCGAACCTTTAGAATATGAAAAGAATATATGGTCTTTTAAGTATAGAATAGTCATTGATTGTTTTAGACTTTCTTTATTGAGCAAAATAACTGAAAGCCACGTTGGGTTTAAAAAAGCAGTTACCCTGAGAAGTTTTCTATGTTTGAGGTGATCAGTCAATCATCTACAAAGATTTTAGATTATTTTAATCGGGATATCTTAATTAATATGAGCCGCCTTGCTGGTCGACTCCTATTCCACTACTTTCTTGCAAAGAACAATCTTATGCTAGTTAAATCTAGTCTATACCAAGAATATATTTTAAAAATAAAATAAAAAGAGTCATCATTATGACTAATTAATGTTTAAAGTTAAACTATTTTATGTTTTATTTTATAGATGTTAGTTCCACTTATCATTGATTGTTTTTCTCTAAGAAAAATGATATACTACTGTAGTCTGTAGTAGTTTTGTTTTATTTTATAAATCGATTGGTAGGTACATGAACACCAAATGAGATTGATAAATTATAATGAATTATATATAGGAACTAATTAGATAGTAGTGTCTTATGATCATAAAAGCTTGATAAAACAGAAGAAAGCAAAAGAGAAAGAAGAAGAAACAAAATTCTTGTATTGATTGAATTGTGTTAAAACAACAAGAAGCAGTACAAGCCTATATATAGGCTACACAATAACAAACGTAAGAAGTTTGTTATAACTACTTTTAGGCATGTCACCGCAGCAACTCTGATTGTAGCTTGTTTATGCACATCATCACAGCACATGATAGTATCCTTTTTGCAAAGGATTATATACCAAATGAATGTCTATAACGCTTTTTTACATGGAAACCTATTTGAAGAAGTATATATGAAAATGCCAGAAGGAATACATAATTCATATAATAAAGTTTGTCTCCTAAAACGATCCTTGTATGGTTTGAAATAGGCATCTAGGTAATGGCATGCCAAGTTGCTACATGAGTTAAATAACATAGGGTATAATCAATCTAAAAATGACTATTCTTTTTTCATAAAGAAATCCTAAGACCATATTACTATCATAGCAGTTTATGTTGATGATGTTCTCATTACTGGTAGTGATTTTGAAGAAATTAACAAAGTCAAAAGACATTTACATAATGTCTTTACAATAGAAGACTTAGGTCAACTACATTACTTCTTAGGGATGGAGGTCTCTTATACAAAAGAAGGCATGATTTTGACTCAACATAAGTATACTAAAGAACTTCTTCACTCTTTTGGGATACAATCTTTTAGAAAGGTAGCTACTCCTTTACCTTTAAATTTAAAACTTTCAGCACATGAAGGAGATCTATTTCAACATCCAAAACTTTATAGAAGCATAATTGGAAAATTGAATTTTTTAACCAATACTACGCCTGACCTCTCCTACATAGTGCAAACCTTGAGTTAGTATATATACAAACTTCTTGGATTCTCCATTGGGAAGCTCTTGCTCATACACTCAATTATGTTCATCATACATGTGGACAAGTTATTGTTATTAAAGGAAACACCAAGATCTGTTTCAGGATACCTTCTTCTTTTAGGAAATACTCCAATATGTTGGAAATAAAAAAAAAACAACAAATCATGTTTTGAAGCAGAGTATAGGGCTATGTCTAATGTGCATCCGAGGTTACTGAGACAGTTAGGATTTTACAAGAATTAGGTCTTGCCAATTCAGAACCTATTACATTGTTTTGTGATAACCAATCAGCTATCTATATCGCAAAAAATCACGTGTTTCATGAGCCCACTAAACATATAGAGGTTAATTGGCATTTTATTCGAGATAAAGTTTTAGAAGGTCTTCTTCAACTCTCTCATTTGCCTACTGATCAACAACTAGCTGATGTGTTTACAAAAATTTTGCCATCACACCAATTTAGGAAATTATTTTTCAAACTAGACATTTTTGTTCCTCCTATACCTAGTTTGAGGGGGATGTTGATGATCATATTAGTTCTATTGCTGCAAGTTGCTCCAAAAAGGAACTTGTAAAATACAACTGAAATCACAATTTACAACTAGACATTTACAACTTAATATATAATGCTTATATATATATATATATATATATATATATATATATATATATATATATATATATATATATATATATATATATATATATATATATATATATATATATATAGGGTCAAGTTCCAGTGAGAACCAAGCTTATATGAGAACCGTGAGAACCAATCGCCTTGATAAAAATGTGTTACTTTTTTATAGAAAATGTGTTACTTTTGAACAAAAAAACGTTACTTTTGTTTAAAAAAAAAACTGTTACTTTTTAGCATAAATGTGTTACTTTCAGAAAAAAAATATTTTTTTTAAAAAAATAAAGTAACACGTTTTTTCGAAAAGTAACACATTTTTATGTAAAAAGTAACACCTTTTTCTGTGTTTTTTTCAGAATATTTTTCTTAAAGTAACACATTTTTGCCCAATAGTATCATAAAATACAGTAACACCTTTTTACCCATAAGTAACACCTTTTTAGTAAAAAGTAACACTTTTTCGTAAGGCTGATTGGTTCTCACGGTTCTCATATAAGGATGGTTCTCAATGGAACTTCTTCATATATATATATATATATATATATATATATATATATATATATATATATATATATATATATATATATATATATATATATATATATATATATATATATATATATATATATATATATATATATATATATATATATATATTTATTCCTATCCTTGGAGCAAACCGAAAACTGGGGACCCAAACCCTTTAGAAGCTTTGATTTTTGGCTTCTGAGTCCCGAGCTTAAAGAAGTAGTGTATGATGAATGGCATAACCTACCTAACATAAGTGTCTTCAACAAGATGAAAGCTTTGAAAGGCCCATTGAGGACTTGGAGTAAGGAGAAATTTGGGAATATGGATAGCAACATACAAAAACTGGAGAATGCCATACATGACTTACAAATTATTGGAGAAACAAGACCCCTAAATAGCATTGAATGTGCAAGACTGAGAGCTACTAGTAGTCACCATCAAGCTTGGTTGATTCGACGTGAGAGACTTTGGAGACAAAAAGCCCGTTCATATGGCTTTAGTTTAAAAGATCATAATACAAAGTACTTTCATGCATCTACCATGATTCGTAGGAAGAAGAATGAGATTACACAGCTAAATATTGATGATAGAATGGTGTGCGGGATGGTAAATCTCAAGAAGGAAGTTAGCAAATATTTTGAACATAGATTCTCCCAAGCTAATTTACCGGAACTTGAATTTGATTTAGGAGACCATTCGACATTAAGTAGTGAGCAGGTTAGGTCTCTTGAGTTATTGCCTTCGAGGGAGGAGGTAAAGGCTGCAGCATGGGCCTGTGGGGTTGACAAAGCTCCTGGCTTTGATGGTTTCAATTTTAATTTTATCAGAGAAATGTGGGATATTATTGGGGAGGATATTTACAGCTTTGTGATTCGATTCTTGGAGAATGGTGAGGCGGCTAGTGCAATTAATGTCACATGGGTTACTCTTATACCTAAAGTGTTGAACCCAAACTCGATCGAGGACTTTAGGCCTATAAGTATGGTAGGAGCGCTTTATAAGATCATTTCAAAACTCCTCTCTACTAGGCTAAAGGAGGTGATTGCTCCTCTAATTGACGAGTCGCAGAGTGCTTTTGTAATGGAAAGACAGATTCTAGACGGAGTATTGGTGGCAAATGAAGCAATTGCATGGCTTAAGAAAAAGAAGATCCCAGGTGCACTACTTAAGCTTGATTTTCAAAAAGCTTATGACTCGGTTAGGTGGTCGTTCCTTAAACAGGTAATGGAGAAATTGGGCTTTGGTAGTAAATGGGTAAAATGGATTATGACTTGTATTAGCACGGCCTCCCTATCAATCCTTCTCAATGGCTCACCCTTAAAACCAACAAAGATGGGGAGAGGCTTAAGACAAGGGGATCCACTCTCCCCATATCTGTTTATCCTTGTGAGTGAGGCTTTAGTATGCATGTTGAAAAAAGCTGAGGAGCTAAACTTCATTGAAGGTGTGAGTATTGGAAAGGATAGGATTAATCTGAAACATCTGCAATTTGCAGATGACACTTTGATATTTGTTCCTAGAAATAACTTGGTTGTCAGAAACTATTTTCGTATTTTGGATGTTTTCTCTTTGATGTCAGGGCTTAGCTTGAATTACAGCAAATCATCTATCATCTCATGGAGCACATCTGATAAGGAGTGGGTGGGGGAAATTGCTACAAGGTATGGGTGTAAGCATGATGAGTGCCCAATAACATATTTGGGCTTACCACTTGGGGCATCTATGAAGAGAAGCTCGGCTTGGCGACCGGTGATAACTAAGATCGAAAATAGGCTCTCTTCTTGGAAGGCAAAACTCCTATCTAGAGCGGGTAGACTCACTCTCATCAAGAGTGTTTTGAATAGCCTCCCAATCTATTATATGAGTATGTTCCTTATGCCTAAGTCAGTTGCACAAGAAATAGTTAAGCTCCAAAGGAAATTTTTCTGGGGTGTGTCATCTGATGAGACCATGCGAATGCCAGCTGTAAAGTGGTCTAGTATTATACTTCCGAAATCATTAGGGGGTCTTGGAGTCGGGAACATTTTGCATAAGAATCTAATCTTGCTCTTTAAATGGTGGTGGAGGTTTAATGAAAATGATTGCTCTCTTTGGAAAAGAATCCTAATCTCCATCTATAACATAAAAGGCTTAAAAGCTTCCACTGAGTCTCTTAGTCGAATAAAAAGTGGAACCTGGGCACAATTGATGAAAAATGATGATGATACCAGGAGGATTAGAGGTATTGTTGAAGAGGGTATGATTGTGAAAGTTGGCAATGGTAATTCTACTCGTTTTTGGCATGACAAGTGGTGTGCCTTAGGACCGATGAAGATTGCTTTCCCTAGACTCTTCTCCATTTCTGAGCAGTGTGATGCTTTTGTGAGTCAAATGGGTACATGGTATGACGGGATGTGGGCTTGGCAATTCTCATGGAGACGCCGTCTGTTTGAGTGGGAAAACGTTGAGTTGGAGAGATTAACTGTCATTGCAGATCAATACCTCTCAATTAGGGATAGGGCAGATGGTGTATGTTGGCACGGTCAAGAATGTCGAAAATATCCAATTGGTGAAATTGTGGATAGACTTTATGAGCCTTACAATCCAATTCTTCCCAAACCCGTTTCAAACCTTATTTGGAAGATAAAGGTTCCTCCTCGAGCTCAACTTGTTATCTGGCTTGCAAACCTTGAGAAATTAAAAACTGGTGATTTGTTGGTAAACAAGGGTTTAATCGATCCGTCAAATGGATTGTGTCCGTTATGCATGAGTGAATTGGAGTCTAATTCTCACTTACTTTTTTCTTGCTCTTTTTCTTGGCGTGTTTGGATGCAGGTCTTACAATGGTGGAGTATTTCTGGTGTTCTACAAAATCGATGCTCAGAATTCTCCATCGCTTGGATGAGCTTCAGACCGAAGAACTGCAAAGGAAAGTTTTGGAAGCTTATTCTAGGATGCATCATATGGTCTATTTGGTACGAAAGGAACAAGATCAAGTTTGAGAACAAATCATGGGAAAGTGCACTTTTTATACACACTTTGAAGTTCCGCCTTCATGTTTGGGCAAAGGAACTCTTGGATCTTGAGCTTCCCATGTCTCTTTTAGCTGATGTTTATGTATAGCTGTGTATGGAACTGTTGATCTTCAGCTGATTTCAAATGCCCTGCATGGAGACAAGACCTGCATCGTCAAAGGAGAAAGGCTTGGAGCTGTTTATTTCATGCTTTATGTTATGTTTTGTGCTTACACTTGTCTTTGGGGTTTTTGAGCCTTGTTTTGCTCTATTTGTTTTTTGGTGTTGTATGGTTTTCCTCTTTGGGCCCAGTGTATCTTTGGGCATAGTTTTTTGTGTTTCTAGTGTGTTTGCTCTTATCTTGTTGAAAAGATGGCATGGAGTTATGCTGTCAGTTTTATAGCGACCTAGGATGGTGTGTATGGCGTTAGATATGGCTCTGGAGGCGTTTTTGGTTTTTGATTACATACTGCATAGCCCACCCCTATGCGTTGTTGTGGTGGCCTGGTTCTTGGCCCCCATTTCCAATGGCTTTTTCCCCTCGCGGGGTTTTTTATGCCGGCGGTCTTGGGGCTTCCAAGCTCCAGCGTATTTTGTTATCCAGATATATATATTTCCAAATTTACAAAAAAAAAAAAAAATATATATATATATATATATATATATATATATATATATATATATATATATATATATATATATATATATATATATATATATATATATATATATATATATATATATATATATATATATATATATATATAAGTAGTTGTTTTTCTTCATAAAGTTGTTTTGCTACACTGAAATCACATCTTGAAAAAGGGTTGTTGTGATGACATGCCTACTGTGATGTTTGTGTATATCTGCTGCTGAGTGTAGTGTTCTTTGCTGAGCTGTCTCTTTTAGTTTGTTATTAGTTAGTTTTTTTCTTTTAGTTTCTTGTTTGACGGCTGTATAAAAGTAGTTATAACAAACTTCTTAAGTTTGTTAGTGTGTAGCCTATATATAGGCTTGTACTGTTTCTTGTTGTTTTAACACAATTCAATCAATGCAAGTTTGCTTTCTTCTGTAGCATCATTGGTATTATGGTATTATGCAGCATTGTAACCATTTCTATTAAGTAACTCTTCAAGTCCATAGTAATACTTTTATACGTATTAATTTAAACACTTTTACAAATACTTCCTCATAATTATGTTCCGTTTTTATTTTTGTCATTTCTTTTTACAAATACTAACGCATAAATACCAATGCCCTTTATGGAAAAATTGAGTTTTCCACCACTTTTAAGTGGTCCTGCATCCCTTCTACTTATTAGTTAAATCAATGCATAGGAGGAAGTATTAATTTTGAAATGAAATAAAATATATGACAATAACAAGTAAAAACAATGAAACAATGTACAAAAATAATAAGAAATGTCCCTCAACAATGGTTTTATTTATGATATGGATCAACAATACAAATATAAATTATCCTCTTTATTTTAAGAACAACCTCTCAAGATCATAAATACTAATTCAAAGAATGAACACTCTTTTGGTTTACTCACACTATCTTCTTTACAAACAAACTAGCCCTCGTTGGTGCCTTCTTGTTCGAGTAACTCACTTTCCATGCCATGCCTCGTTTAAGGCAGGGTTCTTCAGCCCTTAGTGAAACTTTAAATGTCCCACATATATCACTTTATTGATTGTTTCAAACACCAATTCATCATCCTCCTCTAAAATGTATGATATAGCATGTTCGATTATGTGATCAAAGTCATGAATTTTGGTGCTTGCACCAACCATTTTCAAGAAGTTACTTTATATTGTTGATATAATATATTTTCACATTTGGTACCACTATCTTTAAAAACTTTACGTAATACCTTATTCAAATTTTAGAAACCAGAACCGAATGGAATCAGAATTGGCTCAACTCGAATCATGACCATCACTAATAAGTAGTATATCCAACACGCTTTAAAACATATAAAAATAACACTTTTAAAAGGTACTAAATTCACATTTATAACTAACAAATATTAATAAAAAATATGTGAATGATAAATAGATTACTAATTTACAAAAATGGATGATAAATAACTTTTAGGATTCTACACAAGGCAGAGTTTAGGGAGGGAGTTTTATTTTTCCTGAAAGATACGGATAAATCATATTTGTTCTTTCAACGAGGGAGTAAAGAGAGTTGCGTGCGGTTAAGAAATCTCTCAATTGATACTTGCGTGTAGTAGGGGTCGAACACCAAACCTTCTGCTGCACATGCAGGTGCTTTATCCATTGAGCTACAAGCACTTTTTAGATCATAAATAAAGATTAAACACAAGTTATTATTTTCAAAATTATATTTGGGTTAAATCAATTATGGATCAGGTCTTGTTAGGTTTAGGTCAAACCAATGGGTGAAGTATTTAAAAATTATACATTTCTATCAATTAATTTTCAAAAATTTATAGAGTATAATTCTTTTTATTTTTAAAAAATATATTTTCTTATAAAAAAACCAATATATCTATTTGAAGGTTACAAATAAAGAAATATTGACTCAAAATATATAAATTGACTATAAATGTAGTGAAATACGACTAAAAACAACAAAGTAGAATTTAAAACGATTCAAAATAATTGCAGTTTGGTTTTAGTCGAGTTTGACTCGATCAGTTTTTCCTGATCTCTTTGAGTCTTAATCTTTTTCAAGTCACAAGTTAAGTTTTTCGAGTTATGACGGACTAATTTTCTATTTAATTTCAAATTTGTTTCAAGTTGGATCAAATTTTAACAATTCTATTCCTAAGAACTTATGATCCAAATAAACATCATACATAATAGTATTTCAAAAACAAGTTTGCCATTTGGCATCTCCATATTCATTTTTGCCAAATGGCACTAATGCAAAAGAAGTCTTTCCATATTCATTCATTTTGGCATCTACGTTAAATTATGATATATGATGATGATGTGAAGTAAATGTGAATGAAGTTGTTCTTATCAAAAGATGGTTGTAAAAATTAATAAAAATAAATCAATAAAAAATTAAACCTTTCAAATATCTCTACTAATAATTGATTCTCCTAATTGCACATAATAATATCTTAATTAATAATTAAAATAAATCAATAAAAACTTAGACCTTTCAATTTTCTCTAGATTGTTAAGAAAAAAGATATTAGATGGAATATACTCATTCCTTGATAATATAAATATACACTCATTCCTTGATAATATTTGATATCACTTCAAAGTTTTGGATTTATAAAACATTATTTATTTGTTGATGCAAAAATGAGTTTACCATTCAAAAAACTTTCAGAAATTAAAGAATCAAAGGGTTTATTCGAAATTAAGGGTAAAGTCATTTATACATGGAAATCAATGGAAGATATGGGTAAGGGACAAGGTAAAGGAACTGCGTTACACATGATCTTGATGGATGATGAGGTAAATTATTTTGTTATATAATAAACGGAATTATGTAATTTCTAAACTGTATACCCGTCTACATGTCTCACAATTGTTAATCTGCAATAAACTATTTTTATTCTTACACCAATTTTAATTTAATTTCTATTACTATCCAATATCCATAACACATCAATATTACTCCTAACATTATTAAAACAAGTATTATCAATCCGTGCATAGCACGGGTATAATACTAGTATAATATAAATATAGTTAAACACAAAATCTCTCTATTTTTTCAATAATAATAGTACATGTAAGCCAATTCCCCTCATAATAGCTCCATCATAATTAGGGTTTTATATTAATAGGAAGTTGGTATTATTCTCTGTTATAAAGGAGCAATTTTTTTATTCAATTTTTTTTCAGCATAGTTCTCCGTTTTGTTATACTCCCTACATTTGATTCAGTTAATGTCTATATGTTACCCACATGTGAGTTGTCCCATATCGGAGAAAGAAAAAAGTATGCATTGTTTTATAAACTCAAAGAGTAACCCCTACTAAAAAAAGTCTCTTTGATTTGTCAAATTTCAAACATTTGTAAGTTATTATATTTTTCGTATATATGTAAGAGAGATATTATCGTATTTTACAAATATTTAATACTAATTTAACATCTAAACTCGCATAGTGTCACCCATATACGCTTAAATTCTATTATAAACACTAGTTCGAGTCCACGAAATAAGGGTTATTGGATTAGCACTTAGTAAGTAGCATATAATTATATATAGTTTATATATATTATGATTATGAAAAGAAAATAGGTGTTGAGGGCAGAATTTAAACGTAGAAGACAAATAAAAATGGACAATTTAATATTTATTAGGGTCCAAGGGGCGGGTCCAGGGTCTGGATATTGGACCCGGACCCGCCAATTATTTTTTAGATCCAGATCCGACCCGAATTCGATGGGTCTCAAAAACAAGACGCAGACCCTTAAAAAAGGGGCGGGTCCAATAGAGTCCTGGACCCGTGACCATCCCTATGCATTACTTTATAAACTCTTACTATCACCAATTGGTTTTAGTAGTGAACCTTTTTGGATTTATGAGTGGATTACTTCTTCTCCTCCTTGTTTGGGTTGTCCATGCTCATTTTCTAAATTCTATCAGATTCTTGTACGCAGTTCAATGTGTAATTTGATCATTTATTTATAAACTATGCCCATCTAAAGATTATAAAAAGTCATAATATGAAAGCAGGGCCGTCTTGGGCATTCTAGTGGCCCTGAGCAAAATTAATTTGCGGGCCCTTAAGTAATAAACGTGTGTCCGACAATTTTTTTAGTTATGGTTGATATATTATATTTTTCAAAGGACAAAGCTCTAATTTGTACAAGTAAAATAGTTATACTACAAAAAAAGTTGTTTAATTAGTAGAGAAAACTAAAAAGTAAAAATCAACAACACTAATTCTCCAGTACTTATTACGTGGTAGCTAAAATAAATTAACATTAATAATTGGGCTAGAATTCTTTAAAAAAAATAATTGGGCTAGAATTGATACAAATGAAAAAGTACAAATGGTTAAAATTGTAAGTAGAAGTTGAACAAAAAAACAATATATAAAATGTAAAAGACTAAAAAATAATATATCCAAGAAAAATTTAAATATATAATTAAAACCAAAAAAAGAAAAAGTTGTAAACAACATGAATTGAACAATGGACCTAGGAAATAACATGCAAATTGCTTTGCCGTCGAGGACAGCTCTATAATCAGAAATTAAGAGGCCCGTTGCAGGAGCTCCGGCTACTCCTGCTTGTGGTCGGCTCTGTATGAAAATATGTAATTAGATTATTTAAATAAGATTCATATTATATTATTCCTTATGCATAAAAAAAAAAGTGGACGACTAGGGTATGAGTTGCGTATTAGTAGGGGGAAAGAATTTGGCAATTAAATGGGAACAAAACACCCAAGTCGCATGCAAAAAATTCTACAAAAATAATCGGGTCCCAATAGCCAGATGGAACTAGCGACTAACAAGTGGTCGTTCTCGATTAGAATAAAGAGTCGTCACCAGATGGAACTAGCGACTAATTAGGGATAATTGGTTCATTAAGGATAATTAATGAAATTAAGTGAAGTCAAAGGTCATTGAGCATGGTCGATGGTAAATTAGCAGGTCATTCGGTGATGTGGCTGTATCGATGTCGTGTTTTCCAAGTTTAGGGTTGTTCAATGGGCCAGATAAGGGCCGGGCCGGATAAGGGCCCTTTAAAATTAATATGGGCTTTAAATGGACCGGGCTTTTAAAGCTCGGTTCGGCCCAATCCGGCCCATTTTTACTACTAAAAATGTTTTTAATCCCCATTTTTCAATTTATAACAATTAAATTACCATTTATAATATAAAAAATTAATAAAATATTAATAATTTCATTGACATTGTCATTTATAGTATTTAAATTATACATTAATTATGTTATTTACAAAGGCCCGTTTTTCGGCCTTAATTAAGCCCTTTTATAGTCCGCTTCATTTTACATAAAGTAAAGCCCGCTTCCGGCCTGGCCCATTTTCGACCCGGCCCTTACAAAGCCCTGTTTATTTGAAATTGGATAAACTTTAAGACTATTATTGATAAATGATTTTTTCCTTATACATCACACAAAAAAAAAAAAAAAAAAAAAAAAGTTGGTCTTATACAAATGAGCTGTTTTTAAACAGCGAACACACATTAATTTTTTTTTTTTTTAATTTCTCCACCATTATTTGAGATTAACTTTTATTTAACCAATTTTAATTTGTTCGCTGTTAGTAACAGCGAACAAAGAACTTGACTTTTTTCGACCTACCCTATTTGTTCGCTGTTACTAACAGCGAACAGGTACCAAACCTCAGCTCAGGAGCAAAACTGCTTATCTCGGGAATATGTTTCAAAATGTTTCTATTTTTAAAATTTTTTTTATTTTTTTGCTTATTCATTTCAAATTTTCATGTTTGTCCATGAATTCAATTTGCAAAGAACAAAAAAATTATCAAGAATTGATTATCAGTGAGACCAATTTATAGCAAATGATATGACCAAACAGAACTAAGAACTTGAACACATGAAGAACAAATTTCGGAGCAACAGTACGTTTATGCCATGTTTGGGAACAATAATTTCATTTGAAAATTTGAAATTGGCTCAAATTTATTGTTTGACAAATAAAAAAATTTTAAATTTGGATTTGAATCAAATCCACTATGGTTATATAAGCGGTTAAAAATGAGAATTTGAGAATGACTTCTCAAAGCTTGTCATTCTCAAATTCTTAATTAATGATTCCATAATTGAAATCTACAATTCGAAATGAAATGGACATTCCCAAACGCAACCTTACACAATTCGTTCATCACTTATCAAACACACATTATACACGGTAATGTTTAACGAGTACATAATACACATAAGTAAGCGACAGCGTATGTTACATTCGTCAACAAAATACAAATCTGCATCCATGTTTGTTTCCAGTAGCAGGCCTTATTACATCCAGAAGCTTAGGCTTATCTTAGTTTTACACTTTATAATACAAAAAGTGCACATCAAAATGTATCAAACCACATAAAAACTATAAACAAGAAACACATCAAAGGGGAAATCCTTTTGAAGCTTCCCATCTTCCAATTCCTATTGGCCGTGGGCGATACACTGCCTACGGACTATAACATGAGAACTTTCCTTTCCTGATAGCGGCATCATCATGCTTAACTAATATCCTCAAAACAGCTCGAACCTTACCCCAACCCTCTTTAGGCTTTGCGATCTCTGAATTGTTAACGTTCATACTAGGCATGGACGACAACTTTCCCATATTTGAATCATAGCTTGATCCTATAAAAAAACCGTTGTTTTGTTCACTCATCGGCTCAGCGACAGGAATCCAACTTGATGTTTCAAACCCGAACATAGTGGGTAAAGATGGATGGGTAGAATTATGCAGAGAAAAGTTGGCGTGCTCGCTACATGACCCTGCTAGTAAATCCATCAGCAAGGGACTGTTCATAGCCATTGATCCATCAAGCTGATAGTTATGTCCCTCGGTATTAGAATCCGACATTTGAATCTCTTGTTGATCTATAGACAAACATTCGTAGAAGAAGAGCATCTTTATTGGAGAAATTTTGAATAGCACGACAAAAAGATTGAATATGTAACGTCTGTAAACAACGTGCAACAAAGGATAAATCATACCATAATAAACAGGAGGGACGAAAAACTGCTGGCTGTTGAAGCCTGGAATATTGGGTGATGAAAAGTCACTTAGATTTGAGCTGGAATTCGCGGATAAGCATGAAGTTGCACATTGAACGATTGCATCCCATTTTTTTGGCGCGACATTCAGAATCTGCACACATAAAAAGGGTTCATCAAATTTACTTACAAGAAAAACTATACAAAGTAACAAGTCATTACATGATGATCATCGGAAGCAGAGAAGTTCCCCTACTTGGCGGAGCAAAGACTCGTCTAGGTAATATTGTGTTACAAAGTCCTTGACTTTGTAAATTTGATGTTCTGCCAATCTTTTGCAGATCTTGCCATCTTTTGCTATCCAGCGCAAACGCCAAACGTCATCTTCTGGAGATGGAATCTTACTCTTTTGGTAATCTGTATTTTCATACAACTCTTCATCATTGCAAATTTTTCGAGTTTCCTATCGTACAACATCAAATTACCAAATGCTTTTTCAAATGTCATTGTATTTGTTGTGTTGGTTTCTCCACAACCGAGACAACAGGCCTTGCCAATACATACTCTTTTGGGTAAGCTGTTGCATCGGTTGTACTAAACAACGCAACAAAGTCTTATTTAGCGCTACAAAATCACTTATCACTTATCAACAAACAAAATCCATTATCTATCAGCCATTACTAATCAGCTATCATACTATCAACTATCAGCAATGCAAGTGATAAATTCTAACAAGTTATTAAAAGCCTTCATATTTCATATAGAAATAAAAATAGGTTGCTTAACAAAGCTAAATAGTACATGTAAAAGAGAAAAACACTTACTCTCTCCACGTCGATCTTTCACCTTAAAAGGATTACTTACCCCTTCCCTAACAAGGGATCCATTGGCTTCAGCCATAGCTCCCAGTCGAAACATCTTGCTTCGTTCCCAACTCGAGTTATCTGTAAAGCAAACATCGCTAATACATCCAATCCCATTTTGCAATGTGATAACCGCATCGCTCCCAACCAATAATGGCCTTTTACCATCTCTCTCAAACACAATATTGTTGTCAAACTCGTGTTTTGTCCAATCGTCCAACTCCTCAGCCTTAAAATGGCCATGAAGAACAACAAGTTTCACTTTTATTGACGATAGAGGGCCAGTTGTTACTCGATGCCCTGTAACCGCATCGAGTAAGAACAATTTGATAGCGGAAGAACCTTCAGAGTCTAACTTGTTCACAGTAAACAACTTAGTAGGTAAGGTTTTTTCAAATTGTAACTTAAACTTTCTTGGTTCACTTGGCTTAGCCTGACTTGGTAATGACCTGTGTGATCAAAGTAAGAGGTCTAAGCTAATAAGCAAACTCAAAACTATTGCTATGCTTAAATAAGGGTTGCTTGATCAAGCTAATGTGTGTTCACAGGTTCGAATCTCAACCACCCCTCATTTAAAGTGCAAAATTTAGCGTCATGTAAAAGGAGAGCATGTGCTGCATCCACACTTCTAGCCTAAAGGGCTCTCGTATGAGGGGGCGTGTTAGAGTATATAACATATCTTGGGGCCTCAACCATCAGCTTAAGCTTTTGGTTGAGTTGGTTCCTTGACAAATATAGTCAAGTGGAATCTTATTTGTTTCATCTTAATGCATATTTTTTTAATCTTAACTTCTTTAAAAAAAATTATCATATGAAATTACTGATATTTAAGATTAAAATCGTGCATTGGATAGCGTGAAAAACAGAAGTGTAAAAAAAAGTATAAATCTTTTGAAATAGAGCAGGCACCTAAAGGTGCCCATTAAACACTTATATTATTTTGTTGTCTTTGCATTGTTTGTGAGTGTGCTTGTTCGTTATTTACTTCAGTGTGTTCATATTCACAAGATAATGGAAGCAAAGAGGAGAAATAATAGGCAGGATTTATCCAAATCAACTTCAAAAAGTATTAAAAGCAACATGGAGAAAAGGCTGACCTTGAGATGGAAGGCAAAGAGTGTTGTATTACCTGTTGTACCTCCTCTCGGACCTGTTTATGTTATAATAATGTTAAATTTGACGAGATTTATTGGGCATGGATTGAATCTGAGTTGGGTCTAGTAGATCCAGATTCATAATTAAGGTATGTAAAATTTGAACCCTGACTCAGATCCTCAGGGTCTGGCGGTCTAGGGTCTAGATCTGAATCCGAAGCAATATTTTGTGTTATTTTTTTCTTGAAAAATTTTCAAAAATATATTGTACAATTTGCGTTCATTTGTATAAAATTATTTAAAACATTTTCAACTAACAAGAATCTTCTAATATTTTATACTACTAATAAGAGGCTAAATATATGAAGTTTTACAACATTCAAGTTCTTAAAAACGAAATTTCCAGCAATTTTTTTTGATTTTTAAAGTATAGATACAATCATACAACGATCGTATTTCAAATTACATAAACCACAAAGTTCCAAATCAAGTAATGTTCTAGATATAACAGAGTTCTAAATCAAACAATTAAATACACATGATATCTAATATATATAGTTTAGGGAAAAAAATGTAAATGTAAATGTACCCATAGGTCGGATTTGGGTCGGATATGGGTCTCAAACATGTGGACCTGCATCCGAGACACCTATGTCTCAAACTATGGTTGTTGACATTTTCTAAAGTTATATTATACTCCCTCCGTTCCTTTATGTTCTTCCACCTTACTATAACGGGTAGTTTCAAAAGTTCTTCCACTTTAGAATACTTTCTATTTTTGGAAAGTTTTTATCTCACTTTTACCTCTTAAAACCCCACTTTCCTTACTTTATACTACTATTTAATTATTTTCTCTCTCATACTTTTAATACAATCATTACTTCACACTACTATTTAATTATTTTTTCCCTCATAATACCAATACAATCATTACTTTCCACTACTATATAATTAAAATAATACCCACTACCACCAAAGATTCCATTTTTCTTAATCTTTGTGAAAAACCCAAATAGGAAGATCAAATAGGAACGGAGGGAGTAGTAGGCTAACTTTTAATTTATAAGCTAAAAGATAATCAAGTGAGATCTAGATTGATTCCTCTCAATATAAAAACTAATATTATATTTTTATAGTTTTTATTATACATAATTTGATTTATTAAAAGCTTATTAAACGCATTAAACTACATGCAAAGATATAAAAGAAAACAAGTTTTATTGGAAATAATAGAAAATCATACTTCCTCCATTCCATTTTAGTTGCACCATTGGATTTGACTTAATATTTAAGGGCTGTCAAATCAGTAGGGTAAAATAGAGATGATGTATGATTGATGGTGATATGTGGTTAAGAAATAAAAAAAATTAGGATAAATGGAGATTAATAATCCCAACTTTGCGTGATCCGCTCAAAACAATCCCAACTTTCGATTATTTTCTAATATACCTAACTTTGCCACTTTGTTGCTCAGGACATACCCTTTGATATGGTAACCGGTTATAACAGAAAATATGCGAAAGTTGGGATTGTTTTGAGCGGATCACGCAAAGTTGGGATTATTAATCTCCATTATCCTTCTTATTTCCATGACAAAAAGGTGATTTACCTGTTATAACCGGTCACCATATTAAAGGGTATGTCCTGAGCAACAAAGTGGCAAAGTTAGGTATATTAGAAAATAATCGAAAGTTGGGATTGTTTTGAGCGGAACACGCAAAGTTGGGATTATTAATCTCCATTTATCCAAAAAATTATTATAAGTAGATAGTGGTTGTAAGTTGTGGTATATTAAATAATTAATGGGATGATGTATGATTGATGGTGATATGTGGTTGGAATAAAGTGAGGATAAAATAAGTAGATTATTTTTGCCAAAAATAGTAATGTTGCAAGTAATATGAAACTTCCTCCTTTCCATTTTACTTACAACACTTACCGTTTTTGGAAGTTTTATTTACTTGCAAAAATACTATTTTTGGCAAAAATAATCTACTTAATTTATCTCAATTTATTTCTACCCCACATATCACCATCAATCATACATCATCCCATTAATTATTTAATATATCCACAAGTTATAACTTACAACCACTATCTACTTATAATATTTTTTTATTTCTACCCCACATATCACCATTAATTATATATCATCTCTACTTTTACCATACTGATTTGACAGTCCTTAAAAAATGTATCAAACTCCATGGTGCAACTAAAATGAAACAAAGGAAGTAATAATAGTTAATAAAATTACTAAAATCAAATAAAAATTGTTCAACTATGATTGAGTGAATGGGGCAATAGTGCCTAAATGGACACGACATAGTGACACGCCTTTATAAATTTTGTTAAAAGTTGACTTGACTATTTTATCAAATTACTTGCAAATCATAACCTCAAAATTGTAAATAAGTCATTGAAAAGGACACAATTTAAAATTGGAAAATCAAATGTACTTCTAAGATATTTATGAAAAGTGCTACTTTAATATATATACTTATATCGTCTTATTAATTGTTCACTCGATTTTATGAAATTGCAACTGTTATATATTGATTATTGTATATAAATTTAAAAATGATGAGATTATCTAAATAGTATAAATTAATATTTAAAGAAAGTTATAGATAGAATTAAAAAAATTAATATTTTTTTATAAAATAAAATTATAGTAAAATACTCCCTTCAATTCAATTGTGTTGTCCCATTTGTTTTTGTGCACTATTCACGTATCACTCTTAATTTGTATTTTACTCTTAATCTATAAGTTAAAATATAGTCATGTGGGATCTTGTTTGATTCGTCTCAATACAAGGATTATTAATATCAATTTTTTATAATTTTTGATTAAGAATAATTAGAGATACTAAGGATTAAAATGTTGTCTCGGAAAGTGTGAAAAAGTAAATGGGACAACTAAATTGAATCGGGAAAGTAAAAATGTAAAATAAATGAGTTAAAAAAGAAAAAGTGTGATTATGATATCCGAAGAGATAGGAAAAAGTCGTAAGTATAGCACAACATAAATAAAAAGTACTAGTTTAGTAATATAGAAAAGAGTAGTTGATACCGCTTTTCGGATTAAATTCTCCAATTGGACAGAATATGCTTGAAACCATAACTTATCTTTGCACACACACCTGATCAACAACCAACACACACAACTAAACTATTTTAAATTAATTACTTAATTGTTCTTTTTTTAAAAAAAATTGAATACATAATCCAAGTGGGTAATTCTAATAAATGGAGAAAAAAAACTAATTTTTGGTGTTAATTGTGCTAATTGGACCTCTTTTATCGGTAAAAAGAATAGCTTTTAAACATTAAGCTAATTTATGATTATCTACAATTAGATATATTAAGAATTGAATTAAATATAGACCAGAAAAAAAGAGTATTATGTTACCAATGGTTTATTAGTAGAACATAATAACCATTGTTCATCAAGCATTATTGTCTTGTTCTTTATATTTAAGGAAAGCCATTATCAAGTATAATTTTGTTTGATTCATTCAAAAATTGTATTGGAAATCATAAAGTACCCTATTGTTGAGAGTTTTCTCATTAATCCTTGTAACAGGGTTCGAATCTCAATATCAACAGGAATGATTTAATATTCCACCTCTTTTATTAATAGGCATTCTCTAGCCTACACCAAATTAAATAAATCTCTAACGATAAATAATTAAATTAAATTTTAATCTTAATTGAGTATATTTTTTCTAATACAAAAACTTCCATATAAAACACTTTGTATAGGAATATATATCCTAGAGATATTGGGGGAGTTTGGCAATTTAGCTTATTGAGCAATTTTAGTTTATTTTGATATAAATAGAGGGTTTGGTGGTCAAATCAGTTGATGCTAGTGTTTGGTGAATTAGCTGATTGAAACAGCTTATTGATACGAATAAGCTATTTTTGAACAAGTTGTTTATAGCAGCGGGTTCAAAATTAGCTGGTCAAACCAATTTATAAAATCAACTAATCAAATCAGCCACTATAATTAGCCAGAAGTTATCGGCTATCGGCCATTTACCAAACGCTATTGACTGATTTTTCCGGTCGAAAGTATCGGTTGATGTAATTGTTATGCAACGACCGTTTAAGTCAATTGTTAATAAGATATTTGATAAATTTTAAATGTTCGTTGTTTACTAGAGGATAAGTCATTTTTTTCATCTAATTTGAAATTCATTTGAATATAAAGCAAATAAAAAGCACCCATTATTATTTGTCAATATTAGAATTAGATTTAGCTACGGTGAATATCTTGAGCAACAAAGATTTTCTAAGCTAGGATTAGATATATACTCCCTCCAATTCACTTGTGTTGTCCCATTTGGTTAGGCACGGTCTTTAAGAGTGGAATGATAGAGTATTTTAATTGATTAAATTAACTGTAAATGTGGTAGTTGGGTATTGGAAATTGAAAAAGTGGGGTTTTAATTTGATTAAATTAATTGTAAAGGTGGTGATGGGGTATTGAAAATTGGAAAAGTGGAGGTATTTAGGTAAAAAAAATAAATAAAAAAGGAAATGGGACAATTGATATGAATTTGCCAAATAAGAAAATGGGACAACACAAGTGGATAGGAGGGAGTATATTAATTTCTCCAAAACATAACTTAGCCTTACTCATCCAACTTAGCCTTCAAACCATATCAACTCAAGTCTTAAACATAAATTATACACAAATTCTTGTAAAAGACGGTATCTTTGAGAGATCATCTCTAATTAGATCGACCCATAAAAGAAAATGTAGAATAAAAGTAAAAATAGGCTTTAATGGATTGAGCCTCCCTCAAGAAGACCAGCTCTAAATCATATTGCTACTTAATATTTTACCATCAAAATATACCCAAATAAAAAATAAATGAAATTAATAGAATTAAATCTAGAACTTACTTTGACAATCTAAGCCGTTGGTTTCGTTGATTTGCACGAAACTGCGGATTACCATTCTCGTCTTTACCAGGAAAACCCTTCTTCAAAACCATCCAAATTTATGAGTATTTTTTTCACTTTCTATTTTTTAAAATGATCAAAGTAACCAAAAACCGTTGTTTAAAATGACTAATTTATAGAAGACCATAAGGGAGAAATGCGGGCCGGGTTTAGGTGAATAAACTAAACGCGTGGGCCGTGGAATTGCCCAAAATAGCCTAAGTCAAGTAAACTCTATAGTAATATTTTATCACGCCATCTTGGGAGAGACTGTCTTAGAATAAGACGGCCTATTCTAGTTCATCACACTTTATCTCTTCTTTTTCATTTTTGGGCATTTTTCAATTTTATTCTTAAAGGAATCAATTTTGACCTTAAAGATATCAATTTCAAATTATGTAGAAATTGATCAGTTTAACGCCACAATTGATCACTTATAGGTTTAAATTGAAATTTACTTTAATTGATATGTTTAAGTACTAATTTACGTTGAAATTGATACATCTAAGGTCAAAATTGATGCATTCTGGAGGGCATGTGTAGTGCATGCGCCTGCAATGAGCCAACCCAGTTGTGGTCTTAGAATAGAACGGACTTACGCAAGTTTTTGTGATCTTTTATTTTCAACAATTTAGCTATTCTTATGATAGACCGTATATTAATGAAAGACGTATATCAAACCAAAAGGCTCAATGGATTTAATACTTGAAATATTTTAATCTGTATATAAAGTACTTTTTACAAAGCGAACGTCTTATATATACTAATTTTTTCGTTTCTATTATTATTATTATTACTATAGTAGGATGAAAATGACCATAAAACCACTTTTGTTGAATTCCAAGTTTATCAAGAAAACTTAGAAAAAGAAAATAAAAAATAAAGACTTTGCTTGAATTTTCTTAAGAACGGTCCATTTACCTAATCATGAATTAATATTGAAGTTTAATTATGATCACAAATTAAATATTGAAAGTTTAATTTCTTACTTCTTTTATGTTCATTTGCTTATACAAAATAGTACGGCCATCATCCAAGAGTTTAGTAGTCCAACTCAATATTTTTATTTTGTAGATGACCTTGCATAGTTGCACTTTTTCTATTGTTATCCATATATTTTTTCATCTCGTCCCTTATTTAATTTAAATATTTTTATTACTTTTGCTTAAGGACTAAATAAAATAACAAAATATTTCGGCAATCTTCCATGAGCACAAAAGTATTATCAGTTTCGTATGCAATTCAATTTTGTCCCTTATTTATATTAATAATATTGGATAGATATAGAGTTCATAATGATGTCATAATTACATATTTTAACATAATCAAACGACACAGATCAGGCATGAGATGTGTAGAATGAAAAATTACATAAATGTTATTTGCACTTGTTATTTTTCAACTAGCTCCTCCCTTACACAACTTTAATAACTTCAATGTTTGATTGACAATCATCTAAATACATAACTTAATGCTGATTAGAAAATTAAATATAATACTCCCTCGATCCGTTCCTTTTTATTTGTCCACTTTACCTTTTGCATGCATTTTTTAGCAAATTTTAAGCCTTAATATCGCACTAAAGTTAAGATTCCTCAAACTCTAAAACTCCCAAGTGGACAAAATCTAATTCAAAAACTTAAAATGGACAAACAAAAAGAAACGGAGAGAGTATTAGATGTATTGAGCTTCAATCAACTATAAAAACTCGCACGAAAGTTAAGATTCCTCAAACTCTAAAACTCCAAGTGAGCAATTTGCTCTTGAGAGAACTTTAATTTGGGGGACTTGATGAATATGTTAACATGGTAAATAAGTTAACATGGAGTTTTTGCTAATTTTTAATGCAGATATTTCTTTATATCGAACTCTTTCTTCGGTGTGGCTCAATACTTAGATGGTTTGATTAAGTCGAGTCACTAGCATTATTGGAATAAAGCACCACAGTCCATATAGACCTATTGTAACAATAAATTTTTATCATAAATTCTTACTTTAGACCGTTTTTTGTAAAGACGGCTCTCAAAAGTCCAGTTTAATTCTAAATATATATTGTTACAACTCTAAATATAGATTTGGACTGCACTTTTGAAAGTCATTTTTACAAAAAAACAGTCTCTCAGGAGAACACCTGAATCTTTATTGGCCTTTCAACCTCATTAACTATTTGCAGTCAAGTGAAAAATTTACATAACCCTATTTTTTTGTTTGATGCCTCAAAACATGTTATTAATTTTGCATTTATGGTAGAAGTAGCTATAATATCTTGTTAGCACTCCTTAGACACTAGAGTAGGTGAAATGTGATTGTTTCGATCCGAACTTCATCCCTTCCATTTATGCAGATTCTTTTTACTTCTTGTTCCTGCTGGAAAGAACAATCAACACTCTCAACGAAGGATGAACAGAATGTCTTTTAAGATTAATAATGAATATGAATCACTGGGGAGGCACGAGATGTGTTCTAGCTAGTTTCCCAAAGTAATCTGCACAAAACAACAAACGAGGGTCGGAGAGGGACTTCCGGGGTCCTCCTCCGATGATAAAGTCAGTAATGGGACTGAGGATAAAGATTGTAAGGTTTGTATAACAGATTGCTGAAACTTATGGTATTGTATAGTTTAGAGTGCAAAGAGTTACATTACCAGCTATAGTGCATGGCACTGTATATTTATAGTGGTGGGCTTAAGAGGAGGTTCCCAAACCCTAAGGATCGTTTTAGCTTTTTACCTCGAATGGCATCTTTTTGGTGTCAGCAAAGAGGAGACAAAGAATATTCTCTTAGCTGATGTGGCACCCACGAATTGGTGGACATTCGTGGGTTGTTCCTTATTTATGGTGATAGCACAGTAATATACGAGGTAGGTGTGGTGCCTCGCCTTACCCAAGTTACAGCAGTACTATGCTTGTACTTTTACAGTTGTCTCCTTGTCATGCCATCATATCCGTTGCTATTGTTCTGCAGGGCTGATTCTCTTGCATGCGCTTTGATATTCATTTCTTTCTTCGAGGTTTAGGGACCTGCAGGCATCGATATTCATTGTGTTTTCACAGGATGAGCTATCCTGGAACTGTATGTTTTCTCCCCATGAATAGGTGTTCTGGGGAATCTCTTCATTCCACAGGCCTGACTACCCTGTGGGTATTTTGTTCATGTCGTTTCTCTGATCTTTGCAATTAGTGCCTTATAATTAGAATTACATACTTTAGCACATACACTTCTTTTTCTTACATATACTTCCATTTTTTACTTCTTTCAATTTCTTCTACCCCTATCTAATTTCTTACTATGTTCTTCTTTTTTTTTTTTTTACTTTTTTTAATTCCTTCTCATTTTTTCCCTTTTCTATTTTCAAAGGTAAAATAATTTAATGTTGAAGATATATACTCTTTCAACGCTGTCTTCTTCTACCTTTTTACTTTGTTATGTAGCCTGAGTAAGTTTGAATATTGATGTCTTCTTCAATCGCTGTCTTCAAAGCTTGGGGTGCAGTGAGTTAATAGTGTAGAGCACGAAGGAGAGACAAAGCAAGTTTGAGGTCCAGTGAGTTCGTTCAAGAATTAGTAAAGTAATAAGCTTATGGGTAATTAATTTTCTAAAAAAAATAAAAAAAAAATAAATAAACACCTCCAATTAGCTGGTATAGCCTTATAGGTAAAAAAGAAATTGACGAAAAAATGAGATTACATTTCGTATTATTCAGAGTTAATTAAAAGTTTATATTATTATAAAAAAAATAATTAATTAAATCTTAAAAACATTACTCCAAAAATAGGGGTAGATGAATACAAAAATAGTAGTAATGATGTTTTGTTTATACAAGTATATTTGTCAGTTTTCACATAGTCAGCGATGACTGGCTTTATAGGCTAAGTGTCTAGAATAATCTTATTTTGCTGCCCGTAATCATGCTTCCTGCCCAAGGTATACTCCTACTCTGCTTTCTGGTGGGGCCTACTCCTAGCCTATCATACTTCTTCCTAATAATTTGTAACCGTAGACAAGATTCTCATCTTACGTGTGGGCATAATAACGGTTTGCTCTGTTTCATAATACTTGCCAAGGCCGTCGAATAGCAAGTGCAAAGCGGTCAACCGCCCAGGGCCCCGTGTTTTTTAGGGCCCAAAAAACTTATCTTTATGTATATAAGTGATATTAATTTGAATCAAATTTATATATAACTTACATTTTTTTGCTAAATAATATGAGTTTTTAGTGTTCTTTTGTAAACTAGATTAATTATTAACAATAAAAAACAAAAGATGTATTATATTATGCGTTATGTCTTAAGTTTTTAGGGGCCCATTTTTATTTTTTGCTCTGGGGCCCAAAAATGAACGAGACGGCCCTGATACTTGCTACTGATTGTTACATATCTCATATAATATATTTCACTCGGTAGTAACTATTATAGAACGGAGGAAGTATTTCTTTTGAAAATTGGGACATAATATTTTTTTCCGTTCCATAATACTTGTTACACAAAATCTCACAAGAGACGGTCTATAGGATAGACCACAAAATTGGGCCAGTCCATTTCCCTTAACTGATTTTTTTATTATAATATCAATTATATATATTATGTTATAATTCTAAAAGTAAAGTATTATAACCTCGAATATACTATTCTATAACCCCAAATATAAGTTATTATAACCCCAAATAATTTATTATAACCCCAAATATACTATGTTATATTTTGGGCTGGGCTTCATGGATTCCGTCTATAGAACAGACCGTCTCCCATAAGACTTACTGTACTTGTTATTAATAGTGACATTTTCCCATAACATATCACACTCAGTAGCAAGTATTGTGGAACGGAGGGAGTAAGTACTTTATTCATTTGGAACTCCCCTTCCTAAATTTTGTTTATGTTTTTTCACTCAATTTAATGCAATAATTTAAATAAAACATTATAAAAATTAAATATAAATAATTTTTGCGTCGAAATGATTCAAATAAGATTTTACTTTACTATATTTTAACATAACTAATCACAAATTACGAGTGATGAATAAGTAGTGTAACAATCGTAAATATTGCAAGTAATTTGAAACTGAGGAATTATAAATTTGTTTTACGCTATTTGAATAAATTTAATTAATTAAATATTTATTAATAATTATAATAATTTTACTCCCTCCGAGATTTTTTGTTCTTCCAATTTACTTTTTGCAAATTTTTCAAAGCAACTTTTGAGCGTCAATATCTCTAAATACGTATTGTAAAAATTATAAAAAATATATGATAAAAAAATATACATTAAGACAAATCTAACGAGATCTTACATAAATACTTCCTCCGTTCCATAATACTTGCTACATTTTCCATTTTGGGAAATTTCATATTACTTGCTACATTTCCTTTTTAGTAAAAAACCAATCATTTAAAGTTATACCTACTCCTACTTTTATCCTACTCTATATCTAATTACTCCTATTTTTCTTTGTCATTTTTCAACAAATAATATTAAAAAATTCCAAAAAAGCAACTTTCCAACTACTACTCATCATTGCACAGTAACTCCTTAATATTTGTGCCCATGCAAACGTAGCAAGTAAATCAGAACGGAGGAAGTATATTTTATCATCTATATATATCTTAAAAATCTTAATCAGATTTCTATCTTCAAAATAGAACATTTTGAACGGGAAGAACATTAAAAAACGGAGGTAGTACTTTTTGATTGTATTTAACAAGTAAAATATTTGTTAAATACTCCCTCCGAATCAGTTTAGATGCCCCATTTCCTTATTTAGCAAAATTATACCAATTGTCCCATTTTCTTTTTTGTCTATCCTTTTTTTAACCTAAATACCCCTACTTTTTCCAATTTTCAATACCCAACTGCCATATTTACAATTAACTTAATAAATTAAAATACTCAACTACCACATTTTAATGGGTCCTACTCTACCCTTAAAATCCGTGAAATTCCAAATGGGACATCTAAACTGATTCGAAAGGAGTATATTTTAAAGATGATTTACATTAGGAATTAGGATGATGTAAATCAAATTTATACAAGACTTTCTCAAAATCCTACCTATTTGATTTTTTAATTCACAATTTTAGTACGAAAACGTGTTGGTGTAGAAAAAGATGCTCTGTTTTTGTCCCGGTATGCTCTTGACTTCTACTCTTTCTTAACATGATTTTGCACATTTAAATTTTTTAAATTTAATTATTTCTTTATTTTACGTGATATTTTTCAAAAAAAATTTGATTTAGATTTCTGCACATGAATTTTTTTGACTTATCATGTGGAGTATATTTAGGTATATAATTATTCACATTTCAAAAATTAGTTTATAAATTAGAAAAATATAGATAATATAATAAAATAATATTTCATGAAACTACATAAAATGGTACAAAATTCTACTATTCTATAGTCAAGTTATTTTACCAAAATTACTTCCTGCATAATTTATTTAGGAAAAATCTTATATATTCATACCGTACTCCACAATAATACAATGTCCTCCTACTTACAATCAATACTTAAACAAATATTCTTCAATTGATCTAAACCCATTTTACAATCCGTTCTTGTATTCATTCAATATCATACATTCATTGATTTTTGTTTCTCGGTCTGACTTGACCGCCGGAGAGGTATTTCGGGAAATCACCTCCCAAACAAGGCTAACGTTGTATTGCAGGATTTAAGATCTCATTAGTGGAAGAATCATAGTAAGCACTTTCAGCATACCAACAGTGATCCCCGACTACACCTTATTTATAGGCATTTTAAGTGTCTTTTACACTTCCCCGTTGCATTACCGAAACATAAACATTCATTGTAAATTAAAACAAATAAACAATCGATAAAACTAACGGCCCGTTTGGTTGGTTGTATTGAATGGTGAATATATCATGTCATTCTCATGGTAATGAAAAATTTATCATAAGAACGTTTTTTCGATCATAATTTTTCTTTACCATCTAATACCAACTCTCCAAATAGTAATGTATTATATTGGAATAAATTTGGTAAAGAAAAGCAGATGATGAAATAAAAAAATATGACCATCGAACTTGTTAAAGTGACTTCACTAGTTACACCAAATTTTCACAGTCATCCTAAGATACCGACTATCAAACGGATTTTTAATGATCTCATATGCAGGCTAGGGAGGGAATCTGAGTTCTTCTCTGACTATGCCTAAAATATTAAGATTGAAACAATTAAGCAATCTTAACAAAAAAAATATATAACAAAATAAGTTTCTGGTAAGCTAAATTCCAAGAAAAAGCGTTTTTATGTCCGTGTCTAAGGTTGGGTATGTTCGCGGTTATAATTGCAAACAAAAAAATAGGTCAAAAAAAAAAGTCAAAATCGTTTGTTCGCACTTAATAATTGCGAACAAAAGGGAGACAATGTCATAACGTTAGAAACAACGGAAAAATCAAAAACATTGTTGTTTGCAGTTACTAACTGCGAACAAACATGATTTCCACTTTTTCCGTCCCTTCTAACGTTAATCTCCCTTTTGTTCGCAGTTACTAACTGCGAACAAACAATTTTGATCTTTTTGAACTATTAGTTTGTTCGCAGTAAATAACTGCAAACATATCTAACCTTATGCTCGGAAATAAAAACACTTAGTTTTGAAATTAAGTTTACCCAAAACTCATTTTGAAAGGAAAATATCTTGAAACGTTTATAGTAATGCATAAGCTACTTCAACCGTCTCTTTTTTCACAAAATTCATTCAAATCTAGTACCATTTGGAGAGGTGGTAACTGGCAATAATGAAAATTGTGAAAAAAAATATTTATGATCAATGGTTCATTACAATTGGAACGATATGGTACATTTCACAAAAACTAACTCTACACATTTATTCTCAGTACCACAAATTAATACGTTGATTCTGAGAATAAGGTAGAATCTGGGATCGAATCTCATTTGAAAGGTTAAGATTGAACTTCAAGATGGGGACTTTGAGGATTAGGATTTAACAGGGGAAACTTACAAAAGGTATGTTGCCATCCCAAGCCAAGGGAAGGCAGATGGTCTCTATTTTAGATATTAGGACTATATGGAAAAAATTTAGCAGACATAAAACACCACAAACAGCCCTAAGGACGGAGTCGATCAGTTCTGTCGGTCTTGACGAATCATAGCCCCTTCTATCTTATCAGCTCAATGCTGGAGTAACTCGAACGGATCATGTAATGCACCCTGCACATTCTTCGACTCGAAAAGTATACACCGAGACTCAAAAAATCGTTGAGTGGTATCATTAAAATGAAAACAAACATCACATTTACAAGCAGTATTTTCAAACCATGGTTTTTACAGAATGGAACAAACAGTAGAATCTACAAGAAGGCTTATTCACATCATACAAGATCCCACCTATAAAAAGATGAACACTAGGCCTTCGACACGTTCTTTAAACTTTAAAGTACTATCTTAAACGAACTTTAGCCATAAACGCCACCCATTTTAGTGGGAGCCGCAAATCTAACTACACCTAGTTATATCAGGGTACGGATTATGAGCCGTTTGGTGTGGTATCATCTTGCATTAAAGATAGCCACAAGCAAATTTTGCTTTTCTTCTAGCAGCAGCATCTCGTCTAACAATCTTCCACATAACCGCAGCTCGAATCTTACACCAGCCTGCTCGGGACTTACCAGTGCCTGAGATATCAACACTTGAATCAGGAAACCGGGAGGAAAAACCTATATGAGCAGGAGTTGCAGTGATTAAAAAGTCATCCTCTTGTCCCCCGTTTGTAACAAAAGGATAAATCTGTGTGGTTTGAAGATGAGAAAGCTCTTCAAACTGACTGCATTGTGAAAATATTCCGAATGGACTGTTTTGATACCAGTTATATACTCCATTGGAGGGCCCGGCAGAAGCATCACCCATCATGAAAGCTGGGGGAAAATCCTGTATTGATTGGTTTGTTTGAGACGCTGTATCATCTTCGAACCTATAGCCGTCTTCAATTGTGCCGGGATATGTCACCGAATCTGAAGGATTGATGTCTAACTGCTGATCTGTACAAACGGAGGTGACATTAGAATCAAAAAAACAGTTGATGTCTAACTGCTTATCTATACTAAAAGTCGAAACTTAAAACTTTTGCTGCTTATCTTACAAATCCCGACAATCAATGAAAATCATGGACCAACAACACATGCTATGTAAAAGCGGACCTTGTTTTGAATGTTGGATATACTTCACATGTGAGGAAGATCCCACACCGCTAAAAAAAATGGGTTGTAGACTTGCATATAATACGTGATGGGTGGATCTCCCGAGACAATATGGTTTTGGGAAAGAGTGAAACTCATCATGTGTTGTATCACATGACCCGTGGGTTTGTGGGCCCGAGCTCACCGGTGCCCCGTGGGTGTGTCCACATAGTGGGCTCACGGGGTGATTATGTGACGAATTGTTACGACCTAACATTGAAGAGGGTGGGAGGGGGGAGGTGTACAAGTCCTTAAAATATAAAACGATTCTAGAAATAATTCAGAAGTTGTCCGAGGTTATCATCATCATCATCATACCCAGTCAATCCCGCTCATACGAAAACTATGATCAGTATCTGGGGAGGGCAAGAAAACGGAAACTCATACCCATAAAGGAGAGTGTGGTCAAAGAGTCCCTCAGCTCGAGAAAATCTATCCGAGGTTATAAACCAGATAAATGAACGTCACCTAGTGCCTTTTGTCACTAAACGCAAATCCTTGATGCAATTATATGGCCATCGATTTTTGAGTACATAGTTTCGTTACCTTGATCTACAATCGAAAGAGCATCATGCTGAAAGTCTAGTTTTGAACTAGAAATTGAGGTGTTTTGCTCAATAGTTGGTGGGACCGGAGTAGAGGTAGCAAAAGGATTCTGTACCGGAACTAGCTGATCCAAATTATAGAATGCAGACTGCTTACACATTTTCACGAGAGCCTGACAAAGAAATATTACAATCCGAATCAGTTTTAAGTTGAATCAGATGCACAATCCACTACATGTTTCATCGAAACGTATTAACCTTTTGGCTCGTATCAAGAGTACTGACAGACCGATAATCTTGACCTTCAAATTTCACGGCTTCGATTTTGTAGACACAATTAAAGAGGAGCTGCACACCATTAACTTCATAACTATAGAACGTGTTGTCCAGATGGCATTCGTTAGCATGCTTCACCATCGTTTCCCATGTCTTGTTGGCAACACCTTTGCCGAGAACCTAAAGTAAAGACGAGGTCATGAAGAAATTTGAATGGAAGAAACAAAAGCACAACTCTCACCAAAATATTAATCATAAATTCATGTTCTTACCTGACGTAATGATAACGGGTCAAGGTAATACTGCATAAGGAAATCCTTAACCGTTTTGATTCCCTTCGACTCCAATTTTTTATGTGAAGCACCCTGTTTTGATATCTTTTTTAAACGCCAGATCGGATCGTCTAAAGATGGTGTATGGTGCTTCTGGTAGGCTGTAAAATCAAGACTATGAATTATATTGACAACGAATGGCACGATATGAGTTCGACACAAGGCAATGAAAAGCCTTCTAAGTGAAGGCACAGAAATGCCCGATATGTTACCAATCCAAATTATACATCTAAGAAAACGAAAGAAGGGATGCACTTACATTCCCCACGATGGTCGAGTACCATAAAAGCTTCACTAACTGCTTCCCTGATGCTAGTTCCAAGGGAAGCTCTAGACACTACTCGAACCCCCAATCTAAACTTTCTACTTCTCAACCAACTCGAATTGTCTGTAAATGTGATGTTTTGAATGTATCCAACACCACCAACAAGCGCAAAGGAAAGATCACCGATCAATAATGGGCGTTTGCCTTCTCTTTCACGCAAAATGTTATCATTGAATTCATTCTCAGTCCAATCTTCCCGCCCATCAGCAACAAAATCACCATTAAGGACCACAATCTCGATTTTTATGCCAGATAAAGAAACATCATCAATCACACATTGTGACGCTGCATCAACAAGTTGTATTTTTAGAGGATCGTGGTCTTCGTCCTCCACCTTACTATTTGTAAAGAGAGTGGACGGCAATTTGTTGGCAAACATCAGCTGCAGGTTCCTTGTCGGAATAGTACTAGGGTGGAGAGCTAGCGAACGTCTGCAACCAATAAACAAGAAATTCATCACAAATAGCAGAAATCAGTACCAAAAGATTTAGCAGGAATCAGACAACGTTCACCCCATCGGTGATAAAACCATTTTTGGTTTCTATTGAACCTGTCTTGACTTGTGAGTTATGACTCTTCCTACCTTCTACAAGTTCTCATTAGTTTTTAGGAAACAACCACACCCAAACATACAAAACCAATGTAACACGAAAGAAATTCGATTCGAAAGAGAAACAAAATGGAAACGAGATACTCATAAACTTTCAAGAAAACAAGACAAATATCCATCTAGATGCTATTGAGAAACAGGAAACATTAATTTAAGGTCCTGATTTTCGTTTTATTTTTAAGAATAAGAAAACAAATTTATTCAGCTGTCTTGTTTTTAAAACGCTTGTCACTTCTTCTATTGTAGGCCACTCAGAAAGACTCATACATTTCTTAAAAATTTGAACAATTGTTAAGGCCAAAAATTTTCAATCGGCGAGATGAATCAGATCTAGAGAAAGACTCAAGCCTTGTTTGATGAATGGCTTTTCGGTTGCCTTTTAGCTTTTAGTATGTTGATGGGTCAAAAAGTCAAAAAAAAATGTATCGGCTAAAATAATGAGCAAACTCATTTTGTTAGCTTTTCTCAATGGCTTTTGGCTTGTTGGGCCACTATTTCTCAGCAAGGACAGCAACCAGTACTTAATTTTGCCAAATTTCTCCCTAAAACAGCATCAAGCCAACTTTTAGCCAATAGCTAATGGCCAACATTCATTTGCCAAACAACCCCTAAGACTCTAAATTAAATTGAAGATTTTTGTGAGCAATAGGTTGCTTTCTTTTGATTTTCTCTTTACATCTGAATTCCAATTACAGAGATCAAGGCAATGGAGATCAAGGCAATAGGTTGCTTTCTTTTGATTTTCTCTTTTTCCATCTGTATAAGCTATACTAATTCTTTGCCTAGTAAAGGCATATAAGTAGATTTAGGGTGTGTTTGGATAGAAGGAAATGGAGGGAAAGGAAAGGAAGAGATTTGGAGGGAGGAAGAATCCCTTGTTTGGATAGCAAAATGGTAGGGAAGGGATTTGGAGGGGAGGGAATTGTAAGGAAAATGTGGATAAATTTTGTAAGAGTTGTTATCCCTCCAAAAGTGGAAAGATTTGGAAGGAAAACACAATTTCCCTTCCTTTCTTTTCCATTCCCTCCTATACAAACAAGAACCAATTTCCTTCCATTTCTCTTCCCTTCCTTTCCTTTCCCTTCTTTCCCCTTCCCTCCCTTTCTTTTCCATCCAAACTTGCTATCTAAACATAGTGTTATTGATTTATTCAGCAGGTGGGTATAATACAATTAAGCAATTTTTGAAAAGATCTGGTGTTCAAATGGAGATTGCTTCATGATATTTTGGAATTGTTTTATTTATTATTTTTTTTGTTATTTACTAGTCTAAAATTTCAATGATGTACACAGATTGTTTTGTTTTGGTTTCAAAGAAATTGGAAAATAAAAGCTAAGAGTTTTCAATTTTCACAAACCAAAAACTTAATTTAAAAATGATACCGAACATGCCCTTGGTGTTTCGATTCGAGTTTCCATAGCGTTTCAGTATGAAAGGTTCAAAACGTTGTACCAGGTATTGTTTTGCATATTGCCCTTCAATGTATAAACCTCACCGACACACATACAGCAACGAAAAAGTAAAACGATTTGTACAGCACAGAAGACCAGACCTAAAATTAATAGCCTGACTTACTAGTTCCAGACTATCTACAAAAAAAAAAAAAATAAATAAAATAAACAAAAAAAAAAAACTGTACTAGATGGTGTCTATCAGACCGAACGGTTGAACTGATAAAGATATAAGCAAGACTGTACAAAGTTATTTAGGAAGAGACATGTAACCTTGGAATTGACTGAAGATTAAAGAACAGCTCCACTTCCTCTTTAACCTGTATACATCACATGAAACTAAGATTTAGAGTAACGGAAACATGTGAATATAATTAGCTTTGGTTGCATACATGATTATTCTAGAAAAGCATAGCTAACAAAATCAATTTAAGCTTAAACAAACAGCCAAAGTAAAGATGACGGATCCAACTGAAGAAATAAACACTTTTTAAGAATATCCAATACCATATAATACTATCTACCAAATTCAAACAGGTGCTGAGATTCTAACTTTAAAGCCAGAGTCTAAGAGCAAATATGTGGTTTTGGTATTAGTAATGGTCGTAAAACAGCCTTTGCAGTCATTGCGGCCTATATTTCAACCCTGGTAAGCTCAAAAGCCTTTACAATAAGGTTGTGATATTGGGATAAGACGATATTTTGCACTAAAAGCCAAACTCAAAAGACAAATTTCTTAAAATTTAACGAAAAACAGTTTTTCTATAGTTAGCAACTGTGTAAGTTTAACTTCAGGCTGCTTGTATGGACCTGTCTCACAGTGAGATGGTCTCATACAAGACTTGTTGAACTCAAAAATAATAGAAAACAAGGTGAAACACAGAGAACAACTATTCATAAAGTTCAACAAATCTAACGTTTACATGCAAAGTTGCAACAAAGTTTCAAGAATATCATAAGCTTTCTATAGCTCTCCAAAAGCACAAGAAATACATAATCAAGCATGATAAAGAAACAACTGAAATCATACCACTTTCCGAAGAGTGGGTTCCACCATTGCGCAAATTTTCATTGCAAGTTCTTGAAGAGACTCATCTTTCAATACATAGTTGACACCCCTACAAAAACAATCAACAAAATAACCTTAAACTAATATAGTAACCATTCATTGTAACATTAATGGAGTGTTTGGTATGCGTAAGGGAGATAAAATGGAAAGGGAAAGTGTATAGATGAGTACGGGTAATGATAAGTGTTATTATTAATAACTGTTTGGTACAAGGAGGGGTAAGGGAATGAAAAGGAATAGAGGTGAGATGGTGCATCAACATTGGAGTGTTGCTTCCCACATCCATATATGATATATTTCTGTGACTGCTTCACGTAGAGGGAGATCGGGGATGATAGAAGACAATAAAGAATGATTTTGTTACCACTACATCTAGTCAAGTAACAACGTAATGGAATCGATTATCTTCAACTAATGGATTCGCTTATCCCTTGATGCAAAACAAACAAGTTTAAATGGTAATGGTTACTTGTTACTGTTACGGATTGTAAACATGTGGAAACCAAACAGCCCCTAAGATATAAACAAATGGAGTATATACAAAGTAAACTCACTTGTGAAATTTCGTCACAGGGTTTTGGAAGTCATTATTATTATTCCCCTCACAAAATTGCCTCTTGAAACCCATCAAAATGCAGCAAAAATTGTTTTTTTTAAAAAAAAATAAGATGAATAATGGGTAAGTAACCAAAAACAGCAAAGTTCTATTGATTTATAGTGAAAGGGTCCAAGTAACCAAATGAGTCCTCATGAAAGCGCGTAGAAGCTTCATTAAAAAAGTTTCAAAGAGTATAAAAGTCAAGATTAAGATTGTATCTATAATAAAATCTTAAAGGTACACATGCTTATATAAACAAAACGAAGACTTGAATATATTAAACACATGATTGTCTAAACAAGGTAAAACCACATATTTTCCAAATTTACGTAGAGATTTCTTTGGCCAATCATGTTTTTGTATTTTAAGATTACCAAACATTCGCCAAATGGCAAATTATAAAAATCAGTGCAACTAACTTAATAACCAAACAACCGCGTTGAGGCTCATACATAACGTTACTTAGTAGAGTCAATGCTTAATTAATTATTTTTAATTATATAAAAGTGAGATCAACTTATCACCAAGACACCAACTACTTTGGAAGTGAGAGAATATAAGTTATAACAGTTATTTAACTATTTTACATACATAAATAAATAAATAAATAAATAAATAAATATATATATATATATATATATATATATATATATATATATATATATATATATATATATATATATATATAGGGGCGGGATCAGGTGAAAACAGCTTAAGTGGTGAAAACTGAAAACGAGACTGATATATTCATATTCTAGCAATAAGTATACATATTATAGTATAGGATGTACATATTTTTGTGAAAGGAAGTTCATATTATTTATAGAAATGATATCTGAATATATACACTTTTTAAATATGTATATACACCTTTCAAGAATTGTTCACTTATATTATAAAATTACGAACAGAATATGTACACCATTTGAGATATACGCCTATTTTCAATTTTCATCACTTTTAGTGATATATCAATAGTGCACAAATACAGATAAAAAGAGAAAAAGCGTCAAGACTTTACAGCTATGAATAAGTATATGCCAAATTCGGGAGACTTTAATGTAGAAGTATCACGTACCAAATCTCTACATCCCAAAAAAAATACTTTCTTGTTAAAACATAGTTAACATAACATTGGAACCCTACATAATGTTATTAAATTTGCATGCCTCAAAAGAGAGATTTAATCACATGAAATGCAAGTAATTAAAAGCAAAAGCTTATGTAAATTGAAAAGTGATAAGATTATGAGGATCCCAATAGTATAATTCCAAAAAAGGGGCCGCCTTTGCTCGTGTTTAATTTACAATTAGTGTTTTTAGGTCTTTTTTAATATTTGTTGAATGAGAAAATTACCCCACCAATTCACATAGTAATTTATCTCATTTAATTTTTACAATCTATCCAATATATTAATTTAATTCTAAATATCTATATCTATAACTATGCACAATTAAAAATTATAAAAAAATAATATTAATAAAAGTTACATTTAGACAAATCAAATAAGATACAATAAGAATGGTCGATTAATATCAAAAAAATCAAATAAATAATTGCTCTAAATTGAAGGTAGTATAATAAATTACTACTTCCTCTGTTCCACTATATTTGCTATACTTAACTTTTTGCAATTCAATTTGTAATTTTAATCATTTATATATTCAATTATACTCATATAAAAATTATTAAAACTAAATACATTATGAAAGTCTAAGATTAAACAATTTATTTAAATAAGATCTCACTTGATTATATTTTTTCTAACACATTAACCACAATACGTAAAATAAACTTAAATGAGAAATAATATCAAAATCATTATGTATCACAAATAATAAAACTTGCTAATATAATGTGAAAGTATTAACTAATAAACAAAAGTAACATGGTCAACACACCAAATACTTCTAGTAAAGACAATTTAGACTAGACAAAACTAATAGAAAAGACTATAGAGTTTTAACTTATACTCCAATTTTTTTCATTTTATAATTAATATTTCACACTTCACTTAATATAAAAATTAAGATTTTACAATTCTAAATTTCAATCTCCAAAGCACCACTCAATTGATTCAAATTGTAATATTTAAATTATCAATACCCAATTTGTCTTTTAAGAATATTAGAGTATTAAACTCAATAATTCATTAGTTTGTTGTATCAAATCACTTTTGAAATGGTAAACCTAATACAAGCAACAACTAACACTCCATCAATATCCTCAATTAAGATGAATATGAGAGGGTGATTTACCCTTTTATACCCTCGTCAATGATAACAAAGAGATCGTTTCGATTGTCTCTAATCTCATCGACAATTTCAAATAAACAATAAGTGCAGGTGACTTAACGAGTCGTTTTAGTATAGTCCATTATAGAGTGAAACCAAATAACTTAAAATTGGGAAATTAAGGGAAGCAATTGATAAAAATTCAAAATCCCCAATATCCCCAATTAGGATGAATATGAGAGGGTGGTTTACCCTTTCATACCCTCGTCAATAATAACAAAGAGATCGTTTCGATCGTCTCTGATTTCATCGACAATTTCAAATAAATAATAAGTGCAAGTGATTTAACGAGTTGTTTTAGTATAGTCCATTATAGATCGAAATCAAATAACTTAAATTTTGGAAATTAAGGGAAGCAATTGATAAAAATTCAAAACAAAATCCAAAATTCAAAAAAATAAAAGATCTTAGTACAATTATATGGTAAATTAGTCCAAGACAGCACCAATAGGAAAAGAGAAAAAAGGGGGGAAATTAGACAGAAACTACAATAGAAATTGTGGAGGGTATTTCATGAAAAAATTAGGGAAGATAAGTAAGCAAAAAAAGACGAAAAACAGTATCAACAAATACGATTCAATTAGTAAAAAGAAGAAGAGAATTCCATAGAAGTTTGAAATCAAAGATGAAGAATTCCACAAGCAAGTCAAGTAATAAATAAATAAGAAAAGGAAATGTAGAGAGAGTGAGAACATCGCTGACCAATAGGGTTTTAATGAGTTGTCGACAATAAGAAAATTGTCATTTTCTGTGTCTCCCCCAAACTTTAGAATCCAATAATCCAATAATAAAATGGAAATCACAAAGAAAAATGCGATTTTGCATCTTCGATTTTTCAGGGTTTAATGGTGTTCAACTGTTGATCTTCTAGAGAAAATTGGAAAGTGAATGGATGTAGTAGTGGTAGACAGGTTGGGTTGGGAGTCCGACTGGGAGAAAAATGATGGTCTTCGACCGTATCTTTTTGTTTTGTCCATTCACAATTTTTATTTTTTGACCGGCGGTTCAGATCTCATCTGAGATTAACACCCGGCGACGAGATTTACTTTCTGTAAAAAAGTTTACTCAATTTCAAATAAATAGCCGCAAATTTTGTTTTTTACCGACTACAGCCTCCAACTTAATAAACATGACATCGAGACAGCCAAAACAAAGGTAGAAAATGGGATTAAATGGGATGTATTAGCTGTCTCGACGTTATATTTGTTAAGTTGGAGGCTGTAGTTGGTAAAAAACAAAGTTTGCGGCTGTTTATTTGAAATTGAGTAAACTTAGATGCTGTAGTTTGTAAATAATCCTTAAAAAAAAATTGCGAATTATTGTTTAAAGTTTATCATTTTTACGAATTACAGTTTTAATGTTTATTTTTTGCGAATGAAAGTCACCAAAGTATCAAAGTTTATAAATTCAAGCCAAAATACAAAATTACGACCATTTTGGTGGTCAGAATTTTAGGTTAAGTGGTCGGAAAATTGTGTTTTTGGCTTAAACTTGTAAACTTTGATACTTTGGTGGCTGTAATTCACAAAAAATAAACATTAAGGCTGTAATTCGCAAAAGTGAAAAACTTTAGGGCTGTAATTTGCATATAATTCTTTAAAAAATTATGAAAAAAAAATACGAGGAATAATATAATCTTTTGCTTACTTTATAAACAATAGTGGTGTTTATCTAAAATAACATTATATAGTTTGAAAGAGGTGAAAATTATACAAGAAGCTAATGAGAGAGGTATTGGTTGAGTCTTTACTGAGAAAGAGCTGAAATCATAAGATAACTTCTTATTGATACGTGACATCCTGCTTCATTCCTAGCAGAAAATTTTTGATACAGTCGCTGTACCACGTCATCTTTGCCATGTGGTGCAGCAGCCCAATCAAAGTAATGTAAATGAGGAGTGATGCTTGGTGGGTAAGTTGGCTAAGAGTTGGGTTTTATAGGAGGAGAGAGAAAAGCAATATAAAAAAAATTAATTCTTTAATCTTGATATGAGATGGCATATTACATTATTTTGATTGGGCTGCTGCACCACATGGCAAAAATAACGTGGTACAGCGGCTGTACCAAAAATTTTCTACATTCCTAGCACCCCAAATTAATAACATAAAGAACTAATGCTCAAAATGATGATTTTTCTCTGTTTCTCAATAATGTTAACAAGTGTAATAGCTTGGAATGAAATGTCAAGCCAAGATCTCAACATAGTCAAACATTGAAGACATAAGGAGTAGTTTGAAGAAGATATGATTCATTGATTTAAAGCCTTAGTAGTAGATAGGGCACTCATTCTTTTCTAGTAAATTCATTTGCATAAGTTTATCCTTTGTTTTTAATTTATTCATCACAACTATCCAAAGAATAAACCTAACTAGCCTTAAGAATAGATGATTTATCCTCAACAAAAATGTTCCATAGAACCACATGAACATCTTCACAACACCTGTTGTAGATCTCTTTGAGGTTATAGGACTCTTGTTGTATCGAATATGCCAACGTGTCCTTAACATTGCATATTTTCCTAAAGGACCAACTCGCAGTAGGAAAGAGGGGTGGGGTGGGGGGAGTTGAAGATGCACATATCAGCCCCTTTGGTGTTGACCCCATGTCAAGCGATTGTTCTAATTTTCTAAGGAATATTTTGCGAAAAATATCCTTTTATATCTATGTGTTTTAAAATTACAGTCTCAATGTTTCATCATTACGAAATACAACATTTATGTTTCGAAAAAAGTGACAAGGATTCAGCCAACTCACAGAATTTAGTGACTTGTTTCAAAATGCCCTTTGGCATTTTTTTTACCTTTGACTGTGACCCTACTCGCTTACAACTAGAGGTGTTCAATGGGTCGGGTCGGGTCAAAATTTAAACGGGCCAGGTCATGTCAAATGTTAAACGGGTCGGGGCGGGTCAAGCCCGTTTAAATATGACCCATTTGACCCTTTTTTTAAAAGTTCATAAAAAAATTTTTTTATTATACTTTATGACACGTTAGGTCAATTCAACTATAAATATAACAATCGCATATAAAAATATATAAAAAAAGTGGTAAAATATTTTTTACAACCAATTAATATAATTATTTGACCCGGTCCGACCCGACCCTTTACATAAAGGCCTGTTAAAGACCCGCCCCTTTATTGACTCGATCCGCTAATAACCCATTAAAATGTGATCCGACCCTTGATCCATTGAATATTTGAATCGACCCGCCCCGTTGAACATAACTCACATCAACTAACTCACATCCCTAATTACATCCCTTCACAACCATCCTACCTCCCTCTCTCCACCACCACCCCTCACCATAACTCTCTCCCTTCCATGATTTCCTCCTTCCTCGATCCACACCTTATATCCACCTCATATTCAATCCATGTAAACTTTATATGCGCCACATACGATCATCATTTCTTATAAATTAGCTGTATATCTAATTTTAGAAAAATATAGTATCAATTTTTTTGCAACAATTTTTGATTAAGACGAAACATTAGAGAAAATTGATTTTACAGGTTCAACATTCATCTCCTTCGCTTTTAAAGGTTTCAACTTTGCGTTATCTTTTAAAGACTTCATTTTACACATAATTTGCTTTTAAGTTTTTTGACCATTAACTTGGACAACATGTCACCTCTAGATATTTTGATTTTTTTAATTAACATTTAATATATAACAAAAAGTTAACTCCTCAAAAAAAAAAAAATAATTTTGTAAATCCGACAAAAACATATAACTTCATTCCAAAAATTGCAATTTCTAATTAAAAATTTACCGTGAAAAATACAATATTTCGTTAATTTTCCTACAATAATATAAATTTTTGATTAACCATGAATAATACCAACCTAGGGGGTTTTTTCTTGGAGTAATAGTAATTTTTCCAAAAAAAAAAAACAAATAAATAGGGTGTTTGGCAAACAGCTAATAGCTGGTATGTGATAACTGATTATAGTGGCTTATTTGATCAGCTGGTTTTATTAGCTGGTTTGACCAGTTCATTCAAAAACAACTTATTCGTATCAATAAATTGTTTCATTTAGCTAATTCAACAAAAAATAACATTAATCGATTTGACCACCCAATCCTCAATTTATATCAAAATAAGCTAAAATTACTCAATAAGCTAATTTGCCGAACATTCCCAAAATCGACTTTACCGGCATGTTATCCTATTTTCAAGTACCCATATCTACCGCGTCATCTTGCCGCCAAACACTAGCCGAAGGCTGAACCAAACCTACGAACTGTCAAAACTCAAAACTGACACCCAAATTCGGAAAATACAAACCAGCAAAATCTGAAATTTGAAAAATAAAGCCGGAGAATAATGGCGATGGCACTTGAATCCAAAAATCTCTTTGCAGCCATTGACATGGGTACAAATTCCTTCAAACTTCAAATTATCCACTTCGAACCTACCGTATCCAAACTCACCACTCTCCAAACCCATTCTGAAGCTGTCGGGTTAGGGCGTAATTCATTGTCATCATCACAACCATTAATTTCTCCTGATTCCCAGTTCCGGGCAATTGAAGCGCTATTGAAATTTCAAACAATTTTGCGATCACAGAATGTAACTCAAATCAGGGTAGTTGGTACATCAGCCATTAGAGAGGCTAGCAATAGGGATATCTTTTTAAATGAGGTGAGGAAAAAGTTAGGTTTTGATTTTAATGTGAATGTATTATCTGGTGTAGAAGAAGCTAGGTTAATTTATCTTGGTGTACTTCAATTTCTGCCTATTTATGATAAAAGGGTTTTAACTTTGGATATTGGAGGTGGGTCTACTGAATTTGTTGTTGGGAATTGTGGGAGGGTTCTTTTTGCTGATTCATTAAGATTAGGTCATTTGACTTTGACCCAGAAATTTGGGGAGAATGATTTAGTTGGATTGAAGGGTTATGTTCGTGAGGTCATTGAAGCATCTGGGTTAATTGGGAAGGTTAAAAAATTGGGTTTTGAGGTTGCAGTTGGATCATCTGGGACGATTCGGGCAATTGAGAAGGGGATATGGAGTGGTTATGGATGTGGTGGCGGAGAGAGGGAGGCTTTGAAGAATTGTGGTCGGAGCAGGAGGAAGAATTGGTGGTTTAGCAGGGAAGAATTGAAGGGTCTTGTAGAGGGACTGTGTGGGGTTAGGGCTAGGGTTAGTCAGAATGAGAAAGCTAAGAGAGATGAGTTTTTTGGTAAAAGGTCTGAGTTCATTGTGGCGGGTGCAGTCCTTTTGGATGGAATACTAGAGTTGTTTGGGATCAATGAAATGATGGTTTCTGCTTACGCATTGGGCGAGGGTGTGGTGGCTGAAAATGTTTCGGAAGCTTGTCCGGGCTCTGATTTGTATGTAAATGAGGCATGGAAATCCGTTAAGAGGCTTGCCATGAGGTTTAATGGAAAAGATAGGATGAAAAATTGTGCAGAGTGTTTGGCTATTGCTAAGGTATTACTGGTTGGACTTCCAATGGGACTGTAATATCATTCTAGTTTGCATATTGGCTAATGATGTTTTTTTGTTGAATGATTTGGCAGGTAATATTTGAAGGATTGAGGAAGAACAAGAAGTTTGTAGACGATCGGTTTGCTGTTGATATTCGTCTGAATGATAAGGATCTCGAGTATCTTGAAGCTGCTTGCATGCTTCACAATATTGGTCTCTATTTTGGGAAAAAGGGCTACCATAAGCGATCCTATAGTATTGTCATGGTATAATATCTGCCTCATATGAGTGAAATTTCTCTGCTATGATACTCCCTCCATTTGGAAAAGATCATTTCATATACTGTTTTTCATGTCTTATATTATAAATTTGTTGTAATTGGATTTTATATAATACTTCTTGATGAATAGAGTTTTAGAATGCTAATCAAGTAGTGTTTTGTCAATTAATATCAAGTGTTAGGTTTGTAGACATTTAGATTTTTAGGAAGTAAATAACTTTTGATTTGCCTTTTAGCTAGAACATTTTGCTGCGGTTGCACATATTGTGTCACATCAGTGGCAAGGGAGAATTTTGATTCAGATAGTATGTGGTTTTTCCAATGAGGAGGAACTGTTGTTTTTTGTTGCTTATGATGTGTTATATGCACTAATGAGCTGGTAGGCTGGTGCTAGTTTTAATCATTTGCTTCTTTTTTTAAGTGGGAAAGGGGGAAGGCAGTTCCCTCAGCAAAGTACTTTGTACGTCATATATTTTGGGAAATGATGACACTTATGGGTGATCAGTATCAAAAAATTAGTATTGGGGATGAGTTTTAGTTTAAATTTTCATAAATCATTCTCATGGTAATAGAGCTCTCAAGTCTCACCCTCAAACATGTCTCTTCTTTTTTCATAATTTAGGCAATCGAAATAACCTCTTTGTTAGTTTTTTCATTAACAAGTATAACCTAGGTGGGAGCCACTTAATGACATTGGGGTGATGGAATGAATAGTTTTCATTTACCAATTTTTTAGATAAACATGATCATAAGCCTTGCCCAATAGTTTTTCTAGATAAATTACAATTTTTATTACCATTCACACCATTTAATACCAACAAACAAATGAGTTGGTTAGTTGTTATGGTAGTATTTGTGAATAAATTAATGTATTGTTTGAGAAAAAGTATTTATAGATTTTAATTATGAAATCACAAATGAAGAATTTGAAAATGACAGTCATTTTCAAATTCTCAACTTTAACTACTTTAACGGCCCGTTTGGTAGATGGTAATAAATCGCGGTAATGGGAATGAAAATCTAGTGTAATTTTAGTTGAAAAATCTCTTTGCATCCTTGATGGCCATGCTTGACAACCTTCAATCATCTCATTTTGTTCATAAAATTCATTCCAATGCATTACCAATGAGAGAGGTGGTATTAGGTGGTAATGGAAATTTGTGAACAAAAAAACTTTTTTGTGATCAAAGTTTCATTACCATGGGAATGACTTGAAAGTTTTGATTAAACTTTAAACTATAAATCATTCCTATTACCATCATTTAGTACCACTAACCAAACGAGCCGTAAAAACAATGGTGGAATTCAAATCTGAAATTTTTTAATTTGCCAAACAATAAATTTGAGTCAATTTCGAATTTCCACGTGAAATCATTGTTCCCAAACATGGCATAATGAAAATTGCACAACTTCAGTCAGTAATGGAGTAGGTACTGTCTGTTTACATTAAGGCTTCATTATGCCAGTTTATTGTTATCTTGGTGCTACATGATTTTTTATGTTTCTTAACATGGAAATTTTGACTTTTAATTTGCCTTTAAACTTATTCCTTCAATGGAATTCTGTGGCAGGAACAAAGTGAACTTGATGGTTACTCTATTGAGGAGATTCAGGTGATTTTATATGTTCTAGATCAAAATCTTTGTTCATTTATACTTTGCTTCTTCCTGTCATTGCTATTTTTTTATTTTACAGTTGATAGCTCAACTTGCTAGATATCACCGAAAGAAGTTCCCTAACCTTGAATTGATTTCTCTCCAAGGAGTCTCTAAGGAGGTATCATATTGTATATTTCCAGTTAAAGTATTCTTTTTACATATCTTTAAAGGTGCAGTAAAATGATTGTCTGTGTGGGGATTTGGACATTATCAGAAATTTGGAATTATTTGCTCCATTCTACGTATATCAGTCATCATCCAGAAACACACTCAATTGGAACTCAGAGAAATCAGTTTTGACGATTCTAGCGAAGGTTTTGTCTTGGTAAGACAGAAACATTAGAGAAATTTGGCGTTCTGTTTGTTCAACTTTAAATTTATTGCTTGATGTAGAAGACAACATTAATCCATCACCCAAATGCCATAAAATGGCTCCCACGTATGTGGGTTTTGGGGGTCGGATATACGCAACCTCATCTTTGTTAAATAAGTTGTTTTTTTATTGACCCCTGATACAACGTCACATAAATAAAAAGTGCACAAGAGCTAATTAGTTGTTATAATATAATTCACTGTAATCTAAAACCAAGAACTATAAATCTTTGGCCTCATCGGAATAAGGGACAAAAGTTACATCTAGATGTTTTAAAAATCCATGGTTAGTGCTATGCATTGAGATGGTGAATTGTTGATGAAATAAAACTAAAATTGCGTTAATGGTCTTTTACTAGAAAATACACAAGATAAAGATAGGATCAAGCATTCAAGAGGCTTGAAATCTCTCCCAAGAAAGCGAAAAACCGTTAATAAAACAATCCTTTATAGGCTGATTCCCTTTCTTTCCTCGTTTTCTATATCTGCAACTTATAACGCTATATGCTCCATTTCTCAAACGTGCGTTAAGCACCTTGCCAATCCTAACAAGCTCTAATTGAATTCCTACTGTTTGCTCATATAGTTGAATCCTTAAATTTTTATGTGTTTATTTGTAGCTTTTCGTAATGAAAGGAGGCCAGCCTATGCTTCTGGAACCAGAGATGCTATTATTAGCCAAGGACTTAGAGGCAAAAATAGGGATAGAAGCAAAGCTTTTTGAAGCGGTAGGTATTGTTGCCTTTTGAATTCAGTAAACACTTCATGTCACATTGTGTAAATTTCATTTTTTGTTTTCAGGTCTTCCATCAAAAGTTATTGGTTGTAACTCATATGGAATGTTAAAGACCTCCACCAGACATATTGCTCATGTTATGTGTGAAATACTGTGAATCAGTTAGTGATGGACGGATCTTGGGTATGATGTATGATTTGTGTATTAATCACCATTATAATTATTTGACTAACGCTCTCGTTGCTACAATTTGTATTAAAAAGGTCAGCTTTTAGCAGAAGTGTCTCTGTAATCCTTTCGGAGTTGAAGATGAGAAGTTATGAAACTCAAAGAAATTAAATATTTTCCGTGTCATGAAGGCAACAAACCGGTAAGTATTATTTTCCCTTCATCCTTTTTAGTGAAAATGAAAAGAAATACAAAGACTAGGCTGTTCACTTCTATGCTTTATTTATTTCAGCTTTAGTAGTATTAACCTTTTGTTTGATTCTCATCAGTATTTACGAATTTAAATATCGCAAAATTGAAAATAACGCATTTTATGGAATCTTATGTACATTATGCTTTGTCTATTTCAGCTTTAGTACTGCCTTGTGTTTAGTTCATTGGTATTTTCTAAAGGGGAAAAGGAAAATATTTCTGTTACAGATTCTCCCATTCCAAATCGTGTTCAAAATCTTTTTAAGCCACTTCTTACATATGTTGGCACTGAAGATCACCTTTTACATTTTGGTCTTTTAGATTGATGATCCTGTGGGTTCCGATTACTACAAATTATATGATTTGCCTTTTCTGTTGGTAGTGTTATGTAATGGTTATAATAATTAATCTCAATCATAAGTCTTTCCCTTGCTATATTCCCGGTACTAAGGTACTACGGTCTATGTGAGCTGCTCGAATAGTAACATGAACTGCCCAACTTGACCTGAAACCCCATATGGGGCAACACAGCCTGTGGCTTCTACAGGAAAGACCCCACCCCCAAAATACCTCTAATAGGTTTGATCCAAGATATACCACTATACCATGTCGTCCTTCAGTGCCGTTCCTGACAATTTTTGGGTTCTAGGTGAAAAATAAAAAAAGGCCCTTATATTATCTTCGTTCTGAAATACTCGTTACATAACAATTATTGACACTATTCATCGTTCAAGCTTATTTTATATATTGCGGCTAATGTGTAAGAAAAAATATAGTCAAGTTGGATTTTGTTTGAATCGTCTAATCACATACTTTCATAATATTAACCTTTTTTTTAATTTTTAGATGTGTATCATTCGATATATAAATGATCAAAATAACACAATGAAGGAAGTATAAGTAAAGCTTCAGTTATTTTTTCTCTTAACTGAGAAACCTAATGCTCCAAGTTTGATCCATGCTAGAAGCTACTTATGTAAATACTAATTGTTAATTATAAGGATTAACTCAATTTGAGCCTTTTTATGAGTTGGGCCCTAGGCGAATGCACCTCAAATTTACCCTTAAGAATGGCCCTACCGTCCTTGATGGAACTGCTTATCATATAATTTTGCATAGTTTTGTAAATAATGACAAATAGTGTGGGTGTTGCATATATTCTTGCAGCAAATTAACTTAATATATCAGGCTTGATATCTAGATATCCTACATACCCATACGAGTATATGACCTTGTCCAATGAAGGTTTTCGGACTAGGATATGACATTTGGACGTTTACAACGTATACAGTATCTGGCACAGTATACACCAGCCATTACCCCAATGACATTAAGTGGCTCCCACCTATGGTGAGGTTTGAGAGAGTTGAATTTACGCAACCTTACCTTTGTTAATGTCTGACATTTTAGTCTATAATGTTCATGCAGCATTTATCAGTGTGCTGAAGCCTGATGGTGCATCTAGTTGACAGCTTCGTCAGTCTTCATTGGTAAGTCATCCCTTTCAGCGACTTTTATGCCTAACGCTTTTAGCTCGACTAGGATTTTGTGTACTGATAACGTTACCTGAATTATGCATGTTTGAAAACTGAGTTGCTGTTTGAGTTTGATGAATCATTCATCGAATTTGTTTGGGGTATTATCTTTCGTGCTTGCTGTTCATTCATGACTTCTACTTGGTTACAGGGTGAATAACATATTCCTTTCCAAGGACACGAAGCGAAAATGGAGCAATTATTGGCAAATACAAAGAACAATTTCATCATTAGCTTGCAAAATAGAGTTTTAGAAGGCCTAAGGGCTCATATATGCCTTATTTTGTGTCAAAAATAGCAAGTGCAATGAGCAGTATAGTTCAACCTCAAGTCAACATCGTGAGTATATAAAAAAGTGTGCTGGTGTAGAGAACTTCTAGGTATTTATTTTAAATTTGAAGTTGAGTAGGCAAGGAGTGTCGCCGCCCAGGGTCCAATAACCCATCAATATAGGGAGCCTGATATCATCTGTATAGATGAATTGATTTGTGGTTCCAACAGGTATGTTCGTTGACAACCATCAAGATGTGACCCATAGAATTAAGTGTGGGTGACGAAAATAGATAGCAACAACTGGAATATTATGTAAACAAGGTGTGTCCTTAATGTTTAAGGGAAAGTTTTATCAAATGAACATTAGAGCAATGCTACTATATATATAGATCATAATGTTGAGCTTTTAGGAATGATTATAGTATAAAGATGGGAGTTGAAAAATGCAAATGTTTCGATGGATGAGTAAGCATACCTTGAAGGATATAATTTAAAATGAAGATATCAAAAAGAATTTAGAAATTGCTAATATTGAGAAAAAGATGAAAGATAATTGTTTAATATGGTTTGAGCATGTGTAAAGACGAAGTATTGATGAACTTTTAAGTAAGATAAAAAGTTTGAGCTTTGAAGACCTAAAGAGAGGATGAGAAAAGCCTGATATGACTTAAAAGACATAAGTGGAAAATGATATGACGAATCTAAACTTATAAATTGAAATGACAAGAAATGAAAATGAATGTAGAAGAAGAATCCTTGTAGGCGACATTGAAATTGATATATTGGTTCATGTAGTCGCTCCTAATCTTTTAGGACTAAGGCTTTGGCCTTGTTATTTGTGTCCCTAAATACTGAAGGGATGTTTAGCCAAGCGATTAGAATAATCTCAACTATTAGGCGTGTAGTCGAAGTCATTTAGCACCTCTTTGAATTGTTAAAGGAGAAAAAAAAGGAGTTACTGGAGAAGGGTATATAAATGTAAACATGGGATGAAGCTATTCAATTATTGAAGAAATGCTCGGTAAAAATTTAAATTTTATTATATAGTAAGGATAAGGATAAGGATAAGGATAAGGATAAAGATAAGAATACGCTTATATTGGAGCCATTAAAATGTTGTTATATGAGAATCGAATAACTAGTGATCTTTTATAAAGAGAGACATTTGCTCTCCAACTATTATAAGACCTGATTTCCAAGATGTAGTTGAATGTCAGTGTCTCATTGAGCCATTAAAATGCAAAATTTGCACAAGTTTACCTCAAATATCTTAACCATCACAATTCCTAAGCATCTTAGAAAAGCTTTAATCATTTCAACAAGACTCATAATAAGAGTTATTGAATTTAACTTCAATTATTTGAACAAGACTTTTTTTTTTTTTTAAATCCTAACAAATTCTTGAAAATAAGAATAACTTATTTTGACTACTCACATGGAACTATAAAAATAAAGACTCAAAGATTTAATGCAAAAATAAGAAAAGCTCATATCAAAAGATAATAAAAGACTTGATATAGAAAAGGAAAAGGCTCAATTTAGACTCAATAATGACTAATTAATCAAGATATAAGTTTTTCGTTTATCCTAGATAAATTAATTAAGGTCTTGCTTCATGTAAAGGCTTGTCAAATTGTTGAAGGGTTCAAAAGATAGGAACACATCAAGGCTTGGTTCAATTGGACAAAAATTTGAGAAATAAATTTAAGTGGCCTTACATTGAAAATTATGCTTAAATTAAGCAATACTTCAAACAAAATTAGGATCTAGATATATGGATATAACAAATTCAGAGATTAGTATTCGGTTTAGACAAGTTTAATTAAACAAAACAAATCGTTTAGACGGACTTACTGTGAGATAGTTCTGTATTAGGCTGAATAACACAAAATTATTCAAAACCTACTGTTGTACTTAAAATACTTACTTTAATTGTTTAATATTAAATACAACATTTTGGATGGTAAAATCGATACATTGAATGTTAAAACACTTTATTTTTTGAATTGAGTTTTTTGCATATACATCTCTAATTGTAAAATGATCTCATACAGGAATTGCTCATTGAACAAAGGCTATTTTTGCAAAAATTATAATCAACCTAAAAAAACTTAAAATACTCAATTTAATATTTTTGATTTTTTTATTTTATTTCTTTTTTTTTGTCTAATTAGTCTGCAACAATCTATCACCTTTAGACAACAACTCGATAGATTCCCGTGTAAAAACACGAATGCAATAAATATTTATTTATGTGAATATATTAATATTAATTTATATATTTATTTATTTACAACATAAACTTAATCATCAAATCTTGTATAATATAACTGACAAAGCAAATAGTTAAATAATTTATTATACAATTATATTAAAAGGTTTATTCATTAATCATTAGTATATAAATATTGCTAGAATATATTGTAACTGTCCAATTTGGATTTTGTTAACTCAAATAAATATTGCTAAAATATATTTTAACTGTCCAATTTGTATTCTGTTAACTTAAATAAATTCAATTGATTTAGGAAATTATTTTCACAAAATAATCGGCTGCAATTTAGAGAAAATAGGCGGGAAACTAATGAAGGATAGGCTGACATGTGTCAGTCTCGTTTCTTCATTAGTATTTTTTATAGATTTTTATAGATTGCTAGAATATATTGTAACTGTCCAATTTGGATTTTGTTAACTCAAATAAATATTGCTAAAATATATTTTAACTGTCCAATTTGTATTCTGTTAACTTAAATAAATTCAATTGATTTAGGAAATTATTTTCACAAAATAATCGGCTGCAATTTAGAGAAAATAGGCGGGAAACTAATGAAGGATAGGCTGACATGTGTCAGTCTCGTTTCTTCATTAGTATTTTTTATTTTTATAGATTATAGATATAGATTTTATAGATTTATAGATAGATAAATATTCTTGGAAAGTAACCCAAAAATTAAAATTAGGAAAATTTGCCAAAAATAATCCCAACCATCACCCGTTAGCCAAAAATAATCCCAACTATCAATTATTTATTAATAATCCTAACTATTCATCGAATTTGTTCAAAACAGTCCCACAGTACCATTTAAATGTCTTCTAATCTGTGTGCTCATTCGCAACATGCGTCCCTTCTTCATCACTTTCATCATAATCAGAAACATTATTCGTGCTCAAATTCGGAGCAACTACAATATCATCCAATTGAGGGTGTGAGACTGTTTTGAGCAAATTCGATGAATAGTTAGGATTATTAAAAAATAATCGATAGTTGGGATTATTTTTGACCAACGGGTGATAGTTGGGATTATTTTTGACCAACGGGTGATAGTTGGGATTATTCTTGGCAAATTTTCCTTATTATTCATAAATAACTAAAAATTAATATTGTTATAGAAAAATCAATAAAATTAGATTTTTCTTAATAACCTATCCTAAAAAAAAAAATTCATTGCCTTCTCAAATGAGTTCCTCAAAGAAAGTTTCCTAATATGGAATCATGGAAAGATCCCATCCGTTTCCTTTCGGGCCTACAACACCGCCGCATTTTGGATGTTCTTCCATATTGTACTCGATACTCCCTAATTTTTTAGGGCTTTTCTTATCCATTTACCGTAAGCTCAATGTCCCCATCAAATCCCATCAGAAAGTGCTAAAATTATAATCAAAACAATAGTAAAAAATGATTAAAACCTACTTTTGATTTTTCTTTCTTGTACTTTGCTATTCGTTTTTTTAGACATTACTCTTCTATTCCCTATTTTCTATTGTTCTGTGCTTCAGCTGTTTCTAATTCTTCAGGTTTGGATTCCTCCCTTTCTTATAATTTCTGGGTTTATTTCATCTGTTGGTGATGAATTTTTTATTACCCACTTTGTGTTTTTTTTTTTTTTTTTTTTTCATTCTTGCATTTTCTACAATACTTTTTGGGTTTGTCATGCTTTTGTTTTTCCATGAAATTATGCTAAATTTATATGAATTTTGTACCTTTTTTCTCATTGTGGAGTGTTGGAATTTGTTGCATGAACACATATACATTCTATGATTAATGGGTTCCTTTAAAAGGGAAAAAAGCAAAAGACTTTTTTTTTTTGGGTTATTATGAATCTACTAAACAATTGTTTTAAAATTTAGTCACCTCATTTGTTAGTTACTCTCCATTTGATCCTGGGGCTGGTCATTCTGTTAATTTTGGGTCTTAAAAATTGTAATCATTTCTTTGATTCAGACCCAAATCAGCTGATGAAAGAATTCTGGGGGTTGAATTTCTTGATCTTTCATTTTCTTCTGTTACATTGGTTGGAAATTGGAATAGTGTTTCTTCAATGATGATTGCATTTGCTTTGTAATAACTTTTAAGTATTTCTTCTGTACAATTGTATACTTGAAAGTGCGATTTTGTGGAGTAAGAACAGTTGATTGCTTTTTGTTTGTAATTTACTACCTAATTAGTAGTTCATGTGTGATGTAGCACCGGACGTACAAGGTGGGTGATATATACTTAGAATATTGAACTTACTAAGGTTTGAGAGTTTTTGAGGGTTTGAGATGTGATTGAGCGTGGGGGAGGGATGAGATTGGCATAGGGTTTAATGGGTTGAGAGAGACGAGATAGGGGTGTGTTTGAGGGTTTGGGATAGATGGATATGGCATGTGTATGGTTAATTTCCACCGACTTTGAATGTCATGAAGATAGGATTTGGATTAGCTATGATGATGTATTTTAAGAATTTGGATCCATGTGAAAGCACCATTAGTTTTGGCTACTGTTCTTGTTCAGTGATGGAGAGGACATATAGATATTTGCAGTATTTACTCCTCGAGATTCATTTTCATTCCCGTTCCTGTGACTTTTTTGGACCTTGAAAATTTAGTTGATAACTCTGGTTTTGACTCTTCTTTTATTTATAAGCGAAATTAGCTACGTCAGATTTTTTCTTGATTATCATTCTTTTTACCCGATGCTTTCTTCTGGTTTGCTTTGACATGTCTGGCTGGTTTCACACTTTCACAATAACTACTATATTCAGAGTTCATAAATTCTTGTGAGACAATGAGAGACATTGTCTTTGAGAGACCATCTGAATTTGTTTCCCTTTTTTTTGTGAAATGGTTGACAATTAACTTCTTAAGTGATGAAACATACTTATAATTCATCCGTGCATCTTCTAATTGGCTATAGCTTTTGTTGTGTCCAAGATCATCAGCAATTTTATCATGGACTTTGAGGACCGAGTTATTGAACCTGATGCTGCGAACCAAGATGAGCAACAGTGGGCCCTCAGCTTGCATTCCTTTTCTGATTTATCATGTGTTTCACCAGTTGTGTTTCTGTACCTTCTAAAAGAATCTTATATTTACGGTAATACTTCTCTTCTGCATAGTTCTGAATCAACAATTTTTGTCCTTGTTTGTATCTTAATCTGAACACTTCAACTTGAATAATATCACTTAGGTCGGAACTTGCAAGTTCACTTTCTCTTTTTCTTAGTACTTTAAGCATCTGGATGTCATTAATTCTGGTTCCATTAACGAATTTCGTTCCAATAGCTTACTTGGGCTACCCTTATATGGCTTAGAGTCATCAGTCTAAGAAGTTTTGTGGCCTACATTGCAAGTGAAACCATAATGTTTTCTATATTTTCCGGCATTGTCTCCTTTGCTCATTAAGGAAAAGAAAGGGACAAGGGGCTTGTTAATTTGTGGATTTGGTTTTTCAGGGAAGTCAAAAGCGACAAAAAAATTTCGAGCTCTGCAACAGCAAGTCAATCTAGCACTTAAAAACGCGCCTCAGCCTGGACCGGCTGTATTTGTTCTTCATTGCCTCTATGTACTTCCAGTATTTGAGTCATATGCTGAGGGTTTTAGTCACTTGATTGTACTTTCTCTTCGTAAATTCCTGAAATCCTATACCAATTCAGCTGACTTGCTAGAAGCACAGGATCTTGCTGCACAGTTATTCCTTGATGTTTATCAGGGCTTAGTAAACCATGATGAGAGGATACTTGTAAAAATAATTGAAGCTCTTGATGTGAAGCTAGTGAACATTGAAAAGGCTTTGCGCCGTTCGGTTGTTAAGAACTTTTCTTATGACAAGGCTGAAACTTTCATGGAACAGTATATTCATCGACACATAGATGCTCAGTCATACATGACCGCTGTTGCCTTGTTGGAACAATTCGATATCCGCCACACTGGAGATTCTTTCCTATTAAAAATGTTAGAGGATAAAGACTTGAGAGCAGCAGAGAAATGGGCTTCATATATGGGTAAGTCAATGTTGTGTCTTCTTGTCCAGGAGCATGTTAAGATGAATATGCTAGAAAGTGCATATGGGATTATAAAGAGGAACAATCTACAAGAAGATTTTCCGGATGTTTACCATAAGTGTAAAGAAAGGTGAATTTTCTTGAAAAAAAATTTCCTCGAAAGCAAACACATCTTTTCTGCTTCAACCCTGATTGAAGATGGTTGTTTATATTGTAGCAAATTGAAGACTCTAGCTGAGAAAGGATGCTGGGATGTTGCAGAGCATAGGGCAAAGAATGATAGGCAACTTCTTGAATATCTTGTGAGTGGCTTAGTTGAAGCAACAAAATAAATTCTTTGCAATAACTATAACTTAACTATGATCTGTAGTAGAGGTTATTTATGGAGTTCTTGATCTGAAAATTTAAAAGCAGTTGAATATATTAATTTCAGAAAAATCTAAGTTTGCTTTAGTAATGGCCTGTTAAGAGCTCGGGCTTGAATTTCTTCGTTAATTCTTTTGAAATCAGTTATTTCAACAACACAACTCTTTTTATCATGCTGAAAGGTAAGCTGCTTTTTCCACACGAGTTTCCACTTGCTAAAGTTGCTGAGGGCTTGATAGTTTTTCCAGCCAATATCTGGAGGATTTTGCTGTTATGAACTACATTTTATGGTTACTCTATTTTTAATGAGCATATGATGGATTTGGGTTAATGAAATGTTGTTTAATGTTATTCTTCCTCTTGTTCCAATGTGAATAAATTGCATCTAAATATTTAATGATCATACTTATAACTTGTATGCGAAAATTATATGTATGCACATATAAATATATTGGTTCATCTGAATAGAAGCTCAAAAGATTGCATTGTAATAGCTCTGCTCTAATGCACTCCGATGACTTTAAAAAAATGTCTAGCTTAACGAGTTAAAAAATTGAATTATATACTTTGGAGTACCAGACTACCAGTCATTACCAATTCCCTCTGACGTAATTTGATTTTTCTTTAATTGCTTGAATTGGTGCCTTCCATCTTTGAGTTTGAGCTCCTGTTTGTTACCAATTAAATCATTCAGGTTTATCTAGCGATGGAAGCTGGCTATTCAGAGAAGGTCGATGAATTATGTGAACGCTACATGCTGGAAGGGTTTGTAAAAGCTAAAGGTAAAAGCCGTGTTATTTTCTATTTCATGTCAAATTTAAGTTTGTTTAGACAAAATTATAGTCGATTATGCAATTGGAACCTCAAGTGAATGACCTTTTAATTCCTGTAAACAAAGTCCTAAAATGTGCAATGCTTCTTTCAACCATTTGAAAGTTATTTCTTCAAGATTCAGCTTATTGCTCATCCATTCCCCTCTATCCAATTGGCATATAAAGTATATGACATTTTTCTAGTCTAACATAAATGTTTAAAATCAAATGCGTTGTTCAACTGAAGTATATCACAAACCTAAATTTGTTCATTATTTGTCAATATATCTGCTCATGTATATTTTAATAGAACATTTTTCTCTTGTCAAGACGAGGAGCTTTACGCTTGCTACTCTTTAACTTATTTCCGAGAGTCTCATATATTTTGGTTGCGAGACAGCCACTCTTTCTTGCTCTTTAACTAAGGCAGTCTAGCAATATGATGTATTGTTGTAGGGCTGTGGGCTTGAAAAATTTTTTGTACAACTCCCTGAAAAACTTGTTTTGTGATTGCAGAACCTGATGTCCTTCCTCTTCAGAGTCGATATTTGCATCTTCATGAATTGTTCATAGATGACATTATTTGGGTTGATGATACTGATAGTCTGCAAAAAGCTACTTCTTATATTGAAGGGTGTAAGGTAGTTGGTGTAGATTGTGAGTGGAAGCCTAACTATGTGAAAGGTAGCAAAGCCAACAAGGTACCTTGTCATCATCATACTTGTCTTGTTATTTTTTTGTTCATGTTTTTTTTTTCTTCTTTTTTTTGGCAATTAAAAGAATTTTATTAATCACCAAGAACAAAAACAAGCAAGAAATCGGCAAACAAACTACAAATGCACTCTTTACAAATCACATCACTTACGGGGCTTTTAAATAACAATTTTTTTACTCCATAAGTTTGGGCCCTGGGCGATTGCCCCGTTGGCCTACCCCTAGGGCCGGCCCTGCACTCTCCCAACCCACATTACTAGGCTTAAGACTATCAGCACTCAGCAATCCTACGCCACAAGTAGAATCTGATGATAACATTGATTCTCTTGAGAATATTTTTTGGGAGAAGCGTGATTTGAGACTAGAAGTTAGTCACACTAAGGAGGATAAATATACCAGTCTAGGGAAGATAGTTTTTTTTGCTTGCCAACTTTGATCTTGGAGGTAATTTTCTCAATAAGCATGTCACAATCCTTTCCTTTAAGTGGCTCATTTAAAATGGGGGGCCTAAGGAACGGAAGGGACAGGAGCCATGGGCTAAACCAGAACTATCACACATGTATTGAGCTAAGGAGGGAGGGATACCTGTGGTGTAAAGAATACTTTGGGTATCAAGGTAATAACAAAAACCGGTAGTGAAAAATTCATTCACAGCTTTAACAATGTTACAGCTAATTTCTTCTCAGGCTTATTTAAAGAAACAACTATTTAAACCATCTATACCTATCCTCAAGGATGGACCAAAGAGTATTTTTGATCTTATCATGTGATAACTTCAAGTGAAGCATTTTTTGTTGTATAACTTGTATCTTAGGTCAATGATCTTTATGTTAGATCCTTCCTACACTTCATCTCAAAATGAAGGTCTTGATAAAAAGAGCAAAACATCCCGTTGATAGCATTTTTATGGGTGATGATTGTTTTATGAACATGTAGAGCTGTGGTATTGTCATTCCCATGATGAAGCTTATTCTTTTTTTTTTTTTTTTTTTTTTTTTTTCCTCTTTGTTGGCTAGTGAGGCATCATTTGGAGAAACACTAAGCAAGTGTTGGACATGTGACTCAGAGCAACAACCCTTGGACTTCTAGAGGATTAAGCTCCTTAAAACATTTCTTCACAACCTTTAACTTTTGCTGAATTTGAAAGCTAACATAATTAAAAACAGTGAAGGACCAAGCATGATTATATATATTCAAACTAGTGTCACTTGATCTGCGGTTCAATTTGGTTTGTTATACAAATTCGGATTCACGATTTGCTAGTTGCTAAAATTGTTGTTCGCTGAGTTAGGTCATTTGATATTACTTACAATTTACCTACAATTACAAGGAATTAGCCCCTACAGAATTGAAAGTCTTCAAAAGAAATAGGAAAATTGATAACTTACATGATTTAAAAAAAAGGCAAATAAATAAAAGAAGAAAAATTGGAAAAACAAATAAAAAGAAAAGAAGCTCATTAGCCAATATATTCATTTAAAAGCTTCAAAAATAAATTATAAAGATATAAATGAAGAAAAGGTGAGAAAAACAAAAATTTGTCAGAAATCATATGAGTTATTATTAAGGTGACAGGGGAAAAAGGATGGGAAAACATAAAGATATCACATGTGTTTGAGTTTAAGGCACACCTTCCTTCTCAATCTCTCTTCGTTCTCCATTGTTCTGAAAAAAAAAACTCAAATCATCAATGGCATTCACCTACAAGCAATGATTTTGTTATCTTCATCTCCAGGTATTCTTTCTCACCTCTTACTATTGGAATGGTTATTTTACCAATTCAAACTGCGAATCATGGTGATTTGACTTGCGAACAACCTCTAGTTGCAAACAATCTAGTCTTTTTGAGTAATAGTGAGCAAAACATGTGACATTAATTCAAAAACTCATAGTGGTTAGCGAGGTAGTTAAAGAATCAAGAGGACCTATCATTACCTTTGATGTCTTTGTGAAATTGCACAAGAGCATGAATCACTCTCAGGTAAGAAGCAAATTTCAACATTGTTGAAGACATTAGACTAATCCATGTTACCAACATCCCTATCAATCTAGGAGAAAGTTTTGTGCTCACCATGTTGCTTATTAGATCAGGTGAAGAATGTCCTGGTGTATTTTATATTTTCCAAGCCTCACGAATTAAGGCAGTCCCTTAGAGGCATGATATCAACCTCTCTTCCACTACTAGATCTTTCTTTAACATTAATGATGCTGTTAAAGTCACCAGCAACAATCCATGGCCCCTTAATGGACTTAGTACAAACAACCAGTTGATTCCAAAGAATCTCTCTATCCTTCTCGTGGGAGGCAGGATAAACAAAAGTACAAAATAAAGGGAGCCAGCAGCATTAGACACTATACTATGGTAACTCCTAAAAATTAATTTATAATAATCTATTGCCCTTTCATCCAATAGGGACTCTGCCATTATCATGATGACCTAATTATGAGTGAAATACCATCTCGGACACACAATATCATATACTTTACCTATACATTTCCGTCTAAGTTTAATTTCAAGAAGGCTAAACAAATTAAGATTTTGATTGTTCATAAGATCTCTAACCACACATTTTTTTGGTTTGTTGTTTAGCCCCGTAACGTTCCAAATTAGGATTTTATTCATTGCAAATAGTGGGGCTCCACCCCAGCATCTCTGTTCTTCCCTAATGTCTCTTTAACATCCATATCACAAGCAGGACCTTCAATATCATCATTACCATCATTACCATGAGAGTCATCAGATTCTGCATAGCTAAAGCTTCAAAGAGTTATTGAGTGGAGTAGGAGAGAAAGAAGCAATTTGGCCCTTAAATCTTCTTCTATCTACTAATTAGAAACCTTCCTCATCAACTATAGGAGCAACAATAGCTGAGGCATAAGAAACCTTTGTTGCTTATGACCCATTTTGCAGGAAAGTGCCTGCTGACATTTTGACTTTCGAGCAAGTGGTTTGCTTTTATTCATAATGAAGCACGTGAGGAAAGTGGCGATCCACCTCATTTGTAAAGTAGATATATTCAGGAAAAGAGGCAAAAACTTAATCTTTCTTTGTCGGCACTGGTTTGATCCATTTTAGTGACTTTGCTTTGTTGTCTAGCGATCTTGAACAAAGGTTTTTCGGTCATACAGAAATCCATTCAAACCAAGGATCTCACCCTTGTTAGCTGGAGACTGAAACATCACTATGATTATACCTTTATTCTATGAAACAACTTTGTCTACACCAGAAGCACTCCAAATACGACGAACAATACCTTCAATATCAAACAACTGAAGGCTTCCAATAAGCACTTCTATCCTCTATCTTCTAAATCAATTTTCACAGATACAGTGGAGGGTGGAAAATGGAGGATCGGAATAATCTCTTTCAGGGTAATCTGAGATTAACCTCAAACCCATTGAGAGCTGAAATCCAAGCTAAGAGTTGTCTTTTGAGAGCCATCTTCATAGATGCTGCAGAGGTAACTGTTTCATTGGGTGACATCGAAATTTTGGGGTCTCTGATAACTTGGATCTCATCAACAACAGTGATAAGAGGATGGCGTGGGAGAGGGAACAACCACCTTATTCATATTTTTATATTTTCACAAAGTTATTCCTTACTGTCACAATTGTTAAAAGATAACCCAAAAGAAGACCACAAATGTTCATTAGGCTTATAGTTTTAAAGAATTGTAAATCTGTTACTTGTACATGGTATTATGGATGTTTTGGAGTTCGTTTGAGTATGACTTTTGAAGCTAAGCCAAAACTCTGCTCTGGGCTATTGTTGAACTATTGTATCTTAAAATGGTCCCGGCTCGTAGTTCTTGAATCATGAGTGTTTTAAAATTTCTCTTTAGGAATTGGGTTCCCTTCGAGCTAATTGATTTAATGTTAATGATCTTATACTTAATGTGGCCATTTCATGAAACTCGATGTATATTCTGCTCTTTTCAACTTGAACTTCTGGCTATTGAGTTCAGGTCCCTTTCCCTATTTCCTATGCTAACAATTCCTTGATTGATAGGTTTCTATTATGCAAATTGCTTCGGAAAAGATCGCTTTCATTGTTGATTTAATTAAACTGTATGATGATGCTCCTGAAATTATGAACAGCTGCCTATCTCGCATTCTACACTCTCCTAGAGTTCTAAAGCTTGGTATGTCTTATCATTTCCATTCTTTTTGTCTTGTTTAGCCCCCTTTATTCAAGTGTTCTTCCGGCGCTATATCACATACCTTATATATCTGAATCACTCTTGTGATATTTTTATGACATTGTCAACTTTATTTTTCTTGACTATGTAGGTTATAATTTTCAATGTGATATGCATCAGTTAGCTCAGTCTTACCAAAATCTGGACTGTTTTAAGCGCTTTGAAATGCTTCTAGACATTCAGAAAGTATATAAAGAGCCTTGTGGTGGGTTATCTGGCCTCGTAAAGGTACATTACACTATCCATCTGTTGCCAATTTGTATATGGTTCCTGTTCTACTTGTCTTTCTACTAATTCCTTAGTATACACTAATTACTTTTTGATCATTCAAATATCCACCGTACCCTTCTTTGTAGAAAATACTGGGAGCTGGTCTAAACAAAACAAGAAGGAACAGCAACTGGGAACAAAGACCTCTTACTCAGCAGCAAGTCGGTTCTGTAGTGTTGTCTATCTCAGTTTTGATTATACCTTCTATTGCGCCATATGGTCTTATTTGATTATTATGGATATTTGCAGTTAGAGTACGCAGCTCTCGATGCGGTTGTTCTAGTTCATCTATTCCACCATATCGGCAGCCACTCTCAACCACTTGATGTCCACGACAAAAATGCCAAAATGGAATGGAAATCCCACATTGTAAGTACACCGATTAAACCAAATGGTTCTCTTTTAAAAGCTGTGACTGGATGTCAATTATCAAACATTCAGGGTTTCAGGTGAACACAATATTCCCTGCATGAGTTCCCATATCTCGAAACTATCCTATACCATGCTGCATCTCATAATATTATACCGCTCATTTTAGTCCTCGATTATCAGTTAGATTGTTGTCAAAGCTTTTGAATACGTCGTGTGGTTTCATTCTACTTTACATTGGGTTGTTCTTCAGGCTTCACATATTAGTAATACCAAGATGTTGCGGAAGGACGAGTCTAGGAGTGACCCGAAATCTGAACATGAGGACGAGCAGCCTGATTTCTCTTAAATTTCTGACACTTTGAACGATTAACTGTAAATACTTGCTAGTTTAGAGATTCCTAATATTCTGATTTTGAGGAAGTGCTGTAAATATCTCTGCACGCATACTATGTTATCAGTAATGCATACATTCGACAGGGAGCAGTTTGTGTATATTCAAAATCTCCTGTCTTGTCCCAAGGTATGCATTTTCTTCGAGCGATTAACTTTATAGTGTCTATCGTCATTTTGTGCATGTTAAAGTTACACTTTATGCGCTTCATTTTATTTTGACTTGATTTAAATCTCGTGATTTCAACACTTCCATCTTTCAACTTAGCATTTACCCTTCCCTAATCTCATTTACCAAAACAATGTCACCAGCGAAACAATCACCAAGGCACGTCTCCAGGTATCGATCAAGTGATCTCATCTAGGATTGTTGCAAAAGAAAGAGGTCTAGGGCTAAGCCTTTGATGAAGATCAATTGTGATTGAAAAGTCTTTGCTTGCTTCCTCTTTGCCATCCTATATGTATAATTTTTCTCCTTTCGATTCAGTTTGTCAAGCATCTCTTAAGAAGTCTATAATTTTGCCTCGCAAACCACTACTTTGTCTTGATTTTAATCTCTAGTTTTCCTCATCCCCGCATTTTCCTAATGCAAGATAATAGTTTTTTTTTTCTTTTTATTGATTATTGATAGATGTATTGGCCGGCCTCCATATTCCTCCATGTTGTATCCTTCTTTACGACAATGGTACCCTCTGATTCCCCTAACATCTCCGTAGCATTCGTGTGATACAAATTTTTATCTAATTATCTTCCGCGCATCTAAAGTCATCTCTGTATCAACTTCTTTAACAATTTTCTCGGGAAAAGCTTTAACATTAATATCCACCATTTAAGCCTTCATTTACGTTTAGGTTTTTTACATTAATATCCACGAATGATTAATTATACAACTTAATTGTAGTTGAAAATTATAAATATTAATATAACATCTAACAACGAAAAAACTCAAGAGATAACAAAATAAAAATGATAAATTTTCTCAAACACAAACATGAATCTACTACTCTATTAATTATTTAATTTAAAAATCTTCAAACAGTAGTAGTTTTTTTCAAACTCAGCTAATAATCTTCTTAAAATAACTAATAATAGTGACACATAAACCTATTAAATTCCTCTAGCAAAAGTAGATTGAATAACCTACTACAACTAATACATCATCTCTTAGCCTTTAAAATTAAATTTTATTAAATTAAACCCTAGAATCCAACTCCATAATAGTATTAAGATTGATAGGATGCATGTAGTTTGAATTGCCACCCAAAATCTGCTGGACAATTAACCTATTTGCCTTCTCTGTTGGGTGATAAGGATCCCAGAATGCGTATAAATCCCTATTTGGACACAAGTTTGATACCATGGTGCATAGTCCTATACCATTGTATGGTCCTTGTCCACAACATGCCACCTTTGATGTCACAAATCCTGCACAAAAAAACTAACTATTAGTTTTTGATTTTGAACTATAGCATCATCATCATTATCCTATCCAGTGTATCCCGCTCATAGAAAACTATGGACAGAGTTTGGGGAGGGAAGGACGGCGGCAACTCATACCCTTGAAGGATTTTGAATTATAACAGATAGTAAAATATTTATTAAACTATGTGCATTTGTTACTTATATGAAGTTGCATATATATGATGTTTACTGTCAAACGTCAATCGAAAATGACCTTTTTGTTACTATTAATAATAACGGCCCGTTTGGTTAGTGGTAATAAATGGTGGTAATAGGAATTTATAGTGTAAAATTTCATCTTAACTTTCATTTCATTCCCATGGTAATGAAGCTTTGATCACAAAAAAATATTTTGTTCACAAATTTCCATTACCATCTAATACCACCTCTCCCAATGGTAATGTATTGGAATGAAATTTATGAACAAAATGAGATGATTGAAGGTTGTCAAGCATGGCCATCAAGGTAGTCATGAGATTTTTCAACCAAAATTACACTAGTATTTCATTCCCATTACCGCAGTTTATTACCACTTACCAAATGGACCGTAAGGGTAGGGTTGCGTTTAGGGGGGTTCAAAACAAATTCGATGATTTGACATATATTTGATCTGTAACTGTAACCGAATTCGAATTGACCCAACATAAGAAATGGATTAATAATTAAGGAACTAGCAAAGACTCGAGACATGTGACTTGATGACCCAAATGAAGAAGGATAAGGTTGCGTTAATCTAAACTCCCAAGTCCCAAACCCTTATAGATAGATGCCAATTAATAACATTTGGGCATAAAATGGTGTGTGTCTCGTTGAATTTGCTACATTTGTATAATTATTAATTGAGAGTAATTACCGAATGCTTGAGGGTTAGATATGAAATCCATGTGAATTTGTAAAGAGTTAATGACAGTGAAGACATTGGATCCAATTTTGTTGTTCAATTGATTGATGAGTTGAACAAGTTTAGGGTTGAACAAAGAAGCAGCTCTTTGAAGTTCCTCAGCACAATTCCCATTTCTGCCTCTTTGTGCTATTTCTGCAGGCACACATCCTAGTGGACCGGTTCCGGTTACTAGAACTCTTCTAGCTCCTAGGTCGTACAGTGTCTGCAACATATCAAACATATCAATACTTCATCCGTTTCATAATACTCCCTCCGAATCAGTTTACTTGTCCCATTTCCTTATTTGGCATAATTATACTAATTGTCTCATTTCCTTTTTTGTCTATCCTTTTTTTATCTAAATACCTCCACTTTTCCAATTCCCAATACCCAATTACCACCTTTACAATTAATTTAATCAACTAAATATCCAAGTACCACCTTTTTAATGGACCACACTCAACCGTTAAAATCCGTGAAAAGTCAAATGGGACAAATAAACTAATTCGAAGGAAGTACTTACTACTGAGTACGACATGTCTGGAAAAATATCACTATGAATACGTACTTCTACAAAAAAAGTAGCTAAAAAGACGGGCAAAACCAGTTTTTAAAATTTTTGGGGTTGTCAAATGGTCAATACAACAAAAACTCTCCTACATTATGTTAAGAAATCATTAATTCATTTATAAATTTAAAATTGACTCAATTTTTTTGACAATTTTAAGAATACAATTTAGATTAGTGTCAATTTCAATTTTATAAAAGTAGTTAAATTTGAGAATTTGTAAAGAACTACTCAAACTCTATCTGTTATTGAATTCTTTATAATTTAGTGACTGAAATCTATAATTTAAAATGAATTAGTTATTTTCAAACAAAAGTAGCAACATGTTTGGATCAAAAGTGAAGACCTTTCCCAACTCCACAGATGGTAACAAATTTTGTTATAACATGTCACCATCAGTAATAAAATAAAGTACTCCTTCTGAATCATTTTAGATGTTCCATTTGGGTTTCCACAATTATTAAGGGTAGTGTGGGGTTTATTAAAAAGGTGGTAGTAGGGTATTTTAATTGATTAAATTAATAAGGAAATGAAACAACTAAAAATATTCGAAGGGAGTATTTCTTAAATTTTAATAATTCTCCCTCTATTTACATTTAAAAATTCTCCGATTCATTTCCAAATCAAAAAAAGTTTACACGTAACATCAACATGTTATATAATTTTGTACGTACATATAAAACATTTTTATATCTCCTCCCTCCGTCTCCTTCCTCCTTCCATTTTCTTTTTCTTCTTCATCTTTACACAAAAAACACCTTAAGTTGGGGCTATCATCAACCTTTTGGTTGATGGTAAGCCTCTAATTTCTCTATTTTAAGCTTTCTAAATATTATTAGAATAATTTTGTGTCCTCTCCTTATAGGAGGGTTGTTCTACCCATTTATTGGGTTTGTTCTACCCATATATTGGGTTTGTTCTACCCATATATTGGGTTTTAGTCTCTCTCCTCGTGAGAGTTTGGAGTTATGTATTTTGGTCTCTTGTTGATTTATTGGTAGAGCTTAATGCGATAATACAACAGATGCAAAAATTGCAATTACGATCAACTACATCAATTTCAATTTTATCTCAAGACTACAACAGATCGAAAGACCCCCTCGTAGAAGGCTGTATCAAACAGCGATGTGGAAGAGGATGTTCAGAATTGTCAGATCTGATACACAACGATCGTAGTTTTGTTAATTTAGAATTAATTTTGGTTAAAGTTGTTATCTATTTTTGCTAATTTTTAATTCTGATGTAGATGTCGTATGACTCTTTATTAATGAATCAGGTATTATTCAAAAAAAAAAAAAAAAAAAAACATTTTTATATCTTTGTATGTACTAGTAATTTTAGATAAAAAGAAAAAGATTATACCTGAAGAATCTTGGCATATTCAGAGATAAGGAAATTGACAAAAGCAGGGAGAGCGAACTGTTGAGATCTTAAAGAGTAAGGTATGACAAAGTAATTGTTGACAAAATCGTTGCCTCCAAGGGTGATCAGAACCAAAGCACGGTTAACAAGTTCTCGAGTTTTCTCTTCTCCAATTAACCTACTCACCCTTTCTTGGTATTCTTTGAAATTATATAGTTGTCCCGACATTCTTATTATGTTTAGCTGAAAATTTAACCAATTTTCATAATTCATTTAATTAGAATAAAGATAAGGTAATGTAACATAGGTTAACACAAATGAATATACTATATCTTAAGCTTTTAAGATTGGAGGTCTTCGATGAAGTTGTCTCGTTTAGTCGATGTAAACTATAAAGTCGATACTTTAAATTTATTAGCTACACTTTTTTTTAAAAACTCGTATAAAAAGGAAAGATAATATAGCTAAAAAAAATAGAGGTTGTGTCTTCGATGACAGGAGTGTTTGGCAATTGGCTTTTGTCTTAGCTTTTTGATTGGCTTTTGGCTTTTGTCTTAGCTTTTTGGTTGGCTTTTGGCTGGTTGTTTGGTCAAACAGCCAAAAAAGTGTTTGGTAAATGACTTTTAAAGCAGCCGAAAAGCTGGCTTTTAAGCCAAAATGAAAAAGTTGCTCCAGCTAGCTTTTTGGGTTGCCTTTTGGCTAGTTGGCCCACTTTTTCTCTTATAAACAGCCAACAATCGATATTCAAATTTACCAAATATCTTCACAAACCGCTAGCCTTTTAAGTTAGGTTAAAAGCCAACAAAAACATCCAACATTTCCAGCTGGTCAAACAAGCCAACGAAAAAAGCTAACCGCCAACAGCTAACAGCAAATTGCCAAACACCCTATATTCTTCATCATTACTTATTGTCTATGTACTACATTGTCATTTTACTTTAACCATGCTTATTTCATACAAAAATAGCACATTTTTTTCACATCATACAAAGTTTCGTGTTAATGACTTTTAGTATGATAGTTACCATAAAATAATTCACTAAACTACAAGCATTTTTGTTTACTTGCATATGATACTTGCTATGAAGAATTATTTTAAAAAATAATTCATATTATAAAATTAAATTTATGTGCATTCGACTCTACAACTCAACTTTAAAGTAAAAATCACGTCATAACATTTATATAATAAAGTCGTGCTATTGTTGAGTAAAGTATAAAAAACTGAACACAAGAAATGAAGCTAAGTTGGGAGTACTCACAAACTGAATTCCTGTGTCATTGAGAATTCCAATCCCCGCAGAAGCAAAATTAGCTCCAACAAGAAGTTTTTGCCCAGTTAACTCGGGACTTAAGTATGGCAATGTAGGTTCTGAACCAATATGTTCGCCTGGTAACCATAACATAAACATGACACAACATTAAGTCCAACGCATAAATGATACCATTTATCACTTTGATAAGTTTGCACCTTACGACTCATATATTAGTAGTCACATGCGACAAATTTAAAAGAACAAAAAGAGTATATATAATTAAAAAAGTTACTGTATATAGCAAATCTTAGAGCATCAACCATCAACGTGCCAAAATAGCCATAGATTCGAATCCCAACCACCCCATAATATAAGTCCAAGTGTGATAGTATGAGAAGAGTCTGTGCTACATCTACACTTCTAACCCAAAGGTATCTTGAGGATGCGTGTTAGGGTATATAATATCTACTGGAGTCTAACCATTAACTTAAGCTTTAGTTTCTTGAATTTGACAATAATTACATGCATATCACCATCATCATCATCCTATTCAGTGTATCTCGCTCATAGAAAACTATGGACAGGGTCTGGGGAGGGAAGGACGGCGACAACTCATACCCGTAAAGGAGAGCACGGCCAAAAAATGTCCCCAGCTCGAGGAAGATAAAGATACGTACCTGCCACGTTAGCTGAAAAACAAGGCATAATAGATCCAATATGCACGTAAAATAAATATAAAGCTTAAAAACAAAAAAATAAACAGAACACACAAGAAACAAGAGCAAACAAGAAAGCACGAATGCCGCTAACGCTAACGATTCTAAGAAGAAAAGCCGAAGTCAAAAACTTACTAATAATATCAGGAATATTAAGGCCATTGGAGAACCTTCCAGTAGGACGATGAGTAGGATAGTCAATTCCATAAGGAGGAGAATCAGCACGAGCTTCAGTGATAAGGAAGTTGTTATTACCACTATCAACAAGTGAGTCACCAAAAACGAAGAAAGCTCTACAACAATTCTTCTTATTTTGAGCTTCCGATACTGAATTATTACAAAATAATATCAGTGTTATAAACATCAATAATAATCTACCTATTTTTTCCATTTTATTATTATTATTATATTAAAATTAATCAATTAACAAATAATAATATATTGGATGGATGGATTGAAAGCTCTTCTTAAGAGGAGTATATAAAGGTCTTAGGGAGTAGTTTGAACTTTGATCCTATTAATTGCTTTATTTTTAATTTCCCCTCTACTTAAACGGTTACATAATATGGTTTGAGTTTTGTGGACCAACCAAGATTATTGTAAGCTAGGGAAGGTGATACCTTAATGTCCTATAAATTAGTTGTTTTCAATTTTACAATTAGAATACCTTCATTAAGAATATAGCTATAAAGACCTTTCCGGTATCCTGCACAAGGTAGGGTCCGAGTGAGGGTTTTCTTTATCTTGAAAGATGCGGACAAATCATACCCGTATTCCCAATAAGGGAATAAAGGCAGATGCGCGCAAGAATATAGCTATAATTAGTTGTTTATTGTACGCGTAGCTGGTATCGGTGAACTAATAGTAACTGTTGTTTGACATACAATGTTCGATAATAACTTACTGTTGGATCATAGTTACCAGAAATCGAAAACTTTCTATCAAATCTCGTTTCAGATGCTTGGTTTCTGAAACCCTAAATTTAAAGTTTTCGAACCTGCAATTTTCAAATGGACTCTTGTGTGATGGGGTGTGTTAGAGTATATAACATATGCTGACCGGAGCTTCAACCATTAGTTTAAGCTTTTAGTTGAGTTGGTTCCTTAACAATTATGTTTCAAATGTAGGAAAATAGAATGCAGAATAAAATAAATATGAGAATAAAATAAAGATATTATTTCAAGAATATTATGCTATAGGAAATAAAGATATTTTTAATATTTAGAGTATCAAGGTTATTTTATTTCTTAATTATTTAGGTTTAGATTAATATTTTATTTTCTTATTTTTAGTCATAATCTCATGTATAAATAAAGGTAATACCTCTCATTATTAATTAATACATATCAAATATTTACCAGATTAAACCTAAACCAAATTCCGCATTATGATTTTTCACATCAAATGCCATATTGTAAGAATATCTTATTTAAAGTCTTTGACTTTAGACATATCAACCAATTACATTTACATATATATATTTGTGATATTGCCCTTTTGAGCACTAGAGTTCAAAAGAGTACTAGAATTGAACAAGAAATTTAACACAAGTTAGTTTCAGAGTAGCGGAGATTATTAAAGGCATTCTCTAATTTTTGTGTCAAAATGAAACAAACTTTATTTAATTGATCAAAGCCAATATAATAAGTGAGCAACCACCTCCTCCAGCAAATTAGCAGTGGGACCATAATAATATACTTCCTCCGTTCCATAATACTTGCATTGCTACATTTCACTTTTTTACGCAATTCAATGTACATTTTTAATCATTAATATCTTAAACTACATTTATCTAAAAATTATAAAAAATTAATATTATGAAAGTATGCGATTAGACGATTCAAACAAGATCCCACTTGACTATATTTTTACTTACATATTAGTTGCAATATATAAAATAAGTTTAAACGATGAATAGTGCACAAAATCGAAATGTAGCGAGTATTTTGGAACGGAGGAAGTACATTACCAAATTTAGGGGTAATTATTTTTGAACTATAACTTAGAAATAGCAGCAAAAATCATCATCATCATATCATCATATCATATCATATCACTAAAACAAAAAACACTTACATCATTCACCTCCAAAACTATTGAGGTGGCACCTTGTGGATGAAAATTTTCCCTCCAATTGATTAAGATGATGTCATCCTAATTTTTAAATCAACCTTATGAATTGTATTGGAAAAAAAATCGAAACTTTGAAAATTGGAGCATTTACAATGTAATTGTTCAAGAATGACTATGTGCATTGGAAGGGACAATTGGTAGCTTCTTGCCTTTTCATCTACAATTATTTGTAATTGTTCAAGTTTCCACTCTATATAATTTATATATACATGTAATTAACAATTAATTATTTACACATAACAAATTGAATTAGTAAGTAATAATAAAACAAAAAATACTATAAGCTATCCTATTCCTTGAAAAATGACAGCATACGATTATATTGAAGAAATAACATTCCTCAATGAGTCGATGGTTATTAAAACTAGAATAATACGATTGTGGAAGCCTCCAAGTTATGATGATAAGTGTGGATGGTAGTATCAAAATGTTTTTTTAGATGAAAAGGTATATTTCATTGATTTATATTAATTTTTATGCATACATGTTATTATTATTAATTATGTAATATTGTCTTACATTGTTTGATACTCCCTCCGTCCCACTTATATTGTCCACTTTGATGTGGACACGGAAAATAAGAAAGGGGTGGCAGTGGGGTATTTTAAGTGATTATAATAATTGAAAAGGTGGTAGTAGGGTATTTTAAGTGATTATAATAATTAAAAAGGTGGTAGTGGGGTATTTTAAGTGATTATAATAATTGAAAAAGTGGTGGGTGGGGTATTTTAAATAATATAAGTTGGGGTAGTTGTGGGTATTTAGGTAAAAAGTCTTTGCCAAAAATAGAAAGTGGACAATTAAAGTGGGATGACCCAAAAAGGAAATGTGGACAACTAAAGTGGGACGGAGGGAGTATATAAACTAATAAATATATTAATATCATTCATGTTTATTTCTTTTTATGTTTTACTTTTGTAGGGTGGAAAAATACGAGCAACTGTTAAAAAGTCTTTAATCAATAGATTTAATGATAAACTCATTGAAGGACATTTGCACACTATTGCCAAGTTTGGTGTTGGACAAAATAATGAAAATTACAGGACAACCAAACATCGTATAAATTGTATTAAATTATATTTGTAAAATTAAAACAAAAATAGATTTTGCTATTATATGCAATTATTAATTCAATTAAATTGAATAATTAATAATTAATAATTTATATTCTTTATTTTTAAATTATTATAGAAAAAATGAAGAAAATCGTGCATTGCACGTGAATTTTCTAGTATATACTAATTGAGAAATCACTTTTACATGTGGCATATGTAGAATGAGAATTGAGAAATTCTAATTATTTGTCACGTGTCATTTAAAATCATATTCTTTCTTATTTGCTTATTACTATCATTTACTCTAAAGTCTTTATTGCTAATTTTTAACTTTGATTAATTATTAGTATAAAACATCCTTACCTCTCCCTCACATTCATTACTTATTTTCATCATTTATTTTCACCATTCAAATATATAAGACTTTAACTCTTTATTATATTGGAAAAATTACCCAGAATAATACGACCTTTCACTGATTTCCCAAGAATAATACGAACTTTTAATTAACCACCAATAATACGAATTTTGACATGCATTTTCCGCTAACATACATGACCTATTTATAACCGGTATATAGGTCTTTTTTTGACCGTTGCTCAGCAGGTTTCATCTCGTATTATTGGTGGTTAATTGAAAGTTCGTACTACCGGTTGAAACTTGCTGAGCAACGGTCAAAAAAAGACCTGTACTACCGGTTATAAATAGGTCATGTATGCCAGCGGAAAATGCATGTCAAAGTTCGTATTATTGGTGGTTAATTGAAAGTTCGTATTATTCTTGGAAAATCAGTGAAAGGTCGTATTATTCTGAGTAATTTTTCCTATTATATTTACATACAATTCATGTGGGACTAAATTTGAATTATTTACTTTGATCAAGTATGTAATTTTTTAAATATATTTATGAAATACCTTTTTTATATCTAAATAATTAATAATTTTGCTAAGAAAAAATAATCAAAATAATTAAATTACTACATATATGTAAATCTAAAAAAATCTCGTGCATTGCACGGGTAATACACCAGTATACAATAAATTTGAAGTATCATTTATGTATTTTTATTATTTTTTTTGGAATTTTGAGGCATTAAAACAAATAATTAAACTAAAAAAGTAATGTCAACTAGTGTTATGGCTCTTAAATTTAGAGGATCATATACAATCGAATATCTTCCACGTGCTAAAAATTTCCACCCCTGAACTTAAGTACTTTACCTACCAATGTGCCAACATTATTAACCATTGGAGACTAAATAGTTCCTAACCATATGTAGGGGTGAAAGTTCGGTGTTTGGTTTGGATTATACACAAATTCAAATCAAACCAAATTAAATTCGGTGTTGATTTTTTCAGTCCAAATCCAAATCATATTTTTTATAATACAAATTGAACCAAACCAAAATTTAAAATTTCAATCCAAATTGCACCGAATTAGCCGAATTGCACCGAATTAGTCCAATTTGACCAAATTTAAAAGTTTCAAAAGTAGTTCCATTGACAAAATCGATTTTAATAGAAAATTTCAACAATAGGTCATTCATTACAAATTAAAAGTATTCATTAAAAATAGACAACAAATACATTCAATGAAAGTTAAACAAACATCTATTATCAAATGCATACGAAAAAAATACATCTATTAAAAGAACATCTATTAAGTAATTAAACGAAAAACATACAGACATCAAAGTTAATATTATCAACTTTATAAGGATAGAAGACTATAACAAACATATATTAAACGAAAAAACGAACGAAATTACTATAAAAATAAACAAAACTACAAGAAAAAGTAAATGTAAAATAACAAATAAATTAAAGAGATGACAGTAACAACATACAGAAAAACAACAAATAAATCAAAAATAACAAATTACAACAAATAAATCTAAATCTAAAATAAAAGAGAGAAAAACAAATGAATGGAAGTTCCATTAGATATAAATGTGCGTGCACGTTATCGACGATACAAACATGCTGTAGTATATCAAGGGAAGTTCCATTGGAGCAGTGGTTCACATATTATTGCATATGATCCCCTAAACGAACCTTACAAGTGCAATTTAATTCCTTTCCCAGGAGAATTTCACTATGTGAGGCCTTGTTAAAACGGAAGAAACATACTCTTATAGTTGTGTTGATGTGATTGGTGGATATATGCACGGAGCAATTCGTATTTTAAATGAGTATCATGTAAGTGAACTTATAGATTATGAGAAGAAAATATGGTGTTTTAAGTATAAAGTAGATATCGATCATTTTGGATTTGTTTTCTTGAGCCAAATCAATGGAAGTCACGTTGGATTTAAAAAGCACAGCTATCCTGAGAAGCTTTCTATACTTGAGGTAGACAATCAATCATCTAAAGAAGTTCTAAATCATTTTGACCATGATATCTTATTCATATATGAGACACCTTCTTGGCCGACATCTATATCATTACTTTCTTGCAAATAACAACTTTTATGCATATTGAATTTGTCTATTTTATTGTTATTTTGTATGAAAAATTTAAAGTCAATATTATGAGTTTTATGACTAATAAATTAATTTTTTAAAGTATTTTATGTTATTATCTTTTTGTTTTATTTCAGAAATTTAAGTTACATTTAATATTATTTTTTTTCCTATGAAAAATGATACTACAATATATAGCAACAGTTGTTGCGGGTAAGCCACATTCAATAGAATTGATAGTTATTTGTAGTTTAACCCTTATATTATTTTGATATGGCAAATATTCACTTAGTTGTATAAATACTATTGTCAATTTGGCATGTGTAATAAGGGCTTAAAATGGGAGTCTAGCGGACCAGCCCATTGAACACTCCTAATTAAGCGCAACGGTTCCATCTGGCTAATTCTTACATTTAATATTAATTTTTTTCCTACCACTTTTTTTTACTAATTCTTAAGTGAGACAGTCTCATAATGCTACCACTTTTTTCACCAATTCTTAAATGAGCCGGTCTCATGGTGAGACCATCTTTATTGGGCTAGCCCAATACACAAATTAGTAAAAAACAGCTCATTTTGTATGAGACCATCTCATCATTAGACAGCTCCAAATAATAGCTCATTTCTTCAATTAATTACTTTATGAACCAATTATTCCACAATTTGAAGATACTAAACATATATTGTCGGCAAGTACTAGATTTTGGTGACGACTCTTTATTCTAATCGCGAACGATAACTTGTTACTCACCAGTCACTACTCACTAGTTCCATCTGGCTATTGGGACCTAATTACTTTTGTAGATTTATTTTTCCCCACGACGACTTTTGGGTGTTTTGTTCCCATTTATTAATTCCAAATTCTTTTTTTTCTTAAGGAAAAATATAATCAATAGGAATCTTATTTGAATCGTCTAATTGCATATATGTGATGGATTTTGAGTTAAATGTGAGCGTTTTAAGCAGTATATAGTTATAGACTTATAGTGGCTTGTCTTATATGTGGCATCCTAATATTAAGATAGCCACATATGAGACGCGCTGAATAGTTTAATGGGAATTGACCAAATTTTAATCTCATTCCCTATCTCATTTTTTTAATCTCATTCCTATTAATTGAACACAGAATATTCACATTTTAAAATTTTTATTTCCATTTTTATCCTAAATTTCCTTTTACCAAAAACACCCGGAGTGCATTAGCTTTGAATATGATTTTTAAGAAAGGTTTTGACATATTGTGAAGGAAGGACAATTCAGCTCTAACAAACTGGTGTTCTCGTTCCATCATAAATCATAAATCATCATAAATACTATTAAAAGAACTGTATAATGACAAATGGCAGCTCTTTAGAGCTTTGCCAAATGTCATGATTTTACAGGACTTTATTTGATTGCGTGACATAAAGTTATCCAGTTGACAAATATTTTCTGAAAAATTATAATTATAATTAAATTAAACTTAAACATAAGTTGTAATTTTTTTAAGACATCTTATAACTGTTAAAATTAATCTTTGATTTAACTTTAAAGATATGTCTTTTATTTATTTTAGTAAATTAAATTTTATTATAAATAACAATTTAAAATATTCATGTATTACACGGGTTTCTATACTAGTTAAACTAATAATTGGAAAATAAGGTTGTTCTATATCAAATTTTATATACTTAAATAATTGGTATTATGTCAGAACCATATTTAGGTAGAAATTGACCAGTTTAAAATCAAAATTGATCGTTTATAGGTCAAAATTAATTTTTTTTTATTTTAATTGATTTGTTTAAGGTTACTTTACGTTGAAATTGATACCTTTAAGGTCAAAATTGATAAATGCCCCAAAATGAAAAAAACAAGGAAAAGCATATAAGGTTGTTTACACACGCAAATTGGGTCAAAATTGATATGCCCCAAGTTTTTGTCAAAAAATGAAAGCAATAAGTAATTATTCAGCTAGTCACCTGAGAGACCATCTCTTTGAAAGACGTCTCTCAGGCCCAGCCCAATATACTTTAACTTCCACTTACTGTATTTTAATACCTTACTTATTATGTTATCCTTAACGCTTACTTACAATACACTTAATGCCCACCAAAAAAGTACTTACATTGCCTATTTACAATATTCTTAATGCCAAACTCCCAGTTTGAACTCTTATTCAGTCCGTTTTTAGAAAAGGTTTTTTATGGGTTAGGTTAAAAATAGACTAGGCCGAAAGCGAGCTCTACTATAATTAAAATGAAGTGGGATGGATAACAGAATTATTATTAATGACAATGTCAATTTAAATTTATTAATGTTTCTATAATTTAATTATTATAATGATAATTAATTGATATTTTATCAATGGGAATTAAAAAAAATTTCACAAATTCTTGTGAGAGACGGTCTCTTTGAGAGACCATCTCTAATTGGGTCGGCCCATAAAAGAAAATGTAGAGTAAGACTAAAAATAATGTAACACCCCTGAATTTCCGACCCTTAAACGAAACCAAAATCGTAAAGGAAAGGAGGAAATTCGGGTGTTACATAAAAAGAAAGAAAAAGAAAAAAAAGATAAAAGAGAAATACTCGAATAAACATTCAAGATTAACTTTGAAGGAGATGAATGAGTAGAAATTTTGGCAGCACCTCCTCTAAAACTTGAGGGTGTGACCAAGGTAAAATAATCAAGACAACACAACAAAAATAATCCAAGGCCTCAATATCATCCAAAGTATGTCACGACGGAATGAATCATCGTCGGCTCATCAAATCATCAAGTCGAATACGGATCGTGGTTCCAGTGTTAACGCATCGGTTATAAGGCTACAAAAGAACTATTCTTACAATCATACATCCAAAAGTTACGCAGCGGACTATAAATTTACAAGGAATCACATGGCTCAAAAAGAGAAAGTGATTATACAACCCAAAATTAACAATTAATAAAAGAGCTACAACGTTAGACTAATCATATAGTCATTGTTATAATCGCACTCCACTCTTCCCCAAAGCCAAGCCAAAAGCTCCTATACCTGCTATGCCAAGCTATGATCCTCCTGCTGCTCAACATAATGACCATAGTCAAATGTGTCATAGCAGGAACATCATAGAGAGTCATGAACAAACACAACACATACACGTCAGTAATCAATGAACTTATAATAACCATAATCATAGCACAAGGATAGGCAATGGTATAACACAGTAATAATGAATCTACTCCTCTGTCTAAACACTTCTATTAACTCGTGAGTTCCCTTTCAAAATACTAATCTCTCGGAGCATATTCAAAGATAGTGGATCTTCTCTATTCGTGGCATGGTGACATGGCCAAGGACGTTATCGGCCACCCGGCGTCCATGGTAAAGTACGAGCTCATACCCCCTCCAGCTGACCCTCTCGGGTCCTACCTTCGGGAAACTAATACACTGGGGTACCAATCCAGCGAAGAGGCAACCATATTGGGGTTTGCAAGGCCCGCATGGTGACGCCTCAGTCAAGGGGCGTTATCGGCCACCCGGCGCCCAATGACTAAAGTATGCTCATACCCCCCTTACGGTGGTCCCGTCGAACCTCACCTAGGGGACTATTAATCAACCAGATATAATCCAGCTAAGTCACGCCAACTAATCATACTCAAGGTTCCATAATTAGGTAATCGCTTCGATACTACACGCAACCATAGTGCGTTCTCTTCTATCTAAAAACTTGTTCTCTTAATCTCCTTATACTTTCATCCTACTTGCCTATACCACTATTAGGGCTATTCGGTAGCATAGTTGACAATTTAAAATTCTATTATGATGCCACAAAAATCACAAAGTATCAACAATATCTTGAAACGATGAATATGATAAATTAATTACTGCGTGTACGTACCTGCAAGCGTCACTGCACGACCCAAAAATCACAAAATCACCCAACTAAGACTCTACTTTCCTCTTATGAATTGGGAACCTATACAAGTTAGGAATAGAACTAATAAGTTCTCTTAACTACTTTGTCATGCCAGCTAAAAACCAAAGTACTATCATCCTTATAAGATCAGTTTCCAATTACTTTAGCATACACATATCTCATTCACTAAAGTCGAAGTTACTAGCTCACTAAAACATTAGTCCTTCCATCAATTAGAAAGAAAAGGCAGTGAGCGAGTCGTTCTTTAACATTAACCAAATTTGAGTCACATCGATCCACGTTACTTTAAGATAACATAGCAATCCACACATAACTCTTACAATGTTAATGTAGTGCTAATATGACGATAATGACCATTCTTTAGGTTATCACATCGCGATAAGATTCATTATATTATCCAAGGTTAGAACGAACTATAATCAAGACGTCATAGCGAGTAACTTTAATAATTCTCAACAAGTCGACAATATGCTTATAACCTTACTAATATTATTTATTTATAAGTTCGATAACCTAGTAAGAGTACTAGTAATCAACATTAATAATTTCTTTTACTTTGACAAGGTCAATTAAAATTTCCATGCCTAATTAGACTCCTACATTCAATCACAAATAAAGTTACTCATGTACTAAAACACCATCATTGGTAATTCATATCTAAATCCAAACCCAAGTCATTTCAAGTTCAAGAAATCACACCTTCAAGTACTAACCATACTAAGATTCAAGGAATTAATACAAAAATTAACATACAACCCATAAATTTCAAATCACACCTCAACCTCAAGTCATAAACATGCTCAATTTTAATTAAACTATTACCTACAAATAGATTCACAAAAAAAAAAAGAACAAACCAACATCCAACTCAAAACATTTAATAAAATCCCAATTAAAAAAACTTAGAAAAATAATTTAGAGAGAATAAGAGATGGCTCACAATGGAGACTAAGAAAAGGCTTAAGAAGTGGTGGTTCTTGTGGTGGTGTTGGCGTAGGTAGAGCACGGCGTGGTGGGGCCCAAACAGGACAGCTGCCGCCGCTCCAAAGGACGAAAATGCAGCAACAGCTGCTCGTGGAGGGGCTGGTTCGCTGGTTGCTGCCGTGGGGAGTAAGAAACGGCCGGTTCTGCCGGCTGTTGCTGGTGTCACGGTGGCGTAGCTAGGCCGATTGTGCGTGAGGGATGAGTGAGAAAGGAGAAGGGAAGAAGGAAGGGGATGGTGACGGCTACTCTATCAAAAAAAATGAGGGTTTTTGTCTCACTTAAGAATAAAACCCTACTTCACTTATTTATCTTATTTATTTACTTTTCTAAATTAATTTTCTCACAAGACCCAAATAAGACAACTCACATTCGTTTTGTTCATATATTCTTTTAATACGATTATAGTTGTATGATTCGGACCTCTTTATCTAAGAAATCGTGACTACATTTCCAATATATATATAATATTTAAATTTGTATGAAAAAGAAATTAATTAAACTAATTCAGAATAATTAAATATATTTGCAAAATCTTTAAAAGTTATTAAAATATTACTTAATTACGTTATTAAATCTCGGGGTGTTACAGGCTACCCCCCTTAAAATAAGTTTCGTCCCCGAAACTTGAGTAACCAAGGTATTATTCATGAAAATTTAGACTTCTCATATCTCAAGGAGGTGTCTTTAGCGATTTCAAGCTTAAGAATTGGCTCAAGGATCATGACTTTATTGCCACTAATTACGAAAGGATACTCAATTCATGAGGATATTCGTACATTTTTCATTCCGAGTATTTATAGTTAGCTAAAATGACTTAAACAACTAATCAAGAGCATGTAAAAATCACACAAAATGATTCAAACAATCAATCGAAAGCATGTAGATATCACGCAATTTAGTTCAACAAACAATCAAAAGCATGTAAGTTTGTAATAGATTGTTATCATAGATAAAAAAAAACAAAAAGAAACGTGCAAATGCGTGCAAACGCGCGAAAATCTATTGCATTCTACCCCCCTTAAAATAAGTTTCGTCCCCGAAACTCACTAACCTCGGGAAAAGGTGCGGGTATTTCTCGCGCATGGAATTCTCAGTTTCCCACGTTGCCTCCTGTGTGCGCTGGTTAGACCATAGAACTTTCACCATCTTTATATCTTTTCTCTTTGTACTGCGCACCTTAGAATCTAGGATCTCGATAGGCTTCTCCTCATACGACAGGTTATCATCAAGGTCTAAGGGTTCGGGATCTAGCACATGCGATTTATCGGGGATATATCGCTTTAGCTGCGAAATATGAAACACATTATGGACCTTACCCAACTCATTGGGTAATGCTAGTCTGTAAGCGACCTTTCCCACCTTCTCTGTGACCTCATAAGGTCCTATAAACTTTGGGCTCAACTTTCCCTTTTTGCCAAACCTCATCACTCCCTTCATCGGTGAAACTCTCAATAACACATAATCCCCTACAGCAAACTCATCAGGTCTCCTCTTAAGATCTGCGTAGGACTTTTGTCGATCCTGGGCCGCCTTAAGTCTTTCCCGAATCATTTTTACTTGATCAGTCATCTCCTCTAACATAGCTGGACCTAAAGTGACAGATTCACTAAAATCGTCCCAACATACTGGATTACGACATCGACGACCATATAAGGCTTCGAAAGGTGCCATCTGGATGCTTGCTTGGTAACTATTATTGTATGAAAATTCCACCATGTCCAAGCACTCATCCCAAGATCCTTGCCTATCCAAAGCTACCGCTCGCAACATATCTTCAAGTGTTCTATTTGTGCGTTCAGTTTGCCCATCAGTAGCCGGATGAAAAGATGTGCTCCTAAGGAGTTCTGTACCCAAAGCTTTCTGAAATGCTTCCCAAAATTTGGACACATACCTAGTATCGCGATCAGACACTATAGATCTTGGAACACCATGATACCGCACAACATTCTTAAGGTAAGCTCGAGCCAACTGATCCATATCCCACTGGTTATTCATCGGAATGAACCTAGCACTCTTGGTGAGTCTATCCACGATCACCCATAACGTATCATTTCCCGACCTAGTCCTCGGTAAACCCAAAACAAAATCCATAGATATGTCATCCCATTTCCATACAGGAATATCCAAAGGTTGGAGTAAACCTGCAGGCCTCTTATGCTCACTCTTTACTTTCTGGCAGGTCAAACACTTGGAAACAAACTCAGCAATATCTCTTTTCATCCCAGACCACCAAAAAGTTTGCTTCAAGTCTTGGTACATTTTATCTCCTCCTGGATGAACAGAGTATTTTGAATAATGAGCCTCTGACAAGATCTTATCCTTAAGCTCTGTGCAAGAAGAAGGTACACACCATCGGCCCTTGTATCGAAGGCTACCATCCTCGAATATCGTGAATCCCTCGGCTTTCCCTTCTTTAACCTGTTCCCTCGTTTTCTCCAATAAGGAGTCACCCACTTGATTTGTTAAAATTTCCTCAAAAATTGAAGGTCGGATGCATAAGGCTGCTAACCGCGACTCTAGCTCTCCATGCTGCACAATCTCAAGATTCAATCTCTCCATGTCTCTCTGCAACTCTCTGGGGACAGTCAAGGAGGCTATGGAATGACTGGTTTTCCTACTCAAAGCATCGGCTACCACGTTAGCCTTACCCTCATGGTAATTAAACTCCACATCATAGTCATTAATTAACTCTAGCCACCTTCGTTGCCTCATATTCAAATTTGGTTGCGTATACAAGTATCGCAAGCTCTCATGATCAGTATAAATCTTGCACTTCACTCCATACAAGTAATGTCTCCAAATTTTCAAAGCAAAGACAATGGCTGCTAGCTCCAAATCATGAGTCGGGTAATTGACTTCATGTGGTTTAAGTTGTCGTGACGCGTACGCAATAACCTTTCGATCTTGCATCAACACACACCCTAACCCATTTTTCGAGGCATCACTATACACAAGATATTCAGATTTGCTATCTGGAAGGGTTAAAACTGGTGCAGTAGTCAATCTCTCCTTCAATGTTTGGAAGGCTTTCTCACTCTCCGCAGTCCACTGAAATTTCTTGTCTTTCTTCATCAAATTGGTCATCGGTTGAGCAATCTTTGAGAAATCCTTTACAAATCTTCTATAATAACCAGCTAAACCCAGAAAACTTCGAATCTCGGTCACATTTTTCGGCGTAGGCCAATCTCTCACCGCCTCAATCTTAGCTGGATCCACGGTAACTCCCTCCTTGGATACAAAATGCCCCAGGAATGATACTTTCTCAAGCCAAAATTCACACTTAGAAAATTTGGCATACAATTGATTCTCCCGAAGTATCTGCAATACTTTCCTCAAATGCTGCTCATGCTCTCCCTTATCCTTCGAATACACTAAGATATCATCAATAAAGACCACGACGAACTTATCAAGACATGCACTAAATACCCGATTCATCAGACACATAAAAGCTGCCGGTGCATTCGTCAACCCAAATGGCATCACTGTAAACTCAAAATGCCCATAGCGAGTCCTAAAGGCCGTCTTAGGTACATCACTTTCCGCTATTCTCAGCTGATGATAGCCAGATCTCAGGTCAATCTTGGAAAACATTCCAGCCCCCTTTAGTTGGTCAAACAAGTCGTCAATTCTCGGTAGAGGATATTTATTCTTCACCGTAACCTTGTTCAACTCACGGTAATCTATGCACAGTCTCATACTCCCGTCCTTCTTGCGAACAAACAACACAGGCGCCCCCCAAGGTGAAACACTCGGTCGTATGTACCCCTTCTCCAACAACTCTTCTAATTGTTTTCTCAATTCTTCCATCTCTGCTGGTGCCATCCTATAAGGCGCTCTGGATATGGGTCCCGCCCCCGGTACTAAGTCTATGGTAAATTCAAAGTCTCGAGCAGGTGGCATTCCCGGTATTTCATCTGGAAAGACGTCTACAAACTCGTTTACAACAGGAACTGACTCAGGGGTCACAACCTCGTCCCCTACCCTTCGAACATGACACAAGTAACATGGTAACCCCCGTCTAAGCAACCTTTTCATCCTCAAAGATGATACTACTTTAGCTCGAAACCCCGTAGTGTCTTTACTATACTTCACCCTCTTTCCTTTAGGCCCTACAAGCCTTACTTCTTGTTTGTCACACTCAATCTCTGCTTTGAAATGACATAACCAATCCATCCCGAGAATAATGCCTAAGTCATCCATGTCAAGCTCGTAACAATCACTAGGGAAAACAACCCCCCCTATGGTCAAAGGAACTCCTCTATACAGCCTAGTACACTGGAACAACTCTCCTGATGGAATCGCTACGACATTAGAGGTGGGTTCGGGTTCTTTTAATCCTAACTCCTCAATCTTTGATGTGCATACAAAAGAATCAGATGCTCCAGTATCAAACAATACTTTAACAGGCACGGAGTTCAAATGGATAGTACCTGTCACCACATCTTTCGCGGACTCTGCTTCCTTGCTATTGATGGCGGTCAACCTTCCATTCGTTGGATGTGCTACAGTCGTACTGGCTCCTCCATTGCCATTCCCGGTATTGTTCTCACCAAATCCTCTCGTCTTGAAGCTACTTTGAGGAGTGCGGTTTCCATTCCAATCCCTATGTTGGTACAACTTCCTACCATTGTGATCGTTCCCATTCCTGTTATTTTCGAAATTTCCCGGTCTAGAGCTTTGTTGGCCACTATGTTTTTGAGCTGGATGTCCATGCTTTGCAAAGCACTCGTACTCTCGGTGTCCTAGCTTGCCACAGTATTTGCATTCCACCGGATTCCCGTTACAGTCTTTCCCTGGGTGGTTGTTGGGACACTTGGCGCAAAAGAAGACCCTCTCCCTGCCATGGCGGTCTTTGAGCATCTTCCGGTCATGGGCACCTCCCAACTGAGGCTTGCCATTTCTACCATTCCCGTTGTGTGGTTCATTGAAGTTGCGATGCCTCTTGCTGTTATGAAAGTTGTTTTGTGAAGGGAAGCTCTCCTTCCTTTTCTCCCCACTGGTGGCTGCCATATTACTCATCTCAGGCCTTTTTCCTTTGCCCATCTTGATCAAACTCCCAACTTGTGCAGCTCTTTGGTACATGGCGTCCAAAGTGGTATATCTGTCGCTATCGATGTGAACTTGTATCTCATTCACCAATCCCAACTCGAACCTTTGCATCCTTTTTTCTTCAGTGGGGACGTCGCCAGGGCAATATTTGACATATTCCATGAATTTCTTGTAGTATTCATCCACGGACATTTCACCCATCTCAAGCCTTGCAAATTCATTAGACTTTTGCTTCCTGATGTGCGGTGGGTAAAACTTTTCTCGAATCAGCGTCTTAAAATCCTTCCAACTTAGCGGATTATCGGGATCACTCATTACGCTATCTCTTGCATTCGACCACCAATAATCTGCCTCCTCTTGAAGGTAGAATGCAGCCTGGTCTACCCTCAAGTTCTCAGGGCATTGCACCACATTAAACAGTTTGTCAAATTCTCGCAACCAACTTTCCAATGCTGCGGGTTCCCCAACTCCTGAGTACGTTGGAGGTTTGTTCTGAGAGATCCTCTTGCTCATAGAGGAAGCTGTCTCTACGGTCGACTTAGACTTTGATTTCCGCTCCTCAGCCAGTTCCATAACTAGCTCACGTAATGCCTTGTTGGAGGTGCGACGTCTCAAGCGCTTGCTAGATAAAGGAGGCATTTCCTGCTAACATCATATCCAACACGAACATAAGTTTACTCTTTCATATAGGCTAAAATGTCGAGGAAAAGCGGTATCGAGGTTAAAACTCATGATCTAAACTTAACTACATGCATACACCCACCCATGATGATCAACCTTATACTATATTACTCTTATCTTCATTCTCAGTTGCAAATACGAGTTATATAAGTTGGGCTCACAAGATTTCCTAATGGGCAGTTGGAAGACGGAAAACACGTATAGGAACTGAAAATTATCATACATAATTCCTGAGCACCTAACACATAATGCAAGGTTCAAGTTAACATCATATTTTAGGGTCAGAATACAGATTTAGTAGGTTGTACCGACGGATTTCTAACATTAAATAATGCTCGATATAGCAAGGGTCGTAACAAGCGTCTATTAAGCAAGCCAAAGTTTGTAAGAATGTCATAAGTATGAACAAATTACACTTATGAATATAACACCAGGCTATTAAACTTATTCTACTTATGCACATGCAATGATCACCACAATGCAACCATAATTCGTAAATCTATCCAAAATCTACCCCAGCTCTCACGCGCAACGTTAACTACAACTGATTCTTAAATGTTTAAAGACTTTAAAACATAAGCGTCAAAGAAGGAACCACTGGCTCTGATACCACCTGTAACACCCCTGAATTTCCGACCCTTAAACGAAACCAAAATCGTAAAGGAAAGGAGGAAATTCGGGTGTTACATAAAAAGAAAGAAAAAGAAAAAAAAGATAAAAGAGAAATACTCGAATAAACATTCAAGATTAACTTTGAAGGAGATGAATGAGTAGAAATTTTGGCAGCACCTCCTCTAAAACTTGAGGGTGTGACCAAGGTAAAATAATCAAGACAACACAACAAAAATAATCCAAGGCCTCAATATCATCCAAAGTATGTCACGACGGAATGAATCATCGTCGGCTCATCAAATCATCAAGTCGAATACGGATCGTGGTTCCAGTGTTAACGCATCGGTTATAAGGCTACAAAAGAACTATTCTTACAATCATACATCCAAAAGTTACGCAGCGGACTATAAATTTACAAGGAATCACATGGCTCAAAAAGAGAAAGTGATTATACAACCCAAAATTAACAATTAATAAAAGAGCTACAACGTTAGACTAATCATATAGTCATTGTTATAATCGCACTCCACTCTTCCCCAAAGCCAAGCCAAAAGCTCCTATACCTGCTATGCCAAGCTATGATCCTCCTGCTGCTCAACATAATGACCATAGTCAAATGTGTCATAGCAGGAACATCATAGAGAGTCATGAACAAACACAACACATACACGTCAGTAATCAATGAACTTATAATAACCATAATCATAGCACAAGGATAGGCAATGGTATAACACAGTAATAATGAATCTACTCCTCTGTCTAAACACTTCTATTAACTCGTGAGTTCCCTTTCAAAATACTAATCTCTCGGAGCATATTCAAAGATAGTGGATCTTCTCTATTCGTGGCATGGTGACATGGCCAAGGACGTTATCGGCCACCCGGCGTCCATGGTAAAGTACGAGCTCATACCCCCTCCAGCTGACCCTCTCGGGTCCTACCTTCGGGAAACTAATACACTGGGGTACCAATCCAGCGAAGAGGCAACCATATTGGGGTTTGCAAGGCCCGCATGGTGACGCCTCAGTCAAGGGGCGTTATCGGCCACCCGGCGCCCAATGACTAAAGTATGCTCATACCCCCCTTACGGTGGTCCCGTCGAACCTCACCTAGGGGACTATTAATCAACCAGATATAATCCAGCTAAGTCACGCCAACTAATCATACTCAAGGTTCCATAATTAGGTAATCGCTTCGATACTACACGCAACCATAGTGCGTTCTCTTCTATCTAAAAACTTGTTCTCTTAATCTCCTTATACTTTCATCCTACTTGCCTATACCACTATTAGGGCTATTCGGTAGCATAGTTGACAATTTAAAATTCTATTATGATGCACAAAAATCACAAAGTATCAACAATATCTTGAAACGATGAATATGATAAATTAATTACTGCGTGTACGTACCTGCAAGCGTCACTGCACGACCCAAAAATCACAAAATCACCCAACTAAGACTCTACTTTCCTCTTATGAATTGGGAACCTATACAAGTTAGGAATAGAACTAATAAGTTCTCTTAACTACTTTGTCATGCCAGCTAAAAACCAAAGTACTATCATCCTTATAAGATCAGTTTCCAATTACTTTAGCATACACATATCTCATTCACTAAAGTCGAAGTTACTAGCTCACTAAAACATTAGTCCTTCCATCAATTAGAAAGAAAAGGCAGTGAGCGAGTCGTTCTTTAACATTAACCAAATTTGAGTCACATCGATCCACGTTACTTTAAGATAACATAGCAATCCACACATAACTCTTACAATGTTAATGTAGTGCTAATATGACGATAATGACCATTCTTTAGGTTATCACATCGCGATAAGATTCATTATATTATCCAAGGTTAGAACGAACTATAATCAAGACGTCATAGCGAGTAACTTTAATAATTCTCAACAAGTCGACAATATGCTTATAACCTTACTAATATTATTTATTTATAAGTTCGATAACCTAGTAAGAGTACTAGTAATCAACATTAATAATTTCTTTTACTTTGACAAGGTCAATTAAAATTTCCATGCCTAATTAGACTCCTACATTCAATCACAAATAAAGTTACTCATGTACTAAAACACCATCATTGGTAATTCATATCTAAATCCAAACCCAAGTCATTTCAAGTTCAAGAAATCACACCTTCAAGTACTAACCATACTAAGATTCAAGGAATTAATACAAAAATTAACATACAACCCATAAATTTCAAATCACACCTCAACCTCAAGTCATAAACATGCTCAATTTTAATTAAACTATTACCTACAAATAGATTCACAAAAAAAAAAAAGAACAAACCAACATCCAACTCAAAACATTTAATAAAATCCCAATTAAAAAAACTTAGAAAAATAATTTAGAGAGAATAAGAGATGGCTCACAATGGAGACTAAGAAAAGGCTTAAGAAGTGGTGGTTCTTGTGGTGGTGTTGGCGTAGGTAGAGCACGGCGTGGTGGGGCCCAAACAGGACAGCTGCCGCCGCTCCAAAGGACGAAAATGCAGCAACAGCTGCTCGTGGAGGGGCTGGTTCGCTGGTTGCTGCCGTGGGGAGTAAGAAACGGCCGGTTCTGCCGGCTGTTGCTGGTGTCACGGTGGCGTAGCTAGGCCGATTGTGCGTGAGGGATGAGTGAGAAAGGAGAAGGGAAGAAGGAAGGGGATGGTGACGGCTACTCTATCAAAAAAAATGAGGGTTTTTGTCTCACTTAAGAATAAAACCCTACTTCACTTATTTATCTTATTTATTTACTTTTCTAAATTAATTTTCTCACAAGACCCAAATAAGACAACTCACATTCGTTTTGTTCATATATTCTTTTAATACGATTATAGTCGTATGATTCGGACCTCTTTATCTAAGAAATCGTGACTACATTTCCAATATATATATAATATTTAAATTTGTATGAAAAAGAAATTAATTAAACTAATTCAGAATAATTAAATATATTTGCAAAATCTTTAAAAGTTATTAAAATATTACTTAATTACGTTATTAAATCTCGGGGTGTTACAGGCTACCCCCCTTAAAATAAGTTTCGTCCCCGAAACTTGAGTAACCAAGGTATTATTCATGAAAATTTAGACTTCTCATATCTCAAGGAGGTGTCTTTAGCGATTTCAAGCTTAAGAATTGGCTCAAGGATCATGACTTTATTGCCACTAATTACGAAAGGATACTCAATTCATGAGGATATTCGTACATTTTTCATTCCGAGTATTTATAGTTAGCTAAAATGACTTAAACAACTAATCAAGAGCATGTAAAAATCACACAAAATGATTCAAACAATCAATCGAAAGCATGTAGATATCACGCAATTTAGTTCAACAAACAATCAAAAGCATGTAAGTTTGTAATAGATTGTTATCATAGATAAAAAAAAACAAAAAGAAACGTGCAAATGCGTGCAAACGCGCGAAAATCTATTGCATTCTACCCCCCTTAAAATAAGTTTCGTCCCCGAAACTCACTAACCTCGGGAAAAGGTGCGGGTATTTCTCGCGCATGGAATTCTCAGTTTCCCACGTTGCCTCCTGTGTGCGCTGGTTAGACCATAGAACTTTCACCATCTTTATATCTTTTCTCCTTGTACTGCGCACCTTAGAATCTAGGATCTCGATAGGCTTCTCCTCATACGACAGGTTATCATCAAGGTCTAAGGGTTCGGGATCTAGCACATGCGATTTATCGGGGATATATCGCTTTAGCTGCGAAATATGAAACACATTATGGACCTTACCCAACTCATTGGGTAATGCTAGTCTGTAAGCGACCTTTCCCACCTTCTCTGTGACCTCATAAGGTCCTATAAACTTTGGGCTCAACTTTCCCTTTTTGCCAAACCTCATCACTCCCTTCATCGGTGAAACTCTCAATAACACATAATCCCCTACAGCAAACTCATCAGGTCTCCTCTTAAGATCTGCGTAGGACTTTTGTCGATCCTGGGCCGCCTTAAGTCTTTCCCGAATCATTTTTACTTGATCAGTCATCTCCTCTAACATAGCTGGACCTAAAGTGACAGATTCACTAAAATCGTCCCAACATACTGGATTACGACATCGACGACCATATAAGGCTTCGAAAGGTGCCATCTGGATGCTTGCTTGGTAACTATTATTGTATGAAAATTCCACCATGTCCAAGCACTCATCCCAAGATCCTTGCCTATCCAAAGCTACCGCTCGCAACATATCTTCAAGTGTTCTATTTGTGCGTTCAGTTTGCCCATCAGTAGCCGGATGAAAAGATGTGCTCCTAAGGAGTTCTGTACCCAAAGCTTTCTGAAATGCTTCCCAAAATTTGGACACATACCTAGTATCGCGATCAGACACTATAGATCTTGGAACACCATGATACCGCACAACATTCTTAAGGTAAGCTCGAGCCAACTGATCCATATCCCACTGGTTATTCATCGGAATGAACCTAGCACTCTTGGTGAGTCTATCCACGATCACCCATAACGTATCATTTCCCGACCTAGTCCTCGGTAAACCCAAAACAAAATCCATAGATATGTCATCCCATTTCCATACAGGAATATCCAAAGGTTGGAGTAAACCTGCAGGCCTCTTATGCTCACTCTTTACTTTCTGGCAGGTCAAACACTTGGAAACAAACTCAGCAATATCTCTTTTCATCCCAGACCACCAAAAAGTTTGCTTCAAGTCTTGGTACATTTTATCTCCTGGATGAACAGAGTATTTTGAATAATGAGCCTCTGACAAGATCTTATCCTTAAGCTCTGTGCAAGAAGAAGGTACACACCATCGGCCCTTGTATCGAAGGCTACCATCCTCGAATATCGTGAATCCCTCGGCTTTCCCTTCTTTAACCTGTTCCCTCGTTTTCTCCAATAAGGAGTCACCCACTTGATTTGTTAAAATTTCCTCAAAAATTGAAGGTCGGATGCATAAGGCTGCTAACCGCGACTCTAGCTCTCCATGCTGCACAATCTCAAGATTCAATCTCTCCATGTCTCTCTGCAACTCTCTGGGGACAGTCAAGGAGGCTATGGAATGACTGGTTTTCCTACTCAAAGCATCGGCTACCACGTTAGCCTTACCCTCATGGTAATTAAACTCCACATCATAGTCATTAATTAACTCTAGCCACCTTCGTTGCCTCATATTCAAATTTGGTTGCGTATACAAGTATCGCAAGCTCTCATGATCAGTATAAATCTTGCACTTCACTCCATACAAGTAATGTCTCCAAATTTTCAAAGCAAAGACAATGGCTGCTAGCTCCAAATCATGAGTCGGGTAATTGACTTCATGTGGTTTAAGTTGTCGTGACGCGTACGCAATAACCTTTCGATCTTGCATCAACACACACCCTAACCCATTTTTCGAGGCATCACTATACACAAGATATTCAGATTTGCTATCTGGAAGGGTTAAAACTGGTGCAGTAGTCAATCTCTCCTTCAATGTTTGGAAGGCTTTCTCACTCTCCGCAGTCCACTGAAATTTCTTGTCTTTCTTCATCAAATTGGTCATCGGTTGAGCAATCTTTGAGAAATCCTTTACAAATCTTCTATAATAACCAGCTAAACCCAGAAAACTTCGAATCTCGGTCACATTTTTCGGCGTAGGCCAATCTCTCACCGCCTCAATCTTAGCTGGATCCACGGTAACTCCCTCCTTGGATACAAAATGCCCCAGGAATGATACTTTCTCAAGCCAAAATTCACACTTAGAAAATTTGGCATACAATTGATTCTCCCGAAGTATCTGCAATACTTTCCTCAAATGCTGCTCATGCTCTCCCTTATCCTTCGAATACACTAAGATATCATCAATAAAGACCACGACGAACTTATCAAGACATGCACTAAATACCCGATTCATCAGACACATAAAAGCTGCCGGTGCATTCGTCAACCCAAATGGCATCACTGTAAACTCAAAATGCCCATAGCGAGTCCTAAAGGCCGTCTTAGGTACATCACTTTCCGCTATTCTCAGCTGATGATAGCCAGATCTCAGGTCAATCTTGGAAAACATTCCAGCCCCCTTTAGTTGGTCAAACAAGTCGTCAATTCTCGGTAGAGGATATTTATTCTTCACCGTAACCTTGTTCAACTCACGGTAATCTATGCACAGTCTCATACTCCCGTCCTTCTTGCGAACAAACAACACAGGCGCCCCCCAAGGTGAAACACTCGGTCGTATGTACCCCTTCTCCAACAACTCTTCTAATTGTTTTCTCAATTCTTCCATCTCTGCTGGTGCCATCCTATAAGGCGCTCTGGATATGGGTCCCGCCCCCGGTACTAAGTCTATGGTAAATTCAAAGTCTCGAGCAGGTGGCATTCCCGGTATTTCATCTGGAAAGACGTCTACAAACTCGTTTACAACAGGAACTGACTCAGGGGTCACAACCTCGTCCCCTACCCTTCGAACATGACACAAGTAACATGGTAACCCCCGTCTAAGCAACCTTTTCATCCTCAAAGATGATACTACTTTAGCTCGAAACCCCGTAGTGTCTTTACTATACTTCACCCTCTTTCCTTTAGGCCCTACAAGCCTTACTTCTTGTTTGTCACACTCAATCTCTGCTTTGAAATGACATAACCAATCCATCCCGAGAATAATGCCTAAGTCATCCATGTCAAGCTCGTAACAATCACTAGGGAAAACAACCCCCCCTATGGTCAAAGGAACTCCTCTATACAGCCTAGTACACTGGAACAACTCTCCTGATGGAATCGCTACGACATTAGAGGTGGGTTCGGGTTCTTTTAATCCTAACTCCTCAATCTTTGATGTGCATACAAAAGAATCAGATGCTCCAGTATCAAACAATACTTTAACAGGCACGGAGTTCAAATGGATAGTACCTGTCACCACATCTTTCGCGGACTCTGCTTCCTTGCTATTGATGGCGGTCAACCTTCCATTCGTTGGATGTGCTACAGTCGTACTGGCTCCTCCATTGCCATTCCCGGTATTGTTCTCACCAAATCCTCTCGTCTTGAAGCTACTTTGAGGAGTGCGGTTTCCATTCCAATCCCTATGTTGGTACAACTTCCTACCATTGTGATCGTTCCCATTCCTGTTATTTTCGAAATTTCCCGGTCTAGAGCTTTGTTGGCCACTATGTTTTTGAGCTGGATGTCCATGCTTTGCAAAGCACTCGTACTCTCGGTGTCCTAGCTTGCCACAGTATTTGCATTCCACCGGATTCCCGTTACAGTCTTTCCCTGGGTGGTTGTTGGGACACTTGGCGCAAAAGAAGACCCTCTCCCTGCCATGGCGGTCTTTGAGCATCTTCCGGTCATGGGCACCTCCCAACTGAGGCTTGCCATTTCTACCATTCCCGTTGTGTGGTTCATTGAAGTTTAAACTTAATTCTTAGAAATATGATTTGGTCATGGACATTACCATTATAAAAACAAAATAAAAAAAATACAAAGTTTAAACTTAATTCTTAGCAACAATTAAAAATAATATAATATACATTATCGAAAGTTAAGTTGATACCACAAGAAAAATAGGCAAAATTTTGTTCTTATACAGAAAAAAATACTCAAAATTAAGATTAACTACTCTCTTTGTTTTCTAATATTCTTTCCATTTGAAATATTCCATCTTAAGAAGAGAGAAATTTGAATCGGGACCATCCATACGTAATCTTCCTTGGATTGGACTCACGTTTGACTTTGACTATTGATCATGGACTCAAACTAACCCGATCGGCTAATGAACTCATATTGCATCATGGCTTTTAAGATAATCACTTAATGCTATGATTGGGGTTGGGGATTTTATTTGAAAATTTAGAATTGACTTAAATTTAGTGTTTGGCAAATTAATAAAAATAAAATTTGGAATTGTATCCATTCCACCTTTGTATTAAAGTTAGTTAAATTTAAGACTTTGAGAATGACTTTCCACAACTTATCATTCTCAAATTCTTCATCCATGATTTCATTATAGGAATGTACAATTTAAAATGAAATACTTATTTACAAACACAATATAAAGGAAATCACTTTCACTTTCATTATAAGACCTTCAATAGGAATGAACGCTAATTCATTTATTGTACGAACAGGCTAATTTAGAACAAAATTAAATAATGTCGATCATATATAAAAAAAATGTATTTAAGCAAATCTACAACTAACTTAACCAACACATATATTAATATCTAAGGTATATGATTTTGTACATAAATAAAATGCTTGTCACTTTCTATTTAGAGTAGGTTTCGAGCATATTCAACATGTTTGATCGCACTGAGCCCCAAAAAGTTGGAGGCCTCATATTAATTTACATAGTATATGTTAAGTATTTAAAGATACAAAATTAATAGAAAAATATCAATATAATTTTAAAAATTGCATAGAGTCTTTAAAAAATTTATTTTTTTTTTGCTCCACCCTTGTTTGAATCCGCCCATAATATTTGTAATAATAACCTACTAAAAATATTGAGTGTTTCTCAAATGAATCAAACAAATCAAATAACAAAATACATTAGACATTTAGCTTCAATCCATTTGAAATAACATTTAAAAAAAGGGGAAAACTTACTTTTAAAAATTTCACCTTTAGGCTGTTCTCTTCTAAAAATCCGACCTTTCGATTATTTTTGAAAAATCCGACCTTTGCCCCCCACTGTCATCTAAAGTCCAAAATAACCGAAAACCTGCATTTTTGAGAAATTACCCATCTTCATCTTCCCTCCTGGTAATACCAAATGACCTTTTGTGTCCATGTAAAGGAGCCATCTTCATTTGATCTTTATGTATCATGACTGGTAATCTTCCCTCCATTACCCATCTTTATTTTTGAAAATCAATGCAGCTTCAAAGAAAAATTACCCATCTTCATTTTTGAAAAATGTCCTTTGGCCCCATTAACTTCCCTCCTTCCCTCATTTACTTTCCTCCTTTCATATCATTGTTCTTCAATCTACCATGACTATTCCTTTTAAATCTTGAAAATTCATTCTGAGTAACCATATATAGCTGTAGTTGTCCTATAGAAATTAGGACAAAAACCCCTTTAATTTAAAGGTTTATTCTTCTAATTTGATGCTATTTGAAGTTTGATTGTTCTTTAATTTAAGGGTTTAGTTGTCCTACAAAAATTTGATTGTTTGTAGATTTAATCACATCTGAGTAACCATAGCTATAGATTTATTGTTTTGGTTGTTCTTTAATTTAAGGAAAAAAACCCCTTTAATTTAAGGGTTTATTCTTCTAATTTGGTTCTTAATTTACTGTTTTAGTTCTTCTAATTTACTGTTTTGGTTCTTCTAATTTGATGCTCTTTGAAGTTTGATTGTTCTTTACTGTTTTGATTGTTCTTTAATTTGATGCTCTTTGAAGTTTGATTGGTTCTTTGAAGTTGTATTACCAGTGTTAGTCAAATTTTGAAGAGCATCAAAATTGCTATTGACATTAAAGAACTTTGAACACAATAATACCAAATTGTCCTTACTAAGTAACACTGGATCATTTGTGTTCATCACTAACACTGGTAACACTGATAATACACCTTCTGATTGGTTCTTCTAAGTAAAGAACTTTGATGTTTGTAGATTTAATCACCATTGACTTTTACCCATTTGTAATTTATGCTTATCTTCGCAAGTTGTGGTTGTTCTTTATTGTTTTTTTGATGTTTGTAGATTTAATCCCAAATCCCATATCATAAAGTAAATAACTTTGATTTGGATGAGGAGAATCCATGGGTTCCATAGTTGAAATGGAAAATGAAGAAGATGAACCCCTTTATAGCAATTTAGGGTTTAGTAATTCTGATTTTCTTTTGTTTTTTTTTAGTTGAAAGTTAACCGGTTCTTCAGGTTAACATATGGGTGATGTTCTTTAGATGACAATGGGGGGCAAAGGTCGGATTTTTTAAAAATAATCGAAAGGTCGGATTTTTAGAAGAGAACAGCTCAAATATGGGATTTTTTAAAGTAAATTTTCCAAAAAAAAAAACTTATTATACATTAAAAATATCGTTCTTAGCATTCACGAGAAAATGGAGATCATCTTCCTCCTTGATCATCATTAAGGGAGCTAGATGGCTATCATAATGTGCCCTATCTCGTATAATGAACCTATGATTACTCATTAATTAGAGGATCAATCCAATTATGATATTCTGAGTTTTTAGGTTTTTTGATCTTGAACTTAACCTAAATTATTAAACTTGTTGGATTTATCTTTTTTTATGTAAACTGCTAATGAATAATGTACTTTTTGGAGAAACTATTTAATTCAAATTAATTAATTGGTGTTAAATACGTTATTTTAAATAATAATAGGTTCGATCGGAAGTCGAGCACGCATTTCAACGCTCATCCTTCTGGTTAGTACTTGATACTTACCATCTACTTTTACTCTTTAAGTCTTATACAAGTATACTCCTTCCGTTATTTTTTGTTCTTCTATTTAGTTATTGCACAGTTTCAAAGCAAAATATAAGTATAGAGATTTCCTCGACTCGAGAAGTGTAACATTTGGCAAATAGACTCAAATTTAATACTCCTTCCTATTCATTCAAGTTGTCTCATTTGAGTTGAGCACATATATTAAGAGTGGGATGAGGTCCACCAAAAAAGTGGTAATGAGGTATTTTAATTAATTAAATTAATTGTAAAAGTGGTAATTGGGTATTAAAAGTAGTAAAAGTAGGGTATATTAGTCATTACTTGTGTGAATATGGGGTATTTAGGTAAAAAATTCATTGACAAAAAAAAAAAGGGACAACTTAAGCGAATTGTCCATAAAAAAAGTAAGACAACTTAAGTGAATAGAAGGGAATATTTGATAAATCAATGAAATTCAATTTTGAATTTGAATCAATTCTATTATTGGTATTTTAAAGGTATTACAATTGACAATTTGAGATCTTTTATGGAGTAATTTCCTAACTAAGATGTAGAATTTAAAACGATTTACTTGTTTCCAAACAGTTCGTCATTGCAAAGTGATAAAATTGAGCAATCCGAATCAAGACATATTAAGCTACAATTTGAAACCAAGCTACCTCGCGAGATCTTCACCGGGAAAAAAGTTGAAGCGGAGGGGCCTACACCCATTAAAATCCAGTTAATTGATACAATTTCTGGAGAATTGATTACAGATAGTCCATTATCGTCGAAAAAGGTAGAAATTGTAGTTGTAAAGGGTGATTTCGACCCAGAAGAAGACGAGGATTGGACAAAAGAAGAGTTCAGTAAACAGATGGTATCAAAGAGGTATCAGAAAAGCCCACCATTGTTGAATGGGCGTCGTTTTATTTCTTTGCGAAATGGGATTGGTTTTGTTGAGGATATTGTGTTTACTGATAACTCTAGTTGGGGAAGAAGCAAGATGTTTAGGTTAGGTGCTAAAATGAATGGGGAAGAACAACGCCTAGTCAAGGAAGCAATTACCAATCCTTTTAAAGTCAAGGATCGTCGTGGAGAAAGTAAGTGTATCTTCTTTCAATTAGTTTCTTGAGATATCGTCTTTTTGAGAGACATAACTTAAATTCAGTCTATTAAAGATTAATGCCTACTTACCGTATTTTTAATGTCTACTTACACTATCTTTAATACTCACTCTTGTTGATAGAGAATGAGTTATTTCTTTATTGGGTCAATTCACTGAAAATGTCTCATTTCTATTTTTCATTCTTTTTTACCCTTTTACCCTTACTACAACAACACAACAACGCAACACATAAATATTAATACCCTTTATGGAAAAAGAGAGTTTTTCACCCACTTTTAAGTGATCCCACCCAACCTTAGTTTTGATGCTAAAACCAAACACTCCCTCCCTCCCATTAGTTTTGTCCACTATTCCATTTTGGGTTATACCACTTTAAGTGTCTACTTTCCTTTTTTGGCAAAACTTTTTACCTAAATACCCCCAACTACCCCAACTTATATTATTTAATAATACCCCACCTACCACCTTTTCAATTATTATATTCACTTAAAATACCCCACTACCACCTTTTCAATTATTATATTCACTTAAAATATCCCACTACCACCTTTTTCAATTATTATATTCACTTAAAATACCCCACTACCACTTTTCCTTATTTTGCATGCCCACACTAAAGTGGACAAAATAAATGGGAAGGAGGGAGTATTTCATTCTCTATGAATAGGAGGAAATACTTACTTATGGTATCCTTAATGCATACTTTCATCATCGTAAATGTATATTTGCATCATTCTTAATGCTTACTTATAATATTTTAAAAAATATATAATAGGTAGGCTCAATTAGAGATGATCTCTCAAAGAGACCGTCTCTCACAAGAATTTGTGATCTTCATTTATATGGAAAATAGCTTGTAAATTGATTTAAATAGTAAAGTATAGTCGACTTCGATCTTTTGAGATTAAGAGTCTTTACTTGAGCTAGTTATACTAGCAACTTTAGCTAATATTCATTTTTATAAGAAATATTTCATGAATTTGTATGAATTTGCTAAGGAATCAACTTAATTAAAATTTTAAGTTGATAGTTAAAGCCTCATAATATGATATATACTTTAACAAGCCCCTTTATACCATGAGAGCCCTTTGGGCTCGAATTTTGGATGCAACGTAGCTCTTCATCGTACCTGGAGCTAAATATTAAACTTTTAGTTAAGGGGTGGTTGAAATTCAAACATGTGATGTTTTGTTGCGCTGGCTTCTGATACTATGTAAAGGAACCAAATCAACCAAAAACTTAAGCTTATAGAGTTAAATAAAACTATATGATTGATTGTCTTAACGTGCATTACTCACATGTGAATTAACCTACATCGAAAAAAAAGAATAAGTTATGTCACTTTATAAACTTAAGGAATAACTTTTAGTAATACCAATTGCTTTTTGTAATAAACCTTCTTAGATTCCGTTCATGGGCTATTTCTTATACTCTTTGTTTGTATTGTTGTCTGTCGAAACCTATTTTCTAAATTCTATCAGATTGTGCTTGATATGTATAGACTATCAGAAGTGTAGCAACCCATCTCTTGAAGATGAAGTTTGGCGTTTGTCCGGAATAGCAAAAGATGGGAAGATATGCAAAAAATTGGAAGCACATCGAATTTTCAAAGTGAAGGATTTGATCACATGTCACCACAACAACGAATCTGTACTCCGCGATGTAATTAAACTTACTTTTATATACATATTAAACATCAAACCTAAAACATTTCTCTAGAAATTAATTCTAAATTATAAGTTTTTTTTGGGGTATAAATTGCAGATATTGTCACCAACAAAGTTAAAGGCAATAATGAAACAAGCGACTGTATGTGAATTGGATCAAGTTAACTTCCCTTGTGCTACTCCTACTACTATCAACCAAAATATCAATCCATGCTCAAACATGCCAAACTTTTGTCCAAATGGTAAGAAGAATTCAACGATTTCTAATCTTTTGATGTTAATTAAGTTATACGTGCTTGATAGAGTAAAAATACTATTCTACTCCAACCAAAAGTTTAGATGCAACTAGATCCTCTTTTTTAAGTTTAAATGGGTCAGGGCGGGCAAGAGTCGTTTAAACCCGACCTACTTTGATCCTCTTTTTTAAGTTTATATAATCATTTTTTTATTCTACTTTATGGCCCGTTGGATTGACCTATACCTATGTATTTATAATATCATATAAAAATATTAACAATCTTTCTAGTATGAGACTGTCTCACGGCGAGACGACCTCAAAACAAAAAGCTCTTAAGCTAAAAGTTTTTATTATTAGGCTATTTAATTCAAGTATAAGGCATATCTCACGGTGAGATCGTCTCATACAAGAATTTGCGAAATACCAATAAAAAAGTGGTAAAAAAATTTTATAACCAGTTTCTGTACGTATCAGTCGCGGCCCGGTCCGACCCTTTCCAGTTTATGACCTAACCCGTTATTGACCCGACCCGCTAATGACTCCTCAAAATGTGATCCAGTGGGTCAACCCACTCCGTTAAACATACAACACATACTTTTTGAGGTGGATGAGATTTAAACTTGTCATTGTTAGCCACATTGACCTCTAATACCATATCAAGAAACCAATTCAACCAAAAACTTAAGCTTATAATGATAGCATTGCAAAAAAATACGTTATATACTCTATCACTAATCATACAAAAACATTGAAAATAATGAAATCTCTAAATTTTATTAACTTCAATTATTTTGTTCGTGTATACAGAAGAACAAGAGATGCAAATCCCAGAGGTCAATGAACAGGACAATTACTTGGTCGAAAACATGTTACAAGAATCTTGTAATAATGTCGATGTCCCTTCATGCAATGTTGATGATTACTTAGTACCATTATCTCCTGCTACTACATTTCATGCTCAAACCGCAATGGTGGAACAAGACAACGACTTTTTGGTTGGTTGTAGCTATGATTCTAGCACAAGAATGTTGCCCTCTAATTCATGGATTCCAAACCCCAAAAGTGGTTGAGATTAGGTTCTGAAAGAAGAGAAAATTTTTCTTGTTGTAGTTAGCTATATGCTATTTGATATTGATTCGAGTCAGAATCGGATTTTTTGGTTTAAGGTTTTTGTGTTTTATTATTCTGGCTTGAACCAAAGCATTACAGGACCATTGTTTATATACACCTAGAGTTGCCTATAATACAAAGATTATACAATATTCTAGTTGCCTATAATTACGGTAATCAAATCCCCTAATTATACACTAAATATTTACCAAATATTCTAGCATATTCTGGTATATTCTAACACTCCCCCTCAAGTTGGGTAGTAGGATCACAAATACCCAACTTGCAAAGAACTTCTTCAAAAGGTAGAGCTGCTACTCCCTTGGTGAGAATATCTGCTAACTGATTTTCCGACCGTACATGTGGGAGTTCTATAATTTCATCTTCGATCTTCTCCTTTATGAAATGTCTATCAATTTCAACATGTTTCGTACGATCATGCTGTACTGGGTTCTCAGAAATACTAATTGCAGCTCGACTGTCACAGAAAAGTTTGCAACTCTTACAAGGAGTGTATCCAAGTTCTGATAGCAACTTCCTTAGCCATAAAACTTCTGTAATGCCTTTTGCTACTCCACGAAACTCAGCTTCTGCACTTGAGAGGGCAACCACCTTTTGTTTCTTGCTTTTCCATGTTACAAGATTTCCTCCAACTAGAGTGAAGTACCCTGAAGTTGATTTTCTATCATCTCTGTCACCTGCCCAGTTGGCATCTGTGTATGCATCCAAGTCTAAATGACCATTCTTCTGATATAGGATTCCTCTCCCCGGAGTTCCTTTAAGGTACCTCAAGATTCGAAGGACAGCTTCCATGTGTTGAACCTGGGGCTTATGCATGAACCGGCTCACAACTCCTACGGCATACGCAATGTCAGGTCTTGTGTGTGCTAGATAGATGAGTTTCCCCACTAGTCGCTGATATTGAGCACGATCAGTTTGTTCTCCCCCTTGCTCCATACATAGCCCATGATTCACTACTATTGGTGTGTCTACTGGTTTGCAGTCGAGCATCCCTGTTTCAGCCAGCAAATCTAGGACATATTTCCTTTGAGATATGAAAATACCCCTTTGAGATCGTAAAACCTCTATCCCCAAGAAGTACTTAAGCCTTCCAAGATCCTTCATCTCGAACTCACGAAACAATCTGCTCTTAAGATTCTTAATTTCATCTTCGTCGTCCCCTGTAATGATCATATCGTCCACATAGATCAGCAGGCACGTTATCTTCTTCCCTCTTTTCTTAAGGAACAAGGTATGATCTGAGTTGCTTTGACGATACCCAAATCTTTTCATAGCAGTTGTAAATCTACCAAACCACGCCCTGGGAGATTGTTTAAGCCCATACAAAGCCTTTTTTAGTCTGCATCCTTCATTTTCTCCGAACTCAGCTGAGAAGCCAGGAGGAGCTTCCATGTACACCTCCTCTTTGAGCTCGCCATGTAGAAAAGCATTTTTCACGTCAAACTGATGGAGGGGCCAGTCCAGATTAGCTGCTACTGAGAAGAGAACCCTTATTGTGTCGATTTTAGCAACTGGTGAGAAGGTTTCTGAATAGTCAACTCCATAAGTTTGTGTGTATCCTTTCGCCACCAGTCTAGCCTTGTACCTTTCTATGGTCCCATCTGCTTTGTATTTGATCGTGAACACCCATTTGCACCCGACTACCTTCTTATATTTTGGTAGAACGCATTTCTCCCATGTACCATTTCTTTTAAGGGCATCTATCTCGTCCACCATGGCTTTTCTCCAATGGTCACTTTCAAGAGCTTCCTGCACAGTATCGGGAATTTTTGTTGAGTATAATGTTGCATTGAATGCCAATGCACTCTGTGACATATTCTCCTGTCTCGGACTGTCTATCGGATGTCTGGATCGCTTTGACTCATATTCTGGATCGTATCTCTTTGGAGGGATGCCTCTAGTGGACCTGGATGGTAGAACATATCTATTGTTTTCTGGAACACCTGTTTTCTCATGTTCTACAATATCATGCTCAACAATAACATTACTATCAACAGAATCAGCAGAATTAGTATCCAGGGTTGATATAACTACCTGATGATCAGACGGGCTCAGAGGTGGTACAGGAGATTCAGGCTCCACAGCTTGAGTAGGTGGCTCGATAGCTCCGCCTATTTGCTCTTTAGGGTCTAGGTCAGACAATTGTGGACAAATTAGCCATCTGAGATCGTCACTTTCCTTCTCCCCCTGACATCGAGGATGGGTATAATAGAAGTCTGTTTCAAGGAAGTCACAATCCATCGTAGTGTATATCTTCCGGGTGAGGGGGTCAAAACATCGATACCCTTTCTGGTTTCTCCCGTACCCCACAAAAACACATTTAACTGCTCTAGGCTCAAGCTTATTTCTCATCTTTTGTGGATAGTGGACAAATACTGTGCACCCAAATATACGAGGCTGGAGAGAATGTGAAGATGGAATGCTGTGGTATGAGTTGAGGGTTTCAAGAGGTGTTTTATGGTTAAGGCTTTGGGTAGGTAGTCGATTGGTTAGGTAGTTGGCTGTGGCAATGGCTTCAGGCCAAAGGTATTTGGGAACATGTGATTCAAGCATGATGGCTCGGGTCATTTCAAGCAAGGTTCGATTTTTCCGTTCGGCTATGCCATTCTGTTGGGGTGTGTCGGGGCACGAGGTTTGGTGTATAAGCCCTTTACTGGTGAGGAATTGTTTCATGTTATGATTCACATACTCTCTGCCATTATCGGTTCTTAGGATACGGGGTTTAGTTTGGAACTGGGTGCATATCATATGATAAAAATCAACAAATGTCTCAAATACTTCAGATTTATGTTTTAGAAAATAGATCCAACTCATTCGTGTGCAATCATCAATAAACACAATATAATATAAAAAACCATGTATTCCTGTTTCAGGTGCAGGCCCCCACACATCCGAGTGAATGAGCATAAAAGGAGAAACAGCTTTATTTAAACTATTAGAGTATGATTGTTTGTGACTTTTTGCAAGAATACAAGTTTCACACTGAAAGTTCGATCTCAAACCAACTAAAGAAGGGAAAAGCTTTTCTAGGTACCCTACGGATGGATGTCCAAGACGTTTATGCCAAGTCCACAATTGCTGTTCTTTCGACCCACGAGCAAGAACTGCATTGCCTTGATGAGCTGCCTCCTCTAAGTAGTAAAGTCCTCCTCTCTCAGTACCACGCCCAATGACTTTTCCCGTCCGAGCATCCTGCACAACACAAGAATCAGGTGTCATGAGAACGGTACAATTAAGATCTTTGGTGAGCTGACTGACTGATAGGAGTTTATGTGAAAGAGCCGGCACAAGCAAACAATTATTCAAAGTAATATCATCTGTAAAGGAAATAGTCCTGGCGCCTTCAACATTCATCCCTTCCCCGTTAGCGGTCTTTATTAAATTTTTCCGTGGTTTATCAAATTTTAAAAAATCATCAGGGTCGTAAGACATAGAGTCTGTGGCCCCGCAATCAAAAATCCAACCGTTTTTAAAAACCGACAAAGCAACTGATTTTTCCTTTGTACTCGAATGGACCCCATAAAGTGAGGGAACAACTACTGGTTTTGTGCTTGTACTCATTTTTTTTTCATTAGTTGAGTGGGACACGTGTCCACTTTTGATTAGAAGGGGTAAAGGTGCCCCATTATTAAAGTCCTCCTTATCTTTCACGCCATACTCCCTCTCCTCTATTTTCATTTCATGCGTGATTTTAGAGAGAGAGAGGGAGTCACTTCCTTCTTTCTCACCTATACTTGTACTGCCCATTAAAGCAATGCCTCCTTCTTCCTTCTGTTCATCAATGGCGTGATGTTCTGAAATTCCTTGCCCCACAGCTGCTCTGCCCGGTTGTCTGTATTGATCGGTGGTTCTGGCCATCGGTTTTTGCCCCTTCTTCTTTGCATCTGGCCACCAGTCAGGGTAGCCTATTATCTTAAAGCACTCGGCTTTTGTGTGTTTTGTGCCACCACAATGGGTGCACTTTAAGTGGCTCCGATCTTCTTCTCTCCGGTAAGGTCGATCGTTTTTTTTCACCATAAAGCCCCCTCCTAAGCCCGATGAGCCCAGATCTGGCGAGGGCTCGTGTTTCATTATGCCCCTTCTTATTGTTTCTCGCCTGATAGCAGCGTATGCCTCTTCAACAGTAGGCAATGGTGTCTGGAGAAGTAAATCTTTCCGGTCATTGTCAAAACTTTCATCCAATCCTGCCAAGAATTGGTACAGCCGATTATTTTGCACCAATTTGTTATATGTGACAATGTCATCAGGATCCTTCATTGGGTTTGGTTGCCTTCGGTCTATCTCCGTCCATAAATTGTTTAATTTTCTGTAGTATATCTCTACAGAGTCATTCCCTTGTTGTATTTTATTGGTTCTGACGGTTAGATCGTAGATCTGCAGACCGTCCCTTCCACTGCTGAATAATGTTTCGATTCCATCCCATAATGACTTTGCAGTTGGGAAGTCCAGGAATTGGTTCACCAACTCTTGATCAATGTTTTCAATTATCCAAGTAATGACAATTGAATCATTCCGGGTCCATTGGCTGTACCCTGGGTCGGATTGTGGTGGTGGGTCGGCAATGATGTGATTGAGCCGCCCACGACCCTTTATGGCCAGGTGCATCAGCCTGGACCATATGGAGTAATTTCGATTGTTTAATTTCTCGGCAACGGTTAGGGGTGGTGAACTGATTATGGTTTCTGTGGGTGGTTGATTGGGGTTTAACTGTTTGATCAGTTGCAACAACTGACCCATAGTGACTGGCTGGTCTTGGTTTGAACAAGTGATGTCTTTGGAATCGTTTTCCATGTCGGTTTTCTTTTTCACAGGTAGGAAAAAAACGGTAGATGATGAAGCCTGTTTGAACAATTTGTGGATCAGTTTTGTTCTGGCTCTGATACCATGATTCGAGTCAGAATCGGATTTTTTGGTTTAAGGTTTTTGTGTTTTATTATTCTGGCTTGAACCAAAGCATTACAGGACCATTGTTTATATACACCTAGAGTTGCCTATAATACAAAGATTATACAATATTCTAGTTGCCTATAATTACGGTAATCAAATCCCCTAATTATACACTAAATATTTACCAAATATTCTAGCATATTCTGGTATATTCTAACAGATATAATATTAGTTCATATAGATGCACTCAATCTTTTTAAGACTTAAGATTGTTAGTGTAGATCAGTATCGTAGGCGTTTGAACTTAACACTTATTATTTGTAAGATAGTACCATCGTAAAATTTGTATTGCTATTGTGAAACTGTATATGAAGATCAACCATGTACATTTTGTATGTTTATAATTTTACGACTTACTTTTCCACTTAGAGTAATGTGTACGTTACTATTTGGAACCTTTTGTAGGTTTGTCTGGCTTTCCTGGTACAATGTTTGTCATTGTGTGGTGTATCGAGTGAAATGAAAGGAGATTGACGTCACCAAGATGAATAAGGAGAAAGAAAAAACAGGAAATACAAAGCACGATAATAAAGTGATCAAACAAACCAAGAAAAACACCATGAAATTAAGCAAGAACTCAAGTACTTATGATGGCGTCTTGGACACATCCCCTCAATAGGCGTATATTTAAACTATTCAACAATATATTAATAAAATATGACTCACAAAGCTTGAATGCACTTTATACGGTTAAAAAGTTTCTTCCTTTAATGGAGTTTACTCACTAATACATGAAAGACACTCAAAGCCTCCTTTAAACTTATTTGTAACATAGTTTAGAGGAAGTATTTCACTATGTCAAACTTTGATCTCGTTGTAACATGTAATTTGTACGATGTGGTGTGGATGACATATTTCACCCTTTTTAGTTTATACTAGCAGCAAATATTTGCAGTAATGAAAAATTTTTTGGTTGTTCATTTTACAAACAAAAATTCTATCGAATTTTTTATTAATTTATTTCAACACGTTGGTGCTACCTTGATTTTTAGTTCTGGATCCGCCACTGCTAGTACTCATTAATTGTATTTTGCCTTTTAAATAGTGAGCTCTTTAGGTAACCACAACACATCAAACACCAACCTTAAGCCTAAACACATAGTCTTTGCATCCTCTTACACAAACCCCTAACTACGAAGGACGTAACCATCATTAGGTGAACCTCCTTAAATCTTCGTGTTCTCTTGCATTGTTTTATTTCCTTTAAACATTGTCATGGTCATTGAAATTATATCGGTTCATCAAAGTTACTTCGTGCCTTTCGATCTTGGTAATAACATTAGAGGCTAAGTTTCATACTTATACTATAATCAAGGAATTATTTCAGTAACGAAAGTACAGTGTGAGCAAATGTACATGTGATTCATCATCATCATCATCCTACCCAGTATATTCCGCTCATAGAAATTATGGGCAGGGTCTGGGGAGGGAAGGACGGCGGCAACTCATACCCGTAAAGGAGAGCACGGCCCAAAAAAGGAGTCCCTCGGCTTTAGAGCAAATAGATGGAAGATTATAGATTATTTTCGATTGTTTTTGCTTATTTTTCTTGTAGGTTTGGTTTTAATTTGCAATTTTTTCTATGATGAGCATAAGGAGTAAGGACTGATTGATTATGCATGTATTGTCTTCCATCTAGCTTATTACAAATTAGATTATTAAAAAATTGAATTCTTATTACTTTTGAATTTTATAATTACTTTTTATACTTTATCTTTTTTAAAAAAAACTATAGAAGCATTGAATTTTGACAAATTAGTATTGAAATTTCATTTAATAAATTAAGTCAAATAATTATAAACTTAATAAAAAACAATTAGTAGAAGCTTTTAAAATAATTAAAATAACAAATCAAATGATGACAGCAAGGTTGTTAAAATCGCGATTCTAACTTGAATCGGAGACGACCCGTAGAATCGAATCGTAGAGTCGAATCGTAGAATCGTATGATGCTACAATTTATATTGTTTTGTGATTTTTAATATAAAATAACTATTAAAATTCATTTGATATTTAAATAAATTGTTTTCATTCAAAAAAATACATATATACATCTTATATGTTGCCTTTTCCCCTTATTTTAATGAATTGGTAAACATAGTAAGATATAGACTAATTATATAATTAATATTTTAATAGAATCTTAACACCAAATAAATACAGTAATGTTAGGATTATTGGTGACTTGAGTTACCAAGTAATCATAACAAGATTAAGTTAATTAATCTAGTAAGTTAGTGTAATCAAGAAAAGGACAAAGTACTATGTTTTGATTGGGTGTTTGAGTATCTTCAAGTACCATTAGCAGTGGCGGAGCCACGTTGGAGCACCGGGGGTCACGTGCCCCTAGGCGTTTTTTTAAAAAAGATAATTAACATAGACTTTTCTATTGGTAAAAATAAAAGTGTAAAATTAATATTGAAGTGTTTTGATGATAAATACTTCCTCATTTTAGTATTTTTGTCTTATTTATTTATTTTATCTAATTTTTTTAAATTAGGTCTGTTGATTTAATTTGTTCCATTTCTTTTTGTGGTATGTCGTATTTAAAATTTTAGCAAATAAGAGTAAAATAGTTGTTAATTTTGCAAATAAAACTCTGCTGAATCTTGTCCATTAGTTGATGCACCTGAGACTCCGAGCGCTGGGTCCGCCATTGACCATTATAGTACAATAGTACTAAGTGGTAGTGGAGGTGTGTATACTTGGAGTGCAAGGATTTAAGAGTTGCATTAACTAGTACTTCCTCATTAAGTCCAAGGAAAAGATGCAAGTATATGAAGAGACCAAAAGGGGACCATTGGACTTACAAGCCACGGCAGAAGCTAAAAGAGATAATTGGGAGAATGATTCGATGCCTTATCATTATCATCATAAGAATATATACAAGATTAATCTATGGTTTTTAGGAAACTAAATAATTACAATATATTCCTAATATTATATTCTAACATATAAAGATACACTAAATAAACAATATATGCAAAATATTCTTTGAGAATATTTATTATTCTAGCACACCCCCGCAGTCGAATCGGGAGGTTGACGAACGCTGAGACTGGATCGAAAATCTTCAAAAAGAATTTGCGGAAGACCTTTGGTAAAAATATCAGCTATCTGAAAACGGGAGGGAATATGAAGAACACGAATATCACCCCGTTTGACTCGTTCACGAACAAAATGAATGTCCATCTCAATATGTTTAGTGCGCTGATGATGAACTGGGTTACCCGATAAATAAACAGCACTAACATTATCACAATAAACAAGAGTAGCAGTAGTAATAGCACAACGGAGCTCAAGAAGTAAATTACGAATCCAGCATGTTTCAGAAACCACATTAGCAACACCACGATATTCTGCTTCGGCACTGGATTTAGAAACAGTGGGTTGACGCTTAGCAGACCAAGAGACAAGATTATCACCCAAGAAAACACAATAACCAGAAGTAGAGCGGCGAGTATCAGGACAACCGCCCCAATCAGCATCAGTATAAGAAATAAGAGAAGAGATAGAGGATTTATACAATTGCAAACCATGAGAAAGTGTACCCTTGATGTAACGAAGAATGCGATGAAGAGCAGCCATATGTTCAACCCGAGGATCATGCATAAAGAGACATATCTGCTGAACGGCATAAGAAATATCAGGCCGAGTGAAGGTGAGATACTGTAAAGCACCAGCCAAACTACGATACAAAGTGGGATCAGAACAAGATGAACCAGCATCAGCACGAAGTTTGCTGGTAGTAGAAACCGGAGTAGAGACGGGGTTGCATTGAGACATGCCGGCTTTCTCAAGAATCTCAGTAGCATACTTTTGTTGAGAAAGAAATAAACCTGTAGAATTACGAGTGACAGCAATACCCAAGAAATAACTCAGAGGACCTAAGTCCTTCATGGCAAATTCAGAACTCAACTTAGCCATAATAGACTGTCGGAGACGATCAGAGGAAGCAGTAAGAATAATATCATCAACATACAAAAGAAGATAAGCAATTTCCGACCCATGACAGTAAATAAATAAGGACTGATCAGAAATGCTATTACGAAAACCAATAGAAGTAACAAAATCAGCAAAACGTTGATACCAAGCCCTAGGGGCTTGCTTCAATCCATATAAAGACTTGCGAAGAAGACAAACATGATCAGGATACCGAGAATCACGAAAGCCCATGGGCTGATGCATATAAACAATCTCATTCAAATTACCATGAAGAAATGCATTTTTAACATCTAACTGATGAATAGACCAAGACTTGGAAACAGCAATACTCAAAACAGTACGAATAGTAGTAGGTTTGACAACAGGACTAAAAGTCTCATCACAATCAATGCCCGCACGCTGAGTCTTACCATCGCCCACAAGACGCGCCTTATAACGCTCAAAAGACCCATCTGACTTAGTTTTCAAGCGAAAAATCCACAATGAACGAATAATATTAGCATCAGACGGTCTAGGTACTAGTTCCCAAGTATTATTTTCAATTAAAGCATCAAATTCCTCTTGCATGGCTTGCTTCCAATTTGGGTCACGTAATGCATCTATGGGATTTTTGGGAATTGGAGAAAAGGTGACGGATAAAGCATGAGAGGAATATTTAGGATTAGGTTTAAAAATGCCATGTTGACTTCGGGTGATGATTTTATTTTGAGATGGTGTAGAGAGGTGGGGAGTGGGTTGGCCAATGATTGGGCTGCGTGAGGCAGGCCCAGTAGAGGCATTGGGAGCCTCAAAGGGTATGGGAGATGGTATTTGGGCCGTATTAGAGACAGGCCCAGCAGGAAAAGAAGTAGGCGGCTGGTTTGTGACTGTTGGACGCTGGGGGGAGTGATGAGGTTGGGCTTCAGTAGAGGCAGGCCCAATAGGGAATTGAACCTGCTGCTGGGTGGTATTAGATTCTGAGAGCTGTGAGTGTGGGCCGAGTAAAATGGGCCGAAGTAGGGGATGGACAGAATTGGGCTCCAAAAAATCATACTCGTGAGGAGTAAGTTTGGAACGACTTGCAAAGGGAAAAGAGGACTCATCAAAAATAACATGTCGCGAAATAATTATTTTATTTGATGCGATGTCATAGCACTTATAACCGCGATGTGAGGAGGGATATCCCAAGAAGACACATGGAGAAGAACGGGGTTGAAGTTTGTGAATTTTAGATGAGGAAAATAAAGGAAAACATAAACACCCAAAAATCCTAAGATGATCATATGTAGGAGCTTTATGATAAAGTAAATGAGTGGGAGTAAGATGACCAAGTAATTTGGATGGAAGAATATTGAGAAGATATGTGGCGGTATTTAAGGCGTGAGGCCAAAAATATGGGGGAAGAGAAGCATGACATAATAAAGTCCGAATAATATTATTGATGGAACGAATTTTTCTTTCGGATTTTCCATTTTGGGAGGATGTTTGTGGACATGAAAAACGAAGAATAATACCCCGACTCGCACAAAATTGGTGAAAATTTTTATTGTCAAATTCACCCCCGTGATCGCATTGGAAAGATTTTATATTTAGCTCAAATTGTGTGCGAACATAAGAATAGAAATTAACAAATATATCATATACTTGAGATTTGCGAAATAAAGGAAATGTCCACAAATAATTGGTGAAATGATCAAGAAACAACACATAATATTTGTACCCGGATGGACTTGCAACAGGAGATGTCCATAAATCACTATGTATTATTTCAAAAGGACGGGTACATAAAGATGTAGATTTATAGAAAGGGAGACTAACATGTTTGCCTAAAGGGAATGATTGACAAAAAAAAGAGGGATTTTTATTACATTCAATAGACTTAGAAGAGGACAAAAAATCTAAGATAGTGTTTCCCGGATGACCCAAACGAGAATGCCAAGTACTAGAGGAGAAAGCTGAAAAAGCATAGGAAGAGGAAGAGGTGGTTCCATGTGTCAAGTGAAGAGGATAGAGATCGCCAGTGCTATTAGACCGCAGGATTATATTCTTTGTGTCCAATTCCTTCACGGAAAAACCGGAAGGATCAAACTCAATGGAAACATTATTATCGCGAGTAAACTTTCGGACAGAAATAAGATTTTTAATGAGTGTGGGAGAATGGAGAACATTTTTTAAGGCTAAAGGTTGGGATGGGGAAGGGATAGATACATGACCATGACCTTTTACGGGAAGCATAGCACCATTACCAACAATAATAGAATGAGAATTAGATGACTTTAAAGGAGAATAATTCAAGAGAGTACCTTTAGAGTGAGTCATATGAGATGTAGCACCAGTGTCCATATAATATTCCGCAACCGGAGAAGTATTAAAATTCCGGGGCTCAAAATTTTCTGAAAATGTCGAATTTTGCGGACGAGAGTGAGAAAAGGAAGCCATGAGAAAAGGTGAAGAAAAGGGAGAATAAGGTGGTGGAAGAAAAAATCAAGGAATGAACCTAAGCAACTGATACCATAAAAGAGATAATTGGGAGAATGATTCGATGCCTTCTCATTATCATCATAAGAATATATACAAGATTAATCTATGGTTTTTAGGAAACTAAATAATTACAATATATTCCTAATAATATATTCTAACATATAAAGATACACTAAATAAACAATATATGCAAAATATTCTTTGAGAATATTTATTATTCTAGCAGAAGCTACTTTCAATGTTGCCCACTATGTTGTTGTCTCACATATTACTTTTAAACCTTAATTTTTACTTATAAATACACCCTTATACTCTAGGTTATAGTGCACCAAAGTCTCTCGTAATTAGAGCTACCATTCTTGCTTATTTTCTACCCCATTAGCTCTTCTCTTCCTACATATAACCTTCATTGTAATTCCTTCAAGTTCTTGTATTTTCTCCTATTAAACACATTAATATAATCCTAGGCTAGATGGTGGATGTAGCCAAATTGGTGAACCACCTTAAATACTTGTGTTGATTATTTACTTTATTTTAGTCATTTCTTAAAACTTGCATTATTATTTTGTTCCTAATCTTTGACACAACATAAACACACTTTTAACTTCGCATTTTTATCCTTGAGTGAGGTCCATAGCCTCTCCTTTCAAGTAAGAATGAACCTTAATAGATTTTTTTTTTGAATATATCCTTAATAGATTAAGCATCACTAATTAGAGAGATATGATCATATAATAGTTTTTACAAGTCCTAATAATTTCATAACACCAACTGAAATAACTCAATAATTTTCACAATTAATAATGCAAATATTATCAATTTCGACACCAATTCAATTATCAATAAGTTGGTAACACCAAATGAAACCAAGTCTCTTATGACAATTTAAATAAAAAAATAGCTCGAAGGTAGTAAAAATTTTCTTACAAAAACTATGAGTCCCAACTCCTACGTGTTTTTGTTCATAAAACTGAGATTTTATGGTCAATAGTCTCAATTTAATCATTAAAAATAAAAAAAATAGCTATTATGGTTCAGGGATATAATTGATTAGGTGGGCTAAAACTCAATTTAGCATTTTTGTGGAGAAGTATTAGAATCGTATAGAATCGCGTGAATCGTACGATTCTAGTTACGATTCTACTAGCGATTCTAATTGATTTCGATTTTAGTGACGATTAAATCGTTATTGTATACTAGAATCGTACAATCGTATTATTCTACGATTTGAATCGCGATTTTGACAACATTGAATAACAATTACTTTTGTCGAGTAGTAATACTTTAAGCAGTAAATAAACAGAGACCTACAATTATTTAGACAACTATTATTATGACAATTATCCAAATAACAACGGAATACTTCAAAGCTACTTTATACTTAAGAGCACCCTTCATGGTGACCTAAAATATGTTGATGGGTCAGGTATCTTGAGCCGAAGGACTATTTTGGTCGCTCTTTCTTTATGGGTATGAGACGTCGTCTATCTTCCTTCTTTAGACCCTGACCACAGATTTATCTATGTGCAAGAACACTGGGTATGATAATAATGATGACGACGACCAAACTAGAGTATGCTCTTATTGTGACCTAAATTGAGGTGGGTTGTACAAAAAGTTGGCAAATAAGGTCATATGGTGACCCGCTCATTCGAACAGTCATTCTATATTTTTTTGACCAAAAGTGCCATGTGTCGGCGCTAGCTTGGTTGAGAAATCAGAATTTGATGTCTCCTTGACACACTAGATCTAAAGACTCTCTGAGGAGGTTGTATCAAGCAGCGATATAATAAACGAAAGAGACTTAAGTGTCGATCTCCTTTATAATGATCGTGATTTTTTCTATATAGAATTTATTTGATTAAAATTGTTGTATATTTAATCGATTGTTAATATGTTGTAGATGTCATATAACACATTTTTATCAATGAATTATTAGATTCCTTTCAAAAAATCCCTCTTTCTTTTCTTTACTCTTGACTTCGTCAACTAAAAAATCCCTGCATAAATTGATGTTTTTTATCACCTTAATTGAAATTCACCAAAAAATTACAATACATGGTTAATTTAATTAATTCCGGTATGTAATTTATACTTCCTCTGTTCCATAATACTTACTACATTTCACTTTTTTACGCAATACAATTTTGATCATTAATATCTTAAACTACACTTATCTAAAAATTATAAACATTTAATATTATGAAAGTATGCGATTAGACGATTCAAACAAGATCCCACTTGACTATATTTTTACTTACACATTAGTCGTAATATGTAAAATAAGCTTGAACAATGAATAGTGTACAAAATCAATACGTAACGAGTATTCCGGAACGTAGGAAGTACAAGAGATGACATTTCAATGAAATTTCAAGTTTTCATTCTATATAACGAACGGAGTAAGTACAAGAGATGACATTTCAATGAAATTTCAAAGTTTTCCCTCTATATAACGACTTAAAAAGCAGAAGAAACGCAAACTTTCACCACTCTCCTTCTATCTCTCTAACTCTCTCTCTCTAACTCTCTTCTTCTCCCTCTCTAACTTTCTTCTCTCTCTTGCTCTCCTTCTCATAGTGTTCTTGCTCTATCCATCTCTCAAGCAATCATCTTCCTTCTTCTTTTCTTTTTATTGCCTAATTTAGAGCTTTTCTACTAGCAATCCCATGGAATCCACAAGGTTTTCCAACGACCAACACCATCACCATCAACCATCTCCACAATTCAATCAATCTGGGTGAGTATTGAGTAATGCTTTAACTTAATGCTATTAAGTGTCTCCCACCTCTTATCCATGTTCATGACATATAACTAACAAATAATACTAACTTTATATATTGTGTGATTATATTCATCTGAGAATTACTCTTGATGTGCTTTCTAGGGTGTGCTGCTGTTATACAAATATTAGTAAGATATTTACTGAATTGGAGGAGATTAAAAGGGCTCTAAACAGACTACTCAGTCCGCCTTCCAATCCAAGGTACTGCTGTGCTTCATTCTCTGATTTCCTTTCTGTTTGCCTAAATTTATTTTGGTTGTTGTAGATGCTTAAAATGCAAAATTATAAGTTTAACGATGAAATATGATCATTAAGACTTAATTAAGTTATTTGTTAGTATAGGTCATCTTTTAGTAAGCAAGCTTAGTTGATTTCTTACAATCAATTTGAAAGTGCTTAAAACAAATCTGATGATCTAATATCGATCTGATTTTAATTCAATTTGATTTTAGTTCTACTTTAAAATTATTATTATAACAAATATAAACACTAACTGATTGAAAATATTCTATTTGAAATTGATCTCATAAATCCATTGAAGAGCTATCCTTGACGAATCATACACGAGAAAGAGAAAGCGAGTCACGTTAGAAGTCTACGCACGACAGTGAGCTAGAAGTCAGCAACCCATATTAGACGTTCACTTTATAAAATGATTGTGACTTTTATTTCTTGAAAAATAAAATAGAATTTGAAACTTATTACTTCTGTTTCCATATCAATAAATATTTGAACTTATATATGATGAATTTTCACGATGAAACTGTTACATACAAAAATTGTGAAAAAACGATTGATAACTTGAATATATTAGTTTTTAGCATGTATTTTGTTGTGCATCTTAATTAGGGTAAAAAAACATTGAACAATTACTCTCCTGAGAAATCGTCTTTATAAGAGATGCCTCTCTGAGTCCAGCCCAACAATTAAAATAAAGAGAAAAACCCTAACTGACATGTGTGTTTGAACATATTTAAATTTGGTGTTATAACCTATTAAAGTTGGTATTTCGAGTTAGCGTATTCTGTGCTTAGTAGAACTGTATCTTGCTTAGTTGTTGGATGCATCTGGTGTTCACTTGCTTAAACTAATACTCTATGATTGCCTATTTTCATCCGCACATATTTTTGGGGATAAAAAATATGCACTTTGAATTCAAGTTTTATAAGAAAAATAGTCCTACTACAAATTAACAAAATTTTCTCGCATTTTGATTTGGCGTATTTTATTTCTCTTGATCTGATTGATTAATCTAAATAAAAATACCTAGTAGTATTTCAAACCGAGAATTACAATTAGTATGAGAAGGAGCTTGAATTATTCACGTGTAGAGTTTTAAAGGAAACAAAATATTAGTGTAAAAGTCAAATTCAAAGTCAGATTCTCTTCAGGGTCGAAGTCGGGTCGGAGTGTCGGATTTTTATTAAGGTCTAACTCCGGTCCGTCTCTTACTCGGACTCGGACTGTAAAGTCAGAGTCGGAGTCGAATGATTTTTTCCTCTGACTCGAATCAAATCATTTTCCTCGGATCGAATTGGACTAGGGTCAGATTCGGTCTGAATTGTCATCTCTAAATTCCTTCTTAGTTGTTGAATGAATGATCTGGTGTTCATTTGCTTAAACTTATACTCTATGATTGCCTATTTTCATTCACAAATATTTTTGGGGATAAGATTTACTGAAACCTAAAACTAAAGAACATATCTTTACCCCAATCTCATTAAGTAGATCCCAACTAAAAAGGGTTTGGAAGGATCATATATATGCACTTGCCCTTGTTAGAGATAACAGAAAGGTTTTCAATTGACTCTTGTTAGCAAATATCATTTGGAACTTCACAAAAACATTAATAAGAAGTGCATATTATTAAATGCATTTTAATATAATCCATCATAATTTTTAACTAAAGAACTATAAATCTTAGAGCCCAAGGAAATAAGGGACATTAATATCTTACTTTACACAAAGAAAATTTAGATGTTCTAAGGCTTTGTGGTTGTTCACTAATCGCCATCTCCTAACTGGAATTTAGAACCCTACTAGGAGAGCTCACTCGAGATAGGAGAGATAGAACGGAAAAAGTGCTAGTTAAAGATTTTTCTTCTCATCTCATCATAAAATAAATTTAATGATTTGATTGAATGGATCTAAATTTAGGTTACTTACAAGAACTATTCCTCTGATATTGGTAATTTGGTTGATTAGATTAGCTTCTTAGCTATCTGTCCCATATTAACAAGTGAAGGTTGACCCTTGCTGCAGTCCACCTCATCAGGCTGAGTCATCTGCCCCGACGAGATTCCAATTGATGATCAAGGGAGTATTACCAGAGACCCTATATACCAAGGAAGCTATAGAAGAGGGGGGTGCTTCAATTACTGTAGAGCTGTGCGATGAATCTGGGAATAAGGTAGAATCTGACCCTCAACCTCCTTTGAGGGTTAAGATTGACGTTCTTCAGGGGGACTTTAAGGTTGAGGACAGCAACAATGTATTAACAGAGGAAATTTACAAACAGAATGTTGTTAGCCCAAGGGAAGATAAAGAGCCTCTATTGAAGAACAACTGTGAGGTTTTGCTGAGTGGAGGGTCGGCTAGCATTTCTGGTATTTCATTCACTGATAACTCAAAATCAATGAGAAATGGAAAGTTCAGTTTTGGGGCCAGAGTCATAAGTGGTGGAATGGTTGTAACGCCAGCAGTCAGTAAATCATTCAAGGTAAAAGAAGGCCGCCTTAAAGGTAAGTTCACCTCCCTGTAGGTAGCTTGGAGCTTTTCATGTCCGACTTATGTCGTATAGTAGTTATCGTCTGCGTTATTCCATTTTTGCTTCCATATTATTCGATTCAATTAATGCTAAATGGTATTTTCCTCTTAATTCAGCTGATCGAAAGAAAGAAATTCCGTCTCCAGAAGATAAATTATGGCGTCTAAATCACATAAGCAAAACTGGGCCGGTTTATAAGAGAGCACAAGAAAATAACGTGCATACGGTGAAGGATTTCCTACAACTATATAATACAGATGCAGAGAAAATGCGAAGTGTAAGGACTATAACTTACCAAATCAATCTTGATTCTTGACTGCTGGGGAAGTTCGAAATCTGAATATGCTAGTGATGGCAGCTAATTTTTGGTTCTTGTCAAAATTCAGATTCTAGGTGTTCCTGAAAGACATTGGAAAGCAATAGTAAAACACGCTGAAGCATGCAAGTTAACAAACGAGCGTTGGAGATACGATGACGCTGTATCAGGGATTAGTCTTTCACTAGATTGTGCTTTCAACATTGTAAGTGTTTCGTTCAACGGTCGTGTGAGCGAGCCATTTGAATCCCTTGATGAGTTTCTAAAGGTAGTGTTTTTTCTACAATGTCGTATGATCTTTTTAATACTTAGATTAGATGACTAAATGAAGAAATAATTTGCACATGGCCAATCAACGAAAACTTTGACATCGTGATTTTGATTTTTCAGCAAGAACCATATGCACTAAGGCGTACGGCATACGAAAAACGGAATGAGCTTTTATTAGAGGATTCAACTAGCAATCAGATAACAATTCCTAAAGAACCTGCAAATACATTTAGTGTTCAACTACAAGAAAAAGAACAACAGCAACCAGGACCAGTGCTGATACCACCCAATTGTATTGATCCCAATGTGCATAGGCACGAGCCTCCTTCTACGGACATCTACAATGTTCGCAAGCTACAGCATTGTGATACATTTACAAGTGGATCTAGTGATTTTCTCCTGGATCAAGGTATGTACTGATTTACTGATTTTACAATGACAAAACGCTGCTCAATGATGTTGGAAAATAGCCCACATGTAATCTCACTTATAAGAATTAGAAAGAGATTAACTAACGTATAAAATGATGGATTGATCCTTCTAATACCATTTGGGTTTAGGATGAAACCACGTTAAGTGTGTGGGTGTTGTTGTGTACAAACCTAATAACATATTTATCAAATGGCATTAAGGAAATGAACTTTTATTTTACAATGAAAAAACATAGAGGCAGCTAAATAAATCTATGGCTATTATTTGCAATATATAATTGAACATTTGCTAACTACAAAACCAACGATATGGCTTCATAGTTCATATTAGTTCAAATTGGTTCAAGCCCCATATATGATATATTTTGCCAATGTAATAATATTGCAAATAAGATTAATATAATTTCTATAACATTGTGCTAACTCTTACAGTTGATCCAGTGATGTTAGAGAATTACATAAATGATTTTTCTGGCTGTATCGGAGACGACCAAAGAGAATGCAATACCACCAGTTCAGAGTTCATTCATACAGCACAGATGGGGGAAAGGAAGGACGATCTAAGTGCCCGAAAAAAGAAGCTATTAACTGTATGGTATGTGACCAGAGCTGCTACACTGTTCATGATTACAGTTCAGGAAGATCTTAGTGCCCCAAAAAAGAAGCGCAAGCTTCAATGACTCTCCAACAGTCCAACTTATGTTTTAGATTTGAGAAACTCATTTAATTGTGGCTAGTTTTTTTCGAGATGAAATTGTGGCTATTTTTGGAAGTTCAAGTTTTGCTTTATCCTTTATGCTTAAGAACTTGTGTATTTAGCAACATGATGTAAGATAAATAAGCAACCATTCAGCCTTTTAGTTTTTTCTAATTCAATTGTATGATGTTTATGGATGGATTTGGTTGATGGCTTTTTCTTCGGTGTTTTGGTTAGCGTTTTGGCTTTTTGGTTGTTTTCAACTATTCGCCTTATGGTTGATTTTTAACTTTTCGTATTTTAAAATATCTGACAGCCAAAAACTATTTGGTAAGTAGCTTTTTAAGCCAGTTCTTTTAGGCTAAATAAAAAAACTACATAATTTTTTATTAGTTTTTGGATTTTTGACTCATTTTCTCTAATAAACAACAAACAGCTAACAATTAATTTTTATTAGCTAACAAATAAATCGAAGATTTTCAACCAATAACTCTACCTAACAGAACTTTGTGGAATGACTAGCTCATATCTGAACAAGAATTAATGCAACTCGTCGTTAGAACTACAGAACTCTACATTTATGAGAAAACATTTCAGGGAAAAAAGAGCTCCAATAGTTAACACGTAATTAACAGTTGCTACTCAGTAAACTAGCAGATTCAAATATACAATCACCATGATTATGCTATGAACTGATAAATTGGACAAACAATAAAATAGAAATTAAAATGATAAAATGACAAGTGGAATTATACTATAGAATTGATGATTAAAGAAAGATTACAAAATAAAGAAAGATAAATTAAGCAATTTGAGAAGATTAAGATCTCCAAAAAAGAGTAGAACTCATCCAACAAGTGTTTAACAATATTCATGATGATAATGGCTCTCTAATTCCTTTTATTTATAAATAAATTCTTATGTATTCCTCAAGTCTTCCCTAATGTGACAATTACTATTTTGCCTTTCGTAAACCCAAATATCGATCATAGCAGATTATTAAGAAACACCCTTTAACATAAAGAATTTTTCTAAAATAAACTAAATAAAATAACAGCTTCTCATCAGAACTTTTGACTGTACAGAACACAAAAACATAGAAAGAGATAGGGCAAGAAAAACCTGGTAGCATATAACGCTTTAATCAGCCCAGCCATGCGCCAATCTCTCCTTGATCATCCTAATGATCTTGTAATTTATAAGCAGAAGCAGAAGCAGAAGAAGCAAATCTGATACAATTAGAGTAATCTAAACAAATATATTTATCTTTCCAAGCGAACAAACAATGGCAATCGATGTAGTTTGACTACAATCAAACTACACCAAAGGTATTGAATAGAAGTATATTTCGAACAAATAAATGGGAACTAAAAACTGAACATAACCCAAAAGTAAGGTTAATAAATTATTATTGACTTTTTAAGTGAATACATCTGTTGGAAGCGAATGAGAGTTTAAACCTTTAAGAGGCCTCTAATAAAGCAGACGGAGAGCTTCGTCAACATTTTTAGAATCGTTATATCCTTTGTAAGCGGGACAAAGTGATAACATGATATTTGCAGTCATCTTCTAGCATCAAAGCCAATAGCTTTTCCACATTGCTCATCTCAATGCATGATCAACAACCATTAATTAAGCCCTATACGAGATGATCTTTGGAGTGTGAACTTTCCCAATCATTGATTCAAATTTTAAACTAAGTGCTAGCTTGACTAGTCACTCCTTTGCAATACATATCTATCAACATCAGGTGGAGACTTACTAAGCCTGTAAGTCTCCACTTCGGGATTTATGTTTTTCAACATCTATTCACCTCCCAATGGCCAATAGTGCACAAATATCGAATTAAGGGGTAACTTACTCCTTTCAACTCCCGCCCCCCAAAACAAAACTCAAAATTTTTAGTCAAATGAGACAAACTGTTGGGAACACAAGTAGAGGCTTTCAATAACAAGTGCAAGCAAACAAGTTGTCTCAGGTACGACTAAAACTTTGGAAGAGTATTAACTCTATTTTGTTGACCTTTTTAGTTTTGATAGATATCCAGATTCCAGTGCTGATACAAAAAATAAAATCAGAGCCCCCATATTAATGTTGAATCCTCATTTGCATCCTCTTCGTGATCTTCATTTGCTCTATGTGAAGCATCTGAAATAGAGAATAAACAAAATTACATCAATATATATGCAGGTAAAGTGGTTAGGTTGATGACATTTTAAAGAAAGAGTCAAAGACAGAATTTTCACGATACAACTTTTAAAAAACATACGTAAGCAATGTGAAGCGTTTTTCTTCTCGCCAGACTGCGCTTTGCGCGTTTGGCGCGCTTTTTTAAACTAAGTATCATATGCATTGCCATTGATAAAATTGAGAACTTGATGAGAAACTTGTAGCTGTTGGCCTTTACTTTGGTTTAGCCATTGAATAACGTAGAGTTGAAGATGAGGTGTGGATTAATGTTTTACTTTTGGAAACCAAGGTTCGGGACGTTACATTTGTGCATTTCTCTCCGTCAACAATTAATAAGCATACATTAAGTTTGATAGTGCATATTGTGAAGAGAACAACCTCAAGTGCATCAAAGTAGAAGAAACAAAAACAATGGAAGGCCGTCGGTGATGAAAGGAAATATTAGATGTGGTGACTCAATACAGTCCAATGCTTGGCTTAAATGAAGTTGTATCTTGGATGTATGTAGTTGTATAAGGGTTGAAAGATAAAAAAGTTGATGTGGATTGTCAATTTGATGACCTGATGCTCGCTCGACTGGGTGCTCGACCAGTACAGACATGCTCGACCAGCCAAGCAAGAAATCAGAGTTTTGGCCACATTCTGATCTCCTGCTCGACCGTTCCGCTCGACCCCTTTACTCGCTCGACTGGTCGAGGGATTTGTCGCGTGGTTTCTGATTTAGTCGACAGTTTTATATAATGTTCAAGAACCTTTTAGTCTTTCTAGCTTGTTCCAAAGCCTATATAAGGCTATTGTAAATCCTTGTATAGACACACATTGTAAATCATTTGTAATTAGTCATTGGGATTGAGTGGAGAGCCATAAACATATTCTTAGGGTTTTAGTGAGAGGAATTGGGGATTTTGATCAATTCAATCTTTGTTGATCAACCTAAGGGGCTCTTGTATACAACATTCAAAGATTCAATAATATTTATAGTCCAATATCACATTGATATTGGGATTTTCTCCACCTCCCAAATTCTTGGTGTGCTTTCTTGGTTTTGCAATTCTTTATTCTTATTCTTGTGTTGATTTCACTTAGTTTCTTGGGTGAAATTCTAACAGGAAATAAGTTTGTTTTGAGTATTAACATGTCATGTCATATAAATTAAAAAGAGATTAGGAAAGGATGAAGATTTAGTTGATAAGACTTTAGAGACACCACAACAAGAACAAATAGAGTTGTGTTTAAGAGAATTTATGAGAAGATATTGTGGCAAGGCTTTAGTCCTCTTGGATATGACACATCACACACCACAAGAAGAATTAAAGAATCCTAAGAAAAAAAAGCTCACACGAGCAAAGGAACTTTCTACTCTGAATACAACAGTCAAGCACAAAGTATGATTGTTATAAACTCCAGCTTTTTATGTTTGTCCAAAAAATCATATTTATAACGCAATTAAAGACTTCTAATGGCTAATTACACGTGAATGTTGGTGCTAAAATCAAATTACTTCTTTAAAGATTTAGGCAACTTCCTATGGACTCAAGTAGCTTCTCCCTCTTGCACGTCCCATTGTAGATTGTTTTTCCTTGTGAACTTCTTAACTTCTCTTTTGGAAGGAATGAAAATTCAAAACTGCCCCCCTTTAAAGATTAAATATGGTATTGGTTTTGAACATAAGTCTATGCACTGTAAATGAGATTGAGGTATCAAATAAAAGGACATTTTAGCATCGAGATGATAAAATATAAACATGCTATTGAGCAAGAAATTGTATATCAATTATGAAGACGAACTGAACAGGCATGTTAGGTTATGTCATAGTGGCTACGAAAGCACGGATGGAACTTTAAGCTATTGAACTAAGAATGCAAATGTATTGACCATTGTGGATTTTGCACTTTCATATAATTAGTTGGTCGCTTACATATGGTTTGTGAAAAAAGATTTCATTTGGTGAATTTTTAAACAAAGAGTGTGCAACTCTAATTAAATACTTTTTGACAAGGGGGGTAAAATGAGGTAGTTGTCGAGAGAGTGTACAACCACCTAACAAAAACTTCTTGTTTTGGATGTTCACTTACAAGAAAGACCAAAGAAGAGAGAGTCAAAGAAGTATAAAGGATTAGATTGCCGAGATTAAAAGAGGATATTGTGGAAGTTTTTGGCTGAGAAGATTGTTAAGAAGCTAATTGAGGGATGTTTTTGGATGCAAAGTCTACCAGGATAAAGATGAAAAACTGTATTACTTGAATAACTAAGGATATTTTAAGAGAATCAATGGGCAATATCGTGGTACAAAAAAATAGAAGGTGGTAGAAATAGGAGGTCAAGGTAGCGGTAAAGACAAAGGAAGAATAGTATCTTGCATTTAGAAATGTAGCATTGAGAAAAACATTAGCTAAATATAAGGGAAATAAACAAAAATAGCACTTTGAAAGGTGAAGGACTCTGAATGAGGTGTTTGACAAACTAAATTCTAAAGAAAGGGAAAAAGATATGTATACAATGGAGAAGAAAAGACAAGCGAAGACTAAGGACACAATTATCGTAAACTTAAACAAGGATAAGAATAATAACATTCTAGTTCAGGGTGAGTCATATGAACATTAAGAATTAATGAAGAGAGTATTTTGACGATTTATTAATATATGGTGACAAGGATTTGTTATTGGAGCTTCCAAGGAAGAAAATAGAGAAATTATGCACAGAATATAAAAATCAGAGGTAAAGGGGGCTTTAAAAACAGTAAGGAGTTGAGAAGTTGTTATAGCTATTGAGGTATGGAGATGGCTTGGGCTTATGGAAATGACTTAACCAACTAATTTATTCAATAAAATTTGGAGGACGCACAAGATGAGCAATTAAGATTGCAGGAGAATTACGCAAGATTGTTCCAACTATCAAGAAATAAAACTCATAAGCTATACGCGTGCAATAAAATGAGCTCATTAGGTTCATAGTTACACAAAACCAGAAACTTTCCACTGAATCTCATTTCTAAACCTTCAATTCTAAAACTCTAGATTAACATTTCCAAGGTTACATTCAAAAAATGATTTTTGTACAATCCCAAAAACATATATATAATAAAAAATCATACTAATGCCTTTTTTCTTTTCGTCTTTTTCTTTTTATTTTAGACATTTTCTTTTTTTACCTTTTTTACTCATTTTATTTTATCTTTTTTTGTAAAATAAATTGTACCTACTTTTCCTACGTTTTCGAATCATATAAATTAAAGTTTCTTGTTTATGTTTTCGTTTCTCGTATTGAATTGAATTTCGTAACATTTGTTATGTTACAAAATGGTCGTTTGATAACAAATTTTCTCGTTATGTAACTTGTGATTTTAAATCATGGACTAATCGTCATTATCAGCTATTATTCCAATATATTAGGCAATTGTGATGACATCCGTGATCTACAAAGTCATAAAAAGAGTGATAGAACTACGAATGAGACGATGTACAAGTATATCAAACAGGGGCGAAGCCAGGATTTTACCTTAGGGGGGTCGAATAGTCGATGTATTAGAAATTATTTACCAATGTCGGTTATTGGGCTATTTGGGGTTGCCGACCGTCTAGGGCCCCGAAAAATAAGAGGCCTCAAATATTGAATGGTGTTATTCATGCCCGGTTCTAAGCAACTCTTTTTAAGTAATTCCTTTTTAAAATTTTTTACATTTGAAATAATATAGTAAAAATGCCTTTTATTTTAAATTATTTTTCTAAAAGTGGAGAAATTTTGTATCTTTTAATGTAATAAGGGCTACTATATATTTTAAAAGAAATCGTAAAAATAAATAGAGCGTCTAAAATCTTTGATTCGTCTATTATTTACAATATAAAAACTAGTTACATTATGAAAATTTTAAAATCATATAGACTTAAATGAACTTGAATCATAATAAAAATTATATTCAACAATTAGAGTTGAACTTTCCCTATAATTATCAGATTTGAAAAACCAAGTGTTTTTGACTCCATTATTCACTTATTAAGTCTCAAAACACGCACTAAAAACGATGAATGTAAAATTATATGAGAGATATAGTATAGTGACATTATAATATAAATTTATAAGTTTGTTAAAAAAATAGGTTGAATTAGGATTTGATCTCTTAACTTTATGTTACAAATGTGTTACTCCAACCATTGAGCTATAGTAATTTTTGTTATATTTTACACTCATTAAATAATAAATTATATATTAGTAAGGGGGGCCAAAGCTAAAAATACAAAGAATCGCGTTTTCGACAAGGGGGGTCGGGCCTCCCCCAGTTCACCATGTAGCTTCGCCCCTAATATCAAAGAATATATTCAAATTGCCTAAAAGATCTACAATACAGCAATTCATCTTATGAGACAAATATAGAAGGGAAAAATTTTTCCCATGAGTTGCATTGACTTGGATAAGTCATAGAACGGGGTATTAAAAGAAGTATTTTAAGGAGCAACGACATAGAAGAATATTTTTAAGAAATACATTAATATAGTGCAAAAATATGTTTCGAAAAACAAAGACAAATGTTAGGTCATGTGGTGGCAAACTAGAAGATTTTCCTAGCACAATTGGATTTCACCAAGGTTCGACCCTAAGCCCTTTTCTTTTTGCAACGATCCTACATGAGATGATTCAATCGTTCCCAGGAGACGTTCCATAGTGCATATTGCTTGTTGACAACATTGTTTCGATAGATGAAAGGTAAATAAAAAATTAGAACGACGAAGACAAGAGTTGGAGTCACGAGCATTAAATTAAGTCGGAAAAAGACAGAAAGCATGAAGTGTCACTTAAACTGTTAAACACAAATAAGTTAAAACATCATAAAATTGAAAGAAAAAATAATTGCTCCAAATGGATGCTTTTTGGGTTGAATATCCATCATTATTTAATGCAGAGAATTAAGCGTGGGTATCAAAAATGTAAAGTGGCCACTAAAATATTATGCGATTGAAATGTATCCCTAAATCTAATGGCAAGTTGTATCGGATGACCATTATACAAGCGCCACTATATGGATTAAAATATTGGGCTTTTAGAAAAGATAATCCATGAAGATGCCAATAGTGAACAAATATTTAGATAGATGAATGGACATAGTGTGAGGGATGAAATTAAAAATCAAAGATGTAACTTATAAGGAATTTTTAAGAGCAGCAAATATTGAGAAGATGAAAGAGAATCATTTGATATGGTTTTAACATGTAAAACGATAAGGTATTAGTGAGATGACAAGGAAGATAGATTGTTGGAAAAACTAATAAAACCAAAAAAATGGTCACTGGAGATCAAAGACGGGGTAGAGGAAGATACGAAGCATTTAGATTAACAGGTCAAGATGGTAGAAAAATCAAATTGAAAGAGATTGAGAACTCACGAAAACAACCATTGAAAATAATAAATCGATGCGTGTTGTCAACCTAATCCTTTGGGATTAAGGCTTTGATATCGTTGGGGCATGTTCACTAACCAAGTTACCAACAAAAGTAGCTCAAAGAAATCTACCCCACATGGACACCCAGTGAATAAGGATACTTCAAGATTAGTTTAGATGTCTCCTTTGACACAACACTAAGAAAAACGAGTATATGTAGAAAAAGAACAAGAGAGTAAGCGAAAGTAATGATAAAATGTATCCTAAGAACACCCCACAATTCGTTTAACTATTGGTGATATACCATAGGATTAAATCGATCAAAACACACATTTTAGTAAGACCTATTAAGATACTATTGTACAAAACGAGGAAGGGCTTGGAAATAAAACCATAATCACTCCATGTAAAAAACACATCTGAAAACTTTACATATTGAATTGAAGGCCACAATTGAAAAATTACCAGGAGCCACGCTATGTAAGAATGAGCTACAAGCTAAGATAGAAGCATTTCAAAACTCAATCATTAAGGTTAAGGAGAGAATTTTGAAGTAAAACAATAGTGGGGTCATGCACAACAGAACTTCGTAAGGAGGTAATACCCCTCGCAAGCTTGCACGCTTGTGTTGCACTCCTACAAGATCATGACCTTTTAAATATTGTACAACGGTTGCAAGATGCATGAGAGGGGTAAAGACAAGCTACTCAAGCGAGAGAAAGATCAAACTAAAATTATGACTAATTCCAATTTGCCCTTCATCCTAGTGAAAAAATCTTAATCGCTTGACTAAGCTAATTGTTGGAAATATACTTCACATGTGAGACAAGATCCCACATCGATAAAAAAGTGGGTTGTGGACTTGTATATATACTTGGTGAGCTAATCCTCCTATTGCCATATGGTTTTGGGAAACAATGAACCTCACCGAGTGTATGTGCAAGTCAACGCTCTTGACCCGTGGGTTAGTGGGCCCGAGCCCACGGGTGTCCCGTGTCCCCACGAGTGGGCCACGGTGAGATTATATGACGAATTGACACGGCCTAATACTAATAACCCGCAAAACTATAACACTTGACTTTTATTCATCTTAATAAAGACTCTCATATACCTTCTCCACCTGAAATGTGTGGTCAACTAGTTATGTTAATAAAAAGATTACATAAATTCTAAAGTGGGAAATAAATGGGATGAAAGGTGGAGTGAACCCAGTTTCATACATATCTATATCTTCCAAATACTCCTCTTAGAATGTCTAACGAAAAGAAGAAGTAAATGGTTGCTAAAGGAGATTCATCCCAAAATGACAAGAGTCCAAACAAGCGTTGCACTATTTAAGAGAATAATAATGTAGTCCAGACAATTGGTGAGAGGAACAACTCATCTAAAGAGCTTCAAATGCAAATACTTAGCATGATGCACGCCATGAGTAATGTTAAGCCAAAATGTAGCCATTACCGAATTGTGCTCTGTAAGAGCATTTAATTCTACCCATTACCAAATTGCAAATGTTGAAAAAATGACTATTTTTGACTTTCCAGATGATAGAAAAAATTTTGAATACATCAACTTCATAGATGAACATCATGGAAAATTGTAGTATACGTGACTATAAGATATATAGCTTAGGAATATATGATATGCCTCATTTGGCCTCTAGTACTCTTGAAAATATCTACTTGTTAGCAAAGCTAACTTTTGATGGATGAGTAAGTTTCATCCTTATTTTGTAGGCATGACTTTTACATTACACTAATGTTGGGAATATTACATTATTAGTTATATGACAATATTTTACATCATATTCTTGATTTGTGCGCTTGTAGGAATGCAACATAAACAGCTCCTAATATTATAAAAATACCAAGAAAGCGATAAATTTTAGGTTATGATAACTTATTCAACAACTAATATTAGTATATACAACACGTCATTATCTAGGTTCTTCCCTAGGCAAAGTTTGAGGTTAGATGATATCCTTAAAGTTTTATCCAATTGATCCTTGTTAGGAAACAATTACAACTTCACAGGAGCAATTGGGTGCACATGATCGTATTTTAGTATATTATAATCTAAAACCAAAGAAACATAGAACTTTGGCTCTATCGAGAAACGGACAAACTTCTATCAGTATGTATTATTTAAAACATATAACAAGGAACCATATGTGATGAAAAATGGGATGTTATTAACAATGATTCAATGCCTAAGTACGTTTCCAACCCATGTTCAAAGATCAAAAGTAAATGAAACATATGACTTCAAATGTCATTTAAACTAGTAATTAATTTTCTAAAAACGCATGCGCTCATGCTCCAATATGGTGAAATAATAAAACAAAAATTAACCTCAATAGTTAGCTGTCAATAGTCAAGCGATAGGTCACAGCTGCTGTAAATACCTTTGACGACCCTAAAGAGAATTTAACTAATGAGGATTGTGTAACACCTTCGGTTCCGCCAGTTCTCAAGACGTATTTTAGGAAAAATAAGAGGGGCGGGGGAAATAAATAAAATGTAAGGGCGGGAAAGGGAAATAAATAAAATGTATTAATAAAGTCTTGTGGGTTTTATTTCTAGAAATGCTTAGTTGGCATTGGGCTTTTATAATTGTAGCTCTTTGGCCTTTATGTTTTTAGTCTTAGGTGGCATTACTTGATAGTATAAATAAGACCATTTTGTAATCATTTGGGTTTATCCAGAAATTGAATAAGAAAGAAATAAGAAGGGAGTTTCACAAGCTCGAAATTGTGAGGGAGTTGCAAGGCACTCGAAGCCTTGTGTTCATCGTGTATCTTTCTTTGAAGTTCTTGGAGTTTAACTTTATGTTTTTTGAGTGAGAATAATTCTAGAGAGTAGGGTGTGTTACAAAGGTATCAGAGCGGTTCTATTCGAGAAGTACAATGACATCTTCTCAAGAGCAAGATCGTTGGGAAAAGCACGACCAAGAAGTGAAGAGGTTGTCAAAGGCCATTGATGAGCGACTCGCAAAAACTGATGAAAGAATGGCAAAGACTGATGAGAGATTGGCAGCCTTAATGGAGAGACACACAAGGCTGTTGGAAATGTGTTCGAATTCAGAAGGAAATTACAAGAAACAGGCCCAAAACCGAAATCAAGAAAGGAAGGAAACGAATCTTGAATGGGTTTGGCGAAGGGAGAATCAGGATAGACATGTGCATTGCCACGGTGGATGTCAAGAAGAGTCAAATTGGAAGGCAAGAAGGTTGGAGTTACCATCTTTCAATGTGCAAGAAGTGGGTGATTGGATCATGAAAGTGGAAAAGTATTTTTTGTATTATGAACTTAGTGAAAAGAAGAAAATGGAGGTCTCCGTGGTATGTTTGGAAGGAGAAGCCATGATGTGGTTCAAATATGCAAATCAAAGAATGCCAATAAGGCGATGGGATGATTTAAAAAGCTTGATATTGGAGCGATTTCGGCCATTCGAAGACAAGACTGACCAAGCATGGGCAGCCTGGTTGGAGGGGGCAGGCGAAAATCAAGCAAATGTGGTCGAAAACAGAGGAACACCACAGGAGGCAGCCACAAACACATAAGCCAGATCAAGAAGATACTGAAAATATGAAAGTAAATGTAAAGAGTATATTTCAAGAAAGTCCAGAACCGGTTTCCTGCAGTGAAGAAAACACCATTTGTGAAGATGTCCATGAAAAGAGTAAAAAGGCGGAAGGTAAAGGGGAGGAGGTAAGAGAACTTGATAAATGTAAGGTTCAACTTACAAATGAGGAAGAGCCATTGAAAAGTCAAGATGGGGGGCCTAAGAGTGGTGGGAAAAGACAGAAAAAGAAGTGTGCAAATAAAAAGGAAGAAATTGGGATTTCACTGGAAGAAAAAAGAAGGAATAAAAAAACAAGAGACCATGGGAAAGAAGCATCAAGAAACGAGAAAAAGAAAGACAATCAAACGGTATTTGAAAATAAATCAAATTAAAAAAAAAAGAAAGAGAAAGCCAGAATTGAAACGAGAACAAAAAGATCTTTGAGGAGAGATAGTATAAGAATGAAGGATCAAGAAAGAAGCAAGTATACGGGGAGGATTTTTGATGCTCAAGTGTGTAGTGGTTTTGGGGATGGTCCGGGCAAATGGCGCCGGAACAAGGGGAAGACATTAGCGGCAGTAGACAAGGTCGAATATATTGAGCGGCTCACTGGGAAATAAGGACGGCTAACCGGCAAAGGAGATGAATTAAGGCTGAGTTTTCGGCTTGAAATGACGGTTGGGCTGCACTGTTATGAATCTGCCGGAAAACTGTCCAGAGAAAACGTCAGCGATGAGGTCACTGTTTCTGAAGTGAGATGTGCTGATGACATCAGCGATGGTGTCATTGATCAAAACATGAACTGGGCTGCTGAGTTTGTGACAAAAAAGGCTGCAATAGTTCTGAAATTTAGTAGAAAGGAGGTCCAAAACATTTTAAGCCCAAGAATATTAAAGACTTTCAACCCAATTTTAAGTATTTCTACTCTAATTTCTTTCAGGCCATTCACTCCAACCCACCTCAACAAATCCTTCAATTTAAAGGGCAATCTCAAGTATTTAGTTGGGTTTATCAAGGCTCCAGCTGAAAATGATTTGGGTGTTGATGTTAACGCTTTGACCCGAGTTATTACCCACCTTGAGGACAAGGTGCTTAAATTGGCCGGGAGTATTGTAACACCTTCGGTTCCGCCGGTTCTCAAGACGTATTTTAGGAAAAATAAGAGGGGCGGGGGAAATAAATAAAATGTAAGGGCGGGAAAGGGAAATAAATAAAATGTATTAATAAAATAAAGTCTTGTGGGTTTTATTCCTAGAAATGCTTAGTTGGCATTGGGCTTTTATAATTGTAGCTCTTTGGCCTTTATGTTTTTAGTCCTAGGTGGCATTACTTGATAGTATAAATAAGACCATCTTGTAATCATTTGGGTTTATCCAGAAATTGAATAAGAAAGAAATAAGAAGGGAGTTTCACAAGCTCGAAATTGTGAGGGAGTTGCAAGGCACTCGAAGCCTTGTGTTCATCATGTATCTTTCTTTGAAGTTCTTGGAGTTTAACTTTCTGTTTTTTGAGTGAGAATAATTCTAGAGAGTAGGGTGTGTTACAGATTGCTCATTGGAAATACTAGGTTCAAAAGAGGTGAGGCTAAGGTCAAACTACATTTCACTTTAAATAACACGTTTTGGTTTTGTCATCAATAGAAATAGAACCCTCTTATAACATTATAGGTGCAATGCAGAATATCTATAAAAAAAATGACCTTTTACTCAACAGTCTATCACATTTGTATATTAGCCCTTGAAAATTTGAATATTAAAAATTAGGAGACAAACCTTTAAATGTGAGATTGATGAGAACATTTGACATTCTCGGATTCTTATAGTAACCAAGTCTTACACGGTTACACCAGCCATCCAATAAGATATTATGGCCTACAGACAATATATGATAGTACATTATAAAGCTGTTCATTCCACATCAGAAAGAGCATAGATTATAGGAGCATAAACCAAAAATTTCAAGTAAATAACTACACAAGGAATTATCTAAACAGACAGGCAACCAAATTAAAGGTCAAACCTGTAAGAATCATTTCCACAAACGAATTGCTTTAGCCCATACCATCCATCAAGCAATGCTTACAAATCGCATCACAAGCTTTGAAGCCATCCTTCATTAGCTACGAATCACCACGCCTTCGATCATTAAAACAATTTCCAGCGAATCAAACAATTTGTGGCATTCTCAAGCATCACCATTCATCATTATATGTGAACCCAGGTTTAGAACTAACATGAAAATAAATCATTGTATATCTCACTCGCGTCTTCCACAATCGTAACATCCTCGAATTAAAGCACTATATGTGACAACATTAGGCGAAAAGCCTTCTCTTTGCATCTCCTCAAAAAGTTCAAGTGCTTTAGATAACAAATTCTCTTTACAAAGACTATCAATGATCAAAGTATATATGATAACATCAGGCTTGCAAACCTCATCAGACTGCATTTTCCTAAGCAAATTAATAGCACCCACATTATTTCCTGTTCTACAAAGACCTTTAACAATTGCACCATAAGTGACAACATTAGGTTGCATCCCAAATTTGATAATTTTATCCAACATTTTGGCAGCTTGATCAACATAATTAGCATCAATAAGTCCATTGATCAAAGTAGTATAAATCACAATATCAGGCTCAAATCCAAACTTAATACGCTTACCGAGGAGCGAAAAGGCGAAATCAACCCGACCTAAATGGCAATAACAGTTGGTGAGGATGCCCAACGAATGCTTATTGGGTCGGAGGCCCGATAACTCCAGCTGCCTGGAAAGAGTAATAATAATGGAATGATGCTGTACTTGTTGAGGTTTCATCTTAGAGATTGCAGTAAAGATTTGATTGAAATCCTTGGAAGTAGGAAAAGGATCTATAGATGTCATTTGATTGAAGATAGAGATTGCTTGATTGATGTTGGAAAACCCAGATTTACATTGTTGTTTAAGTGAATTGATTAAGAGTAGACGATTAATGGCTTCCCTGATGTTAAACATGTGAAAGATGATTAAATCAGGAGATAATAGATTTCAATAATGGGGAAGATGAATCCACCATTGATGATAAAGCTCAGAGAAGCTTAGGAATGTAAGATGCTGACGTAGTAGCTTCTCTGGTTTCTGGGTGTAACATCTAGGGCAACGCTTCAAACGTGGTTAACGAAGGTCAAAGGCCTCTTTCTTGTGGGCTTTCGTGTCTTGGGCATGCACCACAACTTTCATTCAATTGTTCAATAACACAACATGAATTGCCGTGAGAACGGTCTCTTCAAGAGACGCATTACATAAATAGGTTAAATAACTGATAACATAAATTTTGGTGTGAGACGGTCACAAACGTTCTCCACATATAGATTGAATAACCCAACTAATATAATTGTTAGCATATGGCTCATTGTTTTGTGATCATCTCGCCGAAAAATGGTCTTTTACAAGAATAGCTTTTTAAAAGAAAAACATGCATTTTAGGCCAACAAGTTCTCAGAGCACATAATCTTGGGTAACCGACTAACACGTTTTATTGGGCGGACACATTAAATATATCTTTTTTTGCCAATTTCACGAATTTAAAGGTCAATTCTTAGACTTAAAAGGCTAATTCTCAGGGCTTTGGAATTAACATTTTTAAGTCGTGAATTTGGTACATTTAAGACTTAAAAAGACAATTTTAAAACTTAAAAGACCAATACAAGGACTTAAAAAACCAATTGTAAGGCATAAAACTCTCGTTCTAACTTTTAAGAATGTCTTAAACATAGCAATTGGTATTTTTAGAATTAGTTTTAAAAGTCTTGAAATTAGTTTTTTAAGTACAAGAATTGGCCTTTTAAATCTTAAATTAAAATGTCAAAATTTTTAAAATTAAAATTTTTAACTGGATATAGGGCCTCTAGGCCAGTCGCAATGCTTAGTTTGTCTCAAAAGATAGTTTATGTTCTCAGAATATGTCTTTTTTAAGAAAGTCATTCTTAAGGTAAGCATCCCTTCATTCAAGAATGTAGTTTGGTAATTTTCGTTATTATTTATAGTGAATATGAGTTGTATTGAAAGGTTAAACAAAGTCAAGAGACATTTGATCGTTGTTAATTGTTAAGAACAGCGAATAGAGAAGACGTGTCCAACAAGGTCAACTCTTTGTTCAATTATTAACAGTGAATAAAGACTTTCTTCTATTTATTGTAACTAATAGCAAACAGATTTGAGCTATATATTCACGTAGTAGCTCCCTAATTTCATTACATTTTTTTAAACCTAGCTAATAACTGCAAAATAACAACTTTTCCCTTTTTAAAAACAATTTAAATATAGGCATAAGGCATCTTTAATCCTCTCTTCCTTCCTTTATTTAGGTATACTAAAGTTATGAGACTTATTTCATTATTTGGATTGATATAAAGCCTAAATGTCCCATTTTCTTTTTGGCACTATTCATTTATCGCTCTTTATTTGTATTTTCCTCTTAATCTATAAGTCAAAACATAGTCATATAGTATCTTGTTTGATTTCTCAATACAAGGATTATTAATATCAAATTTTTATAATTTTTAATTAACAATAATTTGAGATATTAAGGGTTAAAATGTTGTCTCGGCAAGTGCGAAAAATTAAATGGGACATTTAGGTTGCATAGGAGGGAGTAGTAATGTATTTGTTCCTCCTATGTAGGCTACGAATTTGCAATTTTTTTTTTTTTGAAATAAAACATGTAGCTTATATTATATCAAGATCAACCAAGGCCAAGAGGCCAGATGGAAACGATTCCATACAGATCTTTTCTTGGGAAATTCCCGTATCCTATCTAGCAATCAAATGGGCTACGGTGTTGCCACTTCTCCAAACAGCACTACAGGAAAAGCCAATAAAACGAGAACTAAGTTGATAATGATGAGTTTAATTAATGAAATTAAATTTGAGTTTAATTTTTCTTGAAGTTGATGGTGATAGTATATGTACTTGTACCTGTTATTATATCATATTCATCTCATATAAATTGCACTAATCTTGACCATATTTAACATTGTAACCATTGTGACACTACTCTTCGACAATACCAATGTTCGACACTAACCACAAAGATTAGCAACACAATTAATTAAATTAAATGCCTATATCAAACAACTCAATCAAAGATCATCAAATAATTAATTCAAAAAAAAAAAAAAAAAGATCATCAAATAATTACATTATTAAATTAATTAAAACCCTTTATAAATAATTAAATAATTAATAAAGAAACTAGAGATATATACTTTTACTTGTAATCACCCTGTTTTAAAATACTCCATACGTAAGAGAATATTGAGACTTTGGATTGAAAATGTAAACCTTTTGAACGATTTATTTAGAACACTTGTTCGCAGTTACAAATTAAGTAGCGACTAATTGGAGCACTCTCAACGATTATAAAAATCTGAACATGTGTTTACTATTACTAACAACAAGCAGAGGTTTTGACTTTTTAAACAACGATGTATTTGTTTCTTGTTACTAACAATGACCAAAGGCAAAGCATAACCTAAGGCTTAGATACCTAAGCTCTTTTTCTTGGATTTACTTTCCCAAAATTTTATTTTGGAACCTTTTAGTAAAAAAGACTTATTGGCTCGAGGCATTTTCTCTACTCCTTATTACCCTATAAAACAAGGTCACCTTTCGTTTGAATTATTTCGCTTTCATTCATAATAAAGCCCACATAGTTTGAATTTTTCAGTCTTTTAACACCACAATATTTTTTATTTTGTTTAACACTATTAAATATATCACCTCTGTTACAATGGAGGAAAGAGACCAAACTCCATGAGAGGAGACGGAAGCTATGAGAAGAATAAGAAGGGCAAAATGTTCATTATTATTACTGAATGAATTAATTGGTACAACAAACTATACTTATATACAATGAAAGTCTAACAAACTCTAAGAGGAGAGAGAAGTTGTTGCAACACTTATATTATACTAAGTAATTAGCTATAGTAATGGTTTAACTCGATGTGGTTACCCATAAGGATCTTGAGTGTCATACATACATACCTCCACGAAGCTCAATCAGTGAGACAACCAATGCATTGAATTGCATCATCACTCGCAAGAACAATCAAGAATCATACATACATACCTCAATATACGGTACATCATCTTGCCAAAAAAAATGGATAGAAAAGAATTTGTTGCAAATTTTATGCGTCTAGACAAACACTTTTAGCTAATTCATATTCGTTTTGGTCTTAAATTTTAAAAAAAATCGTGACAATTTCCTGTTTATAAAAGCATATGATGCATGAAATCTATACAAAATAAAGAACATGACAAAGATATCACATCCCTAATCAAGTCACTAGCGATTCCATAAATTAAGAATGATGACCTTCTTTGATTCGGAATTATTGACTTAAGTATCAAAGGAGATTTCTTAAATCTACCTTGGACTAGCTAATTGTATGTGTTTTGAAAAAAAAGCACCAAGAATATAAAAGAGATAATTGGGAGAATGATTCGATGCCTTCTCATTATCATATCATAAGAATATATACAAGATTAATTTATGGTTTTTAGGAAACTAAATAATTACAATATATTCCTAATATTATTTTCTAACATATAAAGATACACTAAATAAACAATATATGCAAAATATTCTTTGAGAATATTTATTATTCTAGCACACCCCCGCAGTCGAATCGGGAGGTTGACGAACGCTGAGACGGGATCGAAAATCTTCAAAAAGAATTTGCGGAAGACCTTTGGTAAAAATATCAGCTATCTGAAAACGTGATGGAACATGAAGAACACGAATATCACCCCGTTTGACTTGCTCACGAACAAAATGAATATCCATCTCAATATGTTTAGTGCGTTGATGATGAACAGGGTTACCCGATAAATAAACAGCACTAAATTATCACAATAGACAAGAGTAGCAGTAGTAATAGCACAACGGAGCTCAAGAAGTAAATTACGAATCCAGCATGTTTCAGAAACTACATTAGCAACACCACGATATTCTGCTTCGGCACTGGATTTTTAAACAGTAGGTTGGCGCTTAGCAGACCAAGACACAAGATTATCACCCAAGAACACACAATAACCAGAAGTAGAGCGACGAGTGTCAGGACAACCACCCCAATCAGCATCAGTATAAGAAACAAGAGAAGAGATAGAGGACTTATATAACTGCAAACCATGAGAAAGAGTACCCTTGATGTAACGAAGAATGCGATGAAGAGCAGTCATATGTTCAACCCGAGGATCATGCATAAAGAGACATATCTGCTGAACGGCATAAGAAATATCAGGCCGAGTGAAGGTGAGATACTGTAAAGCACCAGCCAAACTACGATACAAAGTGGGATCAGAACAAGATGAACCAGCATCAGCACGAAGTTTGCTGGTAGTAGAAACCGGAGTAGAGACGGGGTTGCATTGAGACATGTCGGCTTTCTCAAGAATTTCAGTAGCATACTTTTGTTGAGAAAGAAATAAACCTGTAGAATTACGAGTGACAGCAATACCCAAGAAATAACTCAGAGGACCTAAGTCCTTCATGGCAAATTCAGAACTCAACTTAGCCATAATAGACTGTCGGAGACGATCAGAGGAAGCAATAAGAATAATATCATCAACATACAAAAGAAGATAAGCAATTTCGGACCCATGACAGTAAATAAATAAGGACTGATCAGAAATGCTATTACGAAAACCAATAGAAGTAACAAAATCAGCAAAACGTTGATACCAAGCCCTAGGAGCTTGCTTCAGGCCATAGAGAGACTTGCGAAGAAGACAAACATGGTCAGGATACCGAGGATCACGAAATCCCATGGGTTGATGCATATAAACAGTCTCATTCAAATTACCATGAAGAAAAGCATTTTTAACATCTAACTGATGAATAGACCAAGACTTGGAAATAGCAATACTCAAAACAATACGAATAGTGGTAGGTTTGACAACAGGACTAAAAGTCTCATCACAATCAATGCCCTCACGCTGAGTCTTACCATCGCCCACAAGACGCGCCTTATAACGCTCAAAAGACCTATCTGACTTAGTTTTCAAGCGAAAAATCCACAATGAACGAATAATATTAGCATCAGACGGTCTAGGTACTAGTTCCCAAGTATTATTTTCAATTAAAGCATCAAATTCCTCTTGCATGGCTTGCTTCCAATTTGGGTCACGTAATGCATCTATGGGATTTTTGGGAATGGGAGAAAAGGAGACGGATAAAGCATGAGAGGAATATTTGGGGTTAGGCTTGAAAATGCCATTTTGACTTCGGGTGATGATTTTAGGTGGAGAAGGTGGAATATTGGGTTGGGGAGGTACTGGGCTGCGTGAGGCAGGCCCAGTAGGAGAGGAAGATGAGTCCAAAATAGTAGGGGAAGGAGAGTGGGCTGCGGCAGGATTGTCAGGCCCAATAGATTGCAAGGTGTTCTGGAGGGGAGAATAATGTAAGGGAGTTTCTGGGCTGGGGCCGTTTTCCGGGCTGGGCGCAGTTGAATGGGAAGTGGACGGCTGGGAGCTGGTGGGTGGTTTGTGAGTAACAGTGTTGGGCTGTAGGTAAAGCACTTTAATATTATTATCCAGAAATGTATACTCGTGAGGAATATTTGTGGAACGGTTTGCGAAGGGGAATGTGGACTCATCAAAAAGAACATGTCGCGAAATAATTATTTTATTTGATGCGATGTCATAGCACTTATAACCGCGATGTGAGGAGGGATATCCCAAGAAGACACATGGAGAAGAACGGGGTTGAAGTTTGTGAATTTTAGATGAGGAAAATAAAGGAAAACATAAACACCCAAAAATCCTAAGATGATCATATGTAGAAGCTTTATGATAAAGTAAATGAGTGGGAGTAAGATGGCCAAGTAATTTGGATGGAAGAATATTGAGAAGATATGTGGCGGTATTTAAGGTGTGAGGCCAAAAATATGGGGGAAGAGAAGCATGACATAATAAAGTCCGAATAATATTATTGATGGAATGAATTTTTCTTTCGGATTTTCCATTTTGGGAGGATGTTTGTGGACATGAAAAACGAAGAATAATACCCCGACTTGCACAAAATTGGTGAAAACTTTTATTGTCAAATTCACCCCCGTGATCGCATTGGAAAGATTTTATATTTAGCTCAAATTGTGTGCGAACATAAGAATGGAAATTAACAAATATATCATATACTTGAGATTTGCGAAATAAAGGAAATGTCCACAAATAATTGGTGAAATGATCAAGAAACAACACATAATATTTGTACCCGGATGGACTTGCAACAGGAGATGTCCATAAATCACTATGTATTATTTCAAAAGGACGGGTACATAAAGATGTAGATTTATAGAAAGGGAGACTAACATGTTTGCCTAAAGGGCATGATTGACAAAAAAAAAGATGGATTTTTATTACATTCAATAGACTTAGAAGAGGACAAAAAAATCTAAGATAGTGTTTCCCGGATGACCCAAACGAGAATGGCAAGTACTAGAGGATAAAGCCGAAAAAGCATAGGAAGAGGAAGAGGTGGTTCCATGTGTCAAGTGAAGAGGATAGAGATCGTCATTGCTATTAGACCGCAAGATTATATTCTTTGTGTCCAATTCCTTCACGGAAAAACCGGAAGGATCTCGCGAGTAAACTTTCGGACAAAAATAAGATTTTTAATGAGTGTGGGAGAATAGAGAACATTTTTTAAGACTAAAGGTTGGGATGGGGAAGGGATAGATACATGACCATGACCTTTTACGGAAAGCATAGCACCATTACCAACAATAATAGAATTAGAATTAGATGACTTTAAAGGAGAATAATTCAAGAGAGTACCTTTAGAGTGAGTCATATGAGATGTAGCACCAGTGTCCATATAATATTCCGCATCCGGAGAAGTATTAAAATTCCGGGGCTCAAAATTTTCTGAAAATTTCGAATTTTGCGGACGAGAGTGAGAAAAGGAAGCCATGAGAAAAGGTGAAGAAAAGGGAGAATAAGGTGGTGGAAGAAAAAACCAAGGAATGAACCTAAGCAACTAATACCATAAAAGAGATAATTGGGAGAATGATTCGATGCCTTCTCATTATCATATCATAAGAATATATACAAGATTAATTTATGATTTTTAGGAAACTAAATAATTACAATATATTCCTAATATTATTTTCTAACATATAAAGATACACTAAATAAACAATATATGCAAAATATTCTTTGAGAATATTTATTATTCTAGCAGAATAAACTAGTTATTAAACAAATCATTTTGATAATATACAAGCACACTAACTTATTAACATGTAAAACGATGTATCTCACATACTATTATATTTATTATATTATGTAGTACTTTTTTTATTCTTTTTACTTGCACTCAAATACTTTTTTACCCATTTATCAATTGATAATATCTCGAGTTATACACAACTAAAAATTAAAAAATTTGATATTACAAAAATATGTGTCGAGGGAATAAAACAAGTTCTCACATGACTATGTTTTTTTTCGTTTACTAGATGTAAAATGTAAAATAAGAAAATGGAGAAACAATATTAGGTAAGAAACTAAGGAAGTATTTATTTATTTAATAATACAAAAAAATGCCAATACAATGCAATAATTCTCATCACAGGAGGTGTTTTTCATCGTGTTAAACATGGACATACTTCAAAGGCGGCCAAGCCAACAACCAATTTTGAAGCTAAGATTACAAATTTAAGAATTAATTAATCAATTTCCTTTTTATTTTCATTGACTGTCCGCTGAGGCCATCTTATCGTAAAACAATTTCAATTGGATCAACCCCAACTATTTATAACACAGGTACTCTTTTGAGAGACCGTCTATAGTATAGACGTCTCTCAAAAGCCTAGCCTATATCTCCCTTTTAACTTACAAAATCATCAATTAGTTTTTTTTTAATTTTATAAATTGGGCCAGACCTAAAACTTGAGACGTCTATTGTATAGACGGTCTCAAGTAAGATTTTGTGTTACACAAATTCTTGCTATAGACGGTCTATAGCATAGACGGGTGAAATGGGCCAGCCCATTTTTACACTTTCCAAAAATAACAACTGAAATTTTCATGGGGCTGGACTGCTGCGAGTGTCGTCTATGCCATAGACACAGGAACTCTCTTGAGAGACCGTCTATAGTATAGACGGCTCTCAAGAGTCCAACCCATATCTTCTTTTAACTTACCAAACCACCAATTAGTTTTTTTTTAATTTATAAATTGAGCCAGACACAAAACTTAAGACCAATTAGTTTTTTTTATTTATAAATTGGGCCAGACCTAAAACTTAAGACGTCTATCGTATATACCCTCTCTTATGAGATTTTGTGTTTATAAAATCGTTTTCCTAAACAAGTGTCATTTTCATTTGATCTTTTTATTTTTCTTTACTAATAATGCACTTTTTGTATGGACCCGAATCATATTTGACAATCTCCTACAAGACGTGCTTTTTGTATGAGACCATCATATTATTTGTGAGACGAGTCCATACAAGGGAAATTATCAATATTACCCCCAAGTCTTTGCATTTTATTAATGGTACCCCTAAATTTTTTCGATTATGAATGGTACCCTCGTGTTATTAAGTGTCTTTGTAGTTACAACAATAACTTAATCTAGTTTTTTCCATCCCAAATCGTCCAAAACCGTTAACTTTTTTTAATTTTATTTTTCAATTTAAAACATAATAAAAGAGAAAGAAAAAGTTGAAGGTTTTAGACAATTTTAAACAGAAAAAATTAAAAAAATTTACAATTGTAAGATGCTCAGTAATACGAGAGTACTATTAATAATCGAAAAACTTAGAAATAGCATTGATAAAGTGCAAAAATTAAGGAAACGATTGGTAATTTCCCAAAAACAATAAAATTTGAATTCACAATTATATTGTAAGCAATTTTTATTTAAATTTAAACCGAACCAATTAAAACCATTTTACGGCGAAACGAACTCCAATATATTTTTCATAAGAGGTGTTCAAACTAGACCCGATAGACATTCGACTTTATAACCGAACTCGATTTGACCGGACCTAAAAATGGATCTACAATTATGTAAAAATCAATATGAACACAAAACTCGATTTTAAACCGACCCAAAATATATGACCCGAAATCAACTCGATAACCCGATTGAACACCTTTTCACTAACACAAATTCTTGTGAGAGACAGTCTTTATGAAAGATCATCTCTATTTGAACTGGCCCATAAAGAAAATATAGAGTAAAAGTAAATATTAAGTTTTGATGGATAAAGCCTACAAGACGTCTTTCAGAAAGACTGTCTCTCAGAAAACTAGTTGTTTCACTAATAAAGAAAAGCAAAATAACATAACATCATCATTTACCACTTACCGGTTACCACAAGTTAGGCAGTTACCAGTTACCAGTTACCACTACCCAATTCCAAAACCACCATAACTTGTGAAAAAAAATCAATTTATTTTTTTATAATAAAAAAATGCCAACGTCATATCCAAACATACACAGCAAAATATCTTCCCCTTTTTCTATTCCCTTATTCTCAATTTCTCATACTCTCGAACCTTCTTCTATCGTCAGAGTCCCCAGAAATTAGCTACCATCCACCCTCCTCTCTTTCTCTCTCCTACTTTGTAGAGAAAGGGAAAAGAGAGGACAAATTCAAACGCATCTCCGGAGATATTTTTCTCTCTCCATCTTCCTCACCATCCATTAATCCTCCATTTTTAATTACTCTGCTCTGATCTGTCAATTACCATGATTTTTTAGCTTAATCATTGCCAATCAGTATAAATATCTACTCAATTCGTCGATTCACCATCAAAATCTCACAAACAATGGAAAGAGCAGGAGGATCCAACGGAAGTAGTCATGGATCTTGTTATTACTCTGTTCTTGGAGTTCGTAAGGACGCCTCTTCCGCTGATATTCGCGCCGCTTATCGCAAACTTGCTCTTGTATACTCCCTATTCCTCTCTTCTGATTTAATTTTTTTAAAAAAATCTCGTTTAATTTCTTAAATCAATTTTTAAAAATGATTTTCTGTTTCGGAAGAAATGGCATCCTGATAGGTGGGCCCGGGCTTCGAATCCGTCCGTCGCCGCTGATGCTAAACGCCAGTTTCAGCAAATTCAAGAAGCCTACTCAGGTTTTAATTCCACTGATTCAATTTCTGTAAAGAAAAAAAATTAATACTCCATATTTCTGTATTTATATTTAAATTATATTTGGGAAATTATACAGTGTTGTCGGATCAGGGTAAGCGATCAATGTACGATGCAGGATTTTATGATCCAACGGAAGAAGAAGATGAAGTTCGTTCCTTCCTTATTTTCAATTTTCTTTTTACTTTATTGTTCTGCTTGTTGATAATTGGCAATTTGGCTCAGTACGACGTCGTTCAGTGTCCTACAAGTTGGAATATTTTCTTAATGACGTCGTATTTTGAAGCATTTTAGCTTAATTTTGACAAATTATTCGAAGCATTTTACCTTTATTTCATTAACTATGCATGTTGATATTTAGCGATTTGGTATAATACGACGTCGTTTAATGTGCTAGCAAACTGGAATATTGTGCAAACGGCGCCGTATATGGAAGTATTTTAAGCTTTATTCTGACAAATTATTTATCTAATAGGGATTCTGTGATTTTATGCAAGAGATGCTTTCAATGATGGACAATGTTAGGGGAGAGGTAAAATCCAAAAATCTTTATCTTCTTTTTATTTTAAATATTTTTGTGAATTACCATTTTAAATTTTTATTTTTTTGCCAATTATAGTGTTTAACTTATTAAAGTAAACATCATAATTTCCAAAATATCCTCTGATCGACTCTTGTGAATTGGCTGCAAATATAATTTCCAAAAAATAAAATTTGCAAATGATTTTTTATTTTTTAAATTAAAAATTGAGGGACTTGGAATTGAAAATATGATATTTTATGAGGATGAAAATAAAATCTAAATTATGATCAAAGGAAGGATATTTATGTGATATTTTATGATCAGAAGGACAGTCTAGAAGATCTACAAAAGATGTTCGTGGAAATGGTCGGTGGAGATGGGATGTGCTTTGACTTTCACGAAGATCAAACGGCGGCTAAAAGGACACGTAACGCGGCTCCTAAAGCTAATGTAACAGCTAAACGAAGTTCTTCTCGTTGCTGAAACGATGTCGTCCTGTTTTTTCTTTTTTTAATTGTTAGTAGGCTTAAAAAAGGGCCATTAATTTGTAGACTTGTTCAAGTTCAACTCTATTGTTTCTGGAGTTGTGTAATGCACATGATTGGACCATTTAGTGAATTAAATACTTTTTTCCTCATATTTTTTAGTTTATCTTAATTATTTGTTTCTTATCTAATGAGACACCTGAGAATCGAGTCTTGTCCAATTAGAATAAACACGGGAAGTACCATGTTCCTTGGATATAATCATGAGTTTGATTCTTATTTATTATTCTTTTTATCCACGTATTCTATCCTATAATAAAAAAAATTAAAATAAAAGAGACAATAGTGCATTCACAATCCATTTGGTAGACTCTATTGGCAAATGGCAATGCAGTGTTCTACTAGAAATTTCAAACAATAATGGCTTTTTCTTGCAAGTTGTAGATTGCATTATTTTGGACACACTTTCTTTTTGTTCATATGCTGTTAGTTCGCTCAATTAGTAGCATTAATATTGAGAAAAATTTAATAAAATAAACTTTTTTAAAAAAAAAGTTCAGAAAATAAAGCTTCAGGAAATTGTATTTTTCAAAATAAGGGCCTTTGTGTTCAAACGTAAGGTTAAAATTTGTTCGCTATTACTAGCAAGTAACAATGAACAAGCGAAAAAAATTTACTTCGACTTTCTTCGCTGTTACTAATAGCGAAAAAACAAAGACAATGCGATAACATTTGAAGGTATAAAAAAATGGAAAAATTTCCCAGAATAATACGACCTTTCACCTATTTCCCACGAATAATACGAACTTTCAATTAACCACCAATAATACGAACTTTGACAAGTATTTTCCAGTGGTATACTTTACCTGTTTACAACCGGTTCTACAAGTCAAATTATGACCGTTGCTTCTCACAACATGTTGAGGAACATGTCTGCACAACCTTTTTTGGTCTTCATCAACATGTTGTGAGAAGCGACGGTCATAATTTGACCTGTAGAACCGGTTGTAAACAGGTAAGGTATACCACTGGAAAATACATGTCAAAGTTCGTATTATTGGTGGTTAATTGAAAGTTCGTATTATTCTTGGAAAATAGGTAAAAGGTCGTATTATTCTGGGTAATTTTTCCTAAAAAAATTACAAGCTTTCGTTTTAGATAACAGCGAATAATTATTGTTTTTGTTTTTGTCCCTTCAAACATTATGACATTGTATTCATCTGTTCATTGTTAGTAATATAGAACAAAAAAATGACTTTTTTTATCAGTTTCTTTGGTTGCTGTTATACAACAGAAATAGCAAACACTGACCTCTACTTTAGCATAAAAATGCTTATTTTGGCAACAGAAATTTCATAAAGCTTATTTCAGGATTTTATCTATATTAAGTTTATTTTGTTTGAATAATCTTATATTGATCCCAAATTTTGATGTACAAGTTAGCATTGGGTTGTTATGAAAGGTAGTCCAATTGATGCACTGGCTTGCTAATTGTTTTCATAAAGCTTATTTTAGGATTTTTTTTTCCATATTAAGTGTATTTTGTTCCATATTAGATTGTTATCAAAACCTAGTAGTGATTGTACGTACAATTTATTATCCTTTGGCTTTTTGTGACTCATAATCTCATGTGTGTATCTTAAGGTTGTGGAGTGTTTATGCTTGACCTGCTGCAGCCCGCTCAACCCACATAAGCTGAATGGCTCGACCCAGTCAAGCGGCTTCCAGTCGCTTCACGACATTCTATTTTAAAAAGCTACTGCTTCACAGTTTCTTTGGAAACATTTTCCTCTCTTTGTCATTCCTTATTCAACATTGTAATCAAGAGAGAAACACAAATGAGATTGATTAGTGTGTGTAATCAAATAATTGTCTTCATTCATTGGGTGGGTTTTATAGTCTAATATCAATTTGATATTAGGATTCCCACGTTCCAAATTCTTGGTGTGTTTGATTATTCTCTTTACATTTTGCAATCTATATCATTTTTTGTAGTTAGAATCTTCATTGAAGAGCATTTGCTCTAACAGGCTAATGATCTATGTAAAAATGAACGGATAAACGAAGCAATGCGCTTGTTTAGGGACATCAAGAAGGGAACACTGAATGACATTGCAAGAATTACATCGTAGTTTAAGGAATAAGGAATGACAATAGTGAAGAATTAGGTTTTCTTTTTCTTGTTCGTTTCTTTCGTTTTCTTCTTTGCATTGCCTGTTGTCAACTCATCGGCTTTGAATGCTCTCTGTACTAATTCGGATATTGGAAGCTTAAGATCAAATGTGAGTCTCTGAAGGACCAGGGATAAAGAATGCACGTCCGACATGGCTCTGTGTGCTGAGCCTACTAACTCGATTCCATAATATTCGCGAAGCGTTTGCAATGCTTTTCCGTTTTTTATACCTGAAAAACAAATAATCTAAACTTAAGATGTCAAGATTGCAACCAGGGGAAGGAGAAAAAATGAAAAAGAAAATACCTGCTGATTTCATTACTTGAGCACTTAGAGGAATAGTATCCAGAAAATACCAATTTGAAGGGATTTCGAAATCATTGCGTCTAAATTCATGAACCAAAAATGGTACGTCAAAACCTCGACCGTTATGTGCAACAAGCACCACGTATCCCCCCGGCTTCTGGCGGCTTCGTACAAACTCAAGTAATATCGGAATTAGCTCCACCATCCTACATAGAGCGCAAACGAAAGCAAATCATTGCACCAAAAAATTATGTATCTCAGTTTCATAAATTTAGTTGATCATGGGGTGACTAGAAGCGATGTTGCACTATTGAACGTAGAGGTGTTCATTCGGGTCATCGGGTTTGATTACAGATTAGGTGTTCGGTTCGATTTAAAATCAGGTTTTGTTAAGAATTTTGATTACAGATCACTGCCATAACAAACTTTAACTACAGGGGCAGAAGAAAGTTTATAACACATCTAGACTAGCTCCTAACATCTAACATAGCTTGATGATGGAAACGAACTTCAAGCCAATTTTTGAAACATTAGAATTTATAACTTTCGTACTTATGATAATCAAGTATTTAAGAACTTCCTGAACAAAAATTACCTCGGTACACCTGGCCTTTGGACCATACTGGTTGTAATATTATGGAATTGAGTATTGGTGACTTCATGTTCAGGATTAACCAGCGTGTGGAATGTGCTGTTTTCACCGCCCTGAAGGTCCTGAAGTGCAATCTCTATTACTCTTGACAATTTTCTATCAAGCCCAGTTGTCTCAAGATCAAAGACGATAAAAGTTGCGAGATTGGACAAACTTTTATTCTCAGCTATCAATTGTCGAACATCTGCATATTGAATTTTTTCATAACTGTGGCCGTCAATTTTGTTTATAGTCACGTCAGCATTTGTAGCAACTACTACTTTATCTGATAGGTTATGCCTGACAATGGCTGCATTGCTCAAGGAGTTTTTCCTTCTTCCTTCACTTGCAGTGGTTATGAGTCGTCTACTCCAACTTCCACCTATTTGTGCATTCTTGTCAACATGAGAGCTTAACGACCTAAAACTATACTCCTTTTTACATGTTGGACCTACAGTGTCAAAAACCTCCCACCATGAGGTAACCAAAGAGTAAAGCCTGCATTTAGGGACTCGTAGAACTGAGAAGTACATGGGTGCAGTTCTCATTCGAACATTAAAAGAGTTTGAACAATGGAAAAAATGGAAAACCAAGAAATCTTCAACAAACTTGTGACAATAGTTCAGACCTGATGACAAAAGTGTAAATGTCAGCTATAGTTCTATGACCTAAAAGGGTCAGCAACTTCAACAAACACCAGTTCACAATCATAGGCTAAGCAAAAAATCATAGGTTCCTTTTATACAATAAGAAAATATTTGAAGCTATTTATGTTCATATATGTACAACCTGAGACCGAAAAAGCAATAATCTTATCTTGGAGTTTATGTCCTAGCAGTTATACTGCTCTATGTTTTTGTAATATATAAACAAAGCCTGGAAACTTTTGATTTAGGAAGGGAAAACTATAGTGAAGTGAGGGGAGTGTTGGAAGAAATGACAATAAAAAGCAACATCAATGGAAAATCTACGCGCGAGTGAAACATGAGAGTAAAAGCAACATGAACTAAGAAAATAAAGATTCACCAACAAGGTCTACAAAGCGAAGTCAGTTACAAAATCCGAGTAGTCTATGGAAATAGTTACTAAACTTATTAAAGATAATGTCGTTAAATCGGCTTCAAGGGTGCAAAAGCTAAACGCTTGGAAGTTGTTGTCCAAGAAAAAGTTGTCAAAGAGTGATTGAACAATACTTAGTTGAGCTAATGGTTTGAAGATGTCAGCAAATATTTTTCAATTCCTAGTGCTTTTTTACAAATGCTATTCATGATGCACATCAGATTATGAATGCTACATGTTGGAGATAGTATTTTCAAACACTTTTTGCTCATGTCATAGAATATCCCTGATCAACTAGAATAACAAATGCATAAATACCCTAGAAAAAATTATGAACGTCATCACAATTGCGATAATGGTCACCATTCCTCACAGTGTTACAACTCATATCGCGGGCATCACAACGTGAATTATGAACTTGAAAAATAACACGTGGCCATAGTAATTCAAGTTATCTAAAGCATATAGCGTTTTTTACTCCATGATTTTGAATCACTAGTTACAAAACAAGGATCTCAAAATTTGTTATAAAGTGTTCGTTACGTAGCGGAATAGTTTCATTTTTATTTCATGATAAATACCCTATTTTACGCGGCAATAGAAGGATATTAAAGAGTAAATTTTAACTTTATAGATCATTTGCTCTTGAAAGTCGTGAGTGAATCAATATAAATATACATCCAATAATCAATGAGTGGATGAATCTGGAGGGTGTATAGAATAGGTTCGGAGTTAAGTGATAGTGAATCACACAACATATAGTGTCAATCATTCAAACATTCGCTAATATACGAGTTTCGAGCACCCATTGTTAGAGTCGAGTAATTCTTCTTGCAACTATCTTTACCCTATTATTTCCTTATTAAGTGTCAAAGGAAGTTAAATTTCCTTGGAGAACTTTTGTAAAATTTACATATAGTGTCAATCATTCAAACATTCGCTAATATACGAGTTTCGAGCACCCATTGTTAGAGTCGAGTAATTCTTCTTGCAACTATCTTTACCCTATTATTTCCTTATCAAGTGTCAAAGGAAGTTAAAATTCCTTGGAGAACTTTTGTAAAATTTACATATAGTGTCAATCATTCAAACATTCGCTAATATACGAGTTTCGAGCACCCATTGTTAGAGTCGAGTAATTCTTCTTGCAACTATCTTTACCCTATTATTTCCTTATCAAGTGTCAAAGGAAGTTAAATTTCCTTGGAGAACTTTTGTAAAATATTAAGTCTTAGAACGATTGTAGTAGAAAATTTACATCGTGGAATTTGGATTTGATTATTGGTTTGTAACTTAGGAAAAAACTCATTTAGTTCTTTAATTTACTTGAAATTATTAGATTAGGTTAGATGATTCACATAAACAAGAAAAACAAGGTGGGAAATTGTTCGAACAACATCAACGGAATGAAAAGATTTTTGTGAAATCATTTTTAACAAAATAGATTTGAGTTTGTTGCTAAAATATAATGCTTAAGATGTATAGTTTAAAGGACAATCACAAAAAAAATAATAACTTTGAGTGCTTAGTAGGCAAGCGGATTATTTAAGGAGTGGTCTTATTGTGTTTCGATACTAAAAGTTTCAAAATTTTCAGCAGAACAATGTAGAGGAGGTACGTTTTGATGAGTGGAAATTTTGGGTGGACAAAAATGTGACTCTATGGCTATTGAATCATTCTTTTTGTTGCCAATTTGATTTGTATTGAACAAATTTGGTCTTGGTAGAGGTATAAAAAATCTTTTTTTGGTGCTAGAGTCTTACAATATTGGGCTTGTTTTGATTAGTTTTTTTCAAGTGAGCATTATATTATTTAACATAAAAGGATAATAAAAGAAAACTCCTAAAGGGCATCAAATCACAACATGACCACACACTCAACAACCTGTAACTTATCCTCAATAATTTATACTCATTACATCATTGCAACTCTAAAAACAATGTTGAAAACAATCACATCAGATTGGATAGTAATATCTCGTTGCAAGAGTGCAATAACGCAAGAGTGTTATCATTGCTTGTGCTTGATTATGTGATGAATAAATAACATGTATGGAGTTGGGTTACTCATTGGTGCAATAATTATTAGCACTATAGGATGACACAATGCTAATAGTGCAGCAATTCAATGCTGTACTTTGTTAGCAATAGTCCAATTGATTTTGGGTTCATAGTTGATGAGCAAAGATAAAATAGAGCAACGAATTGACATTATTGATGCCACATGTTTTTGACACTAAACTACACAAGGAATTGTTCTAAAATTATGTGCACTGTTTTCTACACTATCAAATGATTTACAACATTGAGGAGGAATTTATTCAAGCTACTACACAAAAAAAGTTTAACTTCAATGCTAGACAAACATGGAACACTCAGTCTGATGGAGATTCAACTTTATCATATTGCTAGAGATCACCTTAACAAAAATTAGAGATAATTTTTTTTTTCTAATAGGAGAGCATGCATTATTATTGTGGGTAAATGGCAAGGGATTCAAGAAAAATTACTGAGAACAACAGTGAGTCATCAAATGAAAAATAAGAGTTAAAAAAGTGGAACGAAGAGAACAATGTCTCAAGTCTCAATGTTGTTGCGTATCTAGCTATGAGTAGGCTGCTAAATCTATTAGTATGTTCATTTTAGTTGCTGAGGAACAATAGTGTATTAAGTTTAAAGTTGTTAGAGGAGTCTAAGCTCTTTCATTTCATTTTGTTAGCTAGTAGCATTAGGAACTCTTAAGCTTTAACGATGCTTATCTGCATAGACTTGAGATAAGCTAAGAGAATATGTTACATAATACCCTATTATAAGCAGCAAATAAAGGGAGATTAAGAATATTTTTCTAGAACATTTGTTCATGATATTTTCATGAATGGCTTCATAGGGGTAATAGAAAATTTATGTAGTAAAAATTAATTAGTGATTAGTTAACTAGGGGAATAAGATTAAGAGTTAAAGTAGTATAAATAGGAGGAGAAGGGTAAGAGAATTCATTCATTCGTTTTGTAATAGATTTGAGATAGTATATGACTCATTTAGGAACACCTCAAGCTTCTCGAATTGCTTGACTACTATCTCATTGTAATCATTCTTAGTTTACAATCAATCTTCGATATACATACATTTACATTCATCAACGCTAATCTTTACATTTCAATATAGTTCTCTGCTATTCTTAATCCTATACCTAACTTCAATCATCCATGGCTAACTCAATCCATAATAAATATCTGTTTATCCTAGGTGAGTGAAACTTGGAATACACAAATCATTGAGCATTGTGACTGAAGCAACATCACTCAAAATCCAATATCTAAGTGTGCGGACGCATGAGGGTGTAATTTAAGAGGTAGTGAGTCGAGAGAGAGTCCATGACACAACAAACCATCTACATCATTCAAATATTCACTCATACACACGTTTTCGAACACCCAAACACTCTTACATTATCTCTAAGGATTCAACAATCCATAATACAGTAGAAGACCTTTTCATGCTCTTTTCCCCATAGTACATGTGAAGTTAATTTCCTTCCTCCACATTGCCCTCTACAATGCAAAACTAGAACATGCCTCACTAATTGCCCAAATCCATCATCAACAATAGATGATTGATACACATACAGGCAACAAAACAGACGGTCTCATTCTTACAAAAATAGATCAATATTCAAAAGAACACACATTAAAAAATATAGGTAATCATAATTTAAACAAAAATTGCCCAAAGTCAAGCCATTATACAACAATTGTAACCACATTTGCAACAAATAAATAGAAAAATCAACAAAATGTTCACCATTTAACAAGCTGATCCACTAAAAATGATAGAAAAAGAAAAGGCATCCATCTTTGCACAAAAAAATTTGAACATATAGCATCATTACATCATTCAAGATTTCAAGAATCAATCTAATGGCAATTTATTTTGATCTGAGACAAACCCAAAATGACAAATATGATATCAATCAAGCAAAATTCAATAACCCAGTAAATATAAATGATTTGGGATTTAAAAACACTAATCAAAAGAACAACTTAAGCAGGAGTATTAAGCTAATCAAATCTAAACATCATTTTAAAACACACTAATCAATAGAGAAAGAGAGAGAGAGAGGGAGAAAACGTGCCTTGAAATTAACTGAAATGAGAATCTGCATTTGTTGAATCGTAAAAGGAATTAATAATGATTATATAGCAATCAAGAAAAGCAAGAAGAGAAGTTATGCGGGGTAAGAAAATATTTTCAGAAACCAAGACTTGGAAACAAGCAAAGAATTCTTCACGATTGGATTGCAGATTTTTTTTTTTTTTTTTTTTTTGAGTAAGAGAGTTTAGTTTTTTTTTTTTTTTTTTGAAATGAGGATTAGAGTTGGTTTGATTGACCCTAATTAAATTGCTATTGGAATTTCTACTCTATTTCATTTTAAAATTTCTATAATATATTATACTCCCTCCCTCCGTTTCGTAATGTTCTTCCCATTTAGAATATTCTATTTTATACTCTCTGTTTCATAATGTTTTTCCCATTTAGAATATTCTATTTTAGAAAGAGAAATTTGATTGAGATTTTTAAGACATATATAGAAGACAAAATATATCCATGTGAGATCTCGTTAGATTCGTCTTAATGTATACTATTTTATTATATATTTTTTATAATTTTTTATGATGCGTATTTAGACTCAAAATTTACTTTGAAAACTGTGCAAAAAATATGGGAAGAACATTTGGAAACGGAGGGAGTGGTAGAAATACATTGTTAGAGTAAGCGTCAAATCACCCTTATGTGGAGGGTCTTCGAAGTGTCGTGATAAGGGTGCGACGAAGAACAAAGACATGACTCGATGTGATGATGGTCACTCGAGCAATGAACTTGCTGTCAAAATCTGTGAAGAGTCGCTCAAGTGGTTGAGCAACATGACTTAGTCGAGCCGAGCCATGATGAAGCAGAAACCAGCCGCTTTTGGATCCTTGATCGACTGGTCGAGCATACCAGCTCGGGTCGAGCGGCTGTCAGGTCGTGGGACAGAACGCATTTTTGTTTTGTTGCGTTCTTTGTTTGGGCTTTACGCCCTTTTGTGCTAGGTTATTCTAATTAGTTTTAGGGCTATATAAGGGTCCTTAGTACTTCATTAGAAGAAGTTGTGAGGCTAAAAGCATCTTTTATGGTGGCCTAAAAAAAGGTCATCACACTATTTTGCAATTTTTTCCTCTCCTAAAAGTTCATCTTGCAACCTAATTTTATTAACAATGACCTCTTTTAAAGATCATCATCTTCTTTCTCTTAGTTTTAATCTACCCAACTATACTTTCTCTCTTTTAATTTATCTAATCTTTATCTTTATTTTTTTCATAATAAATAAATTAATTTCTTATAAACTAAAAAATTTTAATCTTTTTAAAAAACTAATTAATATTTTTTGATAAATATAAATTTGTAGACATCAATAATAATAAATGAAATTCATTAAATTTTAATAAAAATTACAATGCGCACATAAAAAATAAATACACAAATTAAAATACTAATAATATTAAATGGTACATCAGACTAATTAAAACGACAATCTAAGTTAAAGTCACCACTCACCACTTGCTTCCATTTGTTAAAATTCTTTAAAATTTTCCGTTGCTCAATGAAATTAAAGTTACCATGCTTTCTTTGATGGATTAAATGCACTTGTTTAAGTACATCATCGTCTTTCCAGTCACTCTCCTTCCTCCGAAGAGCCTCGTCATAACTTTCAGTCCACTTCAAATATGCCGGACCAAGTCTACGACAAAGACTTTTAAGCATGTCGACATTTCTTGGCGAAATTGGATGGAGTTGTTCCATTCTCGCTTTTTTATTAGATACCTCATAAACACATTGTGGATGTGTGATTGTTGTTTGTTGTGTTCTCTTGTTTTATTCTATTTTTCTACTCATCTTCTACATCTTATTTTCTACCATTATTGGGTCTTAGCCCTTCTCTTTCATACATTATATTAGGAAAAAAAATAATTTAATTTCTACATTTGGTGCTAATTTTCGGTTTTAAAGGAAATTTAAAATTTTGTGATAATAGGCTAAAGGAAAATTTACTTTTAAAAATCTCACCTTTAGGCTATTCTCTTCTAAAAATCCGACCATTCGATTATTTTTGAAAAACTCGACCTTTGCCCCCCATTATCATCTAAAGTCTAAAATGACCGAAAGCCTGCATTTTTTAAAAATTACCCATCTTCATCTTCATTTACTTCCCTCCTTCGCTTTGACTTGTACTCATTTTGAGAAATGACCTTTGCCTCCATTAACTTTCCTCCTTTCCTCATTTACTTTCCTCCTTCCATATCATTGTTCTTCAATCTACCATGACTATTCCTTTCAAATCTTGAAAATCCATCTGAGTAACCATATATAGCTGTAGTTGTCCTATAGATATTAGGACAAAAACCCCTTTAATTTAAGGGTTTATTCTTCTAATTTGATGCTCTTTGAAGTTTGATTGTTCTTTAGTATTTTGGTTGTTCTTTGATTTAAGAGTTTAGTTGTCTTACAAAAATTTGATTGTTTGTAGATTTAATCACATCTGAGTAACCATAGCTATAGATTTACTGTTTTGGTTGTTCTTTAATTTAAGGACAAAACCCCTTTAATTTAAGGGTTTATTCTTCTAATTTGGTTCTTAGTTTACTGTTTTGGTTCTTCTAATTTGATGCTCTTTGAAGTTTGATTGTTCTTTACTGTGTTTTGATTGTTCTTTAATTTGATGCTCTTTGAAGTTTGATTGGTTCTTTGGATTTGTATTACCAGTGTTAGTCAAATTTTGAAGAGCATTAAAATTGCTAGTGACATTAAAGAACTTTGAACACAATAATACCAACTTGTCCTTACTAAGTAACACTAGACCATTTGTGTTCATCACTAACACTGGTTACACTGGTAATACACCTTTTGATTGGTTCTTCTAAGTAAAGAGCTTTGATGTTTGTAGATTTAATCACCATTGACTTGTACCATTTTGTAATTTATGTTAGAATATTCAAGATATTCTTAGAATATTTCAGATTAGGAAATATTATATTTAGGCGTTATTTTAGGCGATATCCATGTATAGTTTTATTCTTTCTGTTTTTTGTATATTGTAGCTTGTATATAAACAGAGGTGGAGGTACATATGGAATATAACAGAAAATTGCTCTAAACCCTAATTTCTTTATCAATTTATTTCTTTATCATGGTATCCGAGCCGATGGTTCGATAAAAAAAATTAAAAATGGTAGGTTCGAAAAAAATGACGTTCTTACCCTAATTGATTACTCCCACATGCGAACTTGATGGGGGGGTGTTGGGATGAGTTGTCCCACATCGACAAATTGAAGATGGTGTGCACAGTTTATAAGCTATTGGAGACCTTCTTCCCATAGCCATATGGTTTTGGGATGGCATGTATCTCCTTGGCTTGTGAAGTGTGTGCACCTCGTGTTTTCCCCGATAAATTGTTGGCATTCACAATAAGTCCAGCCTAATTTAACATGGTATCAGAGCCGACGGCGGTCTAGGGATAGACTCCGTTTTGGCTTCATCATCTACCTCGTAACTTACCTGTTTAACCGAAAAAAATGGCTGAAAATGACCCCAAACAGCAACTTGTAACTATGGAGCAATTAGAGCTGTTACTCAAACAATTCCAACAAATAAACCCACCACAACCGCCCATTCCACCACCACAAACAGAAACCATTCAACCCAATCTCAAAATAGCCGAAAAATAATCCTACAAAAATTACACCACATGGTGTAAATTGATGCATATTGCCTTGGATTGTCGAGGTCGTCTCACTCATATCATCGACGAACCTCCCAATCCCACAGATCCGAAATACCCAACTTGGAAACAGAGAGATTTCGTGGTGTTATCATGGATAATCTCAAATATTGATACTGAACTTATCAACCAATTTTTACATTATACGATTGCTCGTGATTTATGGAGGGGAATCGAAGTCCTTCTCTGTAGTGGAAGGGACGAATTACAGGTGTTTGATTTAAACACCAAAGCCAACAGTTTGAAGCAAGATAAGGAGACCATCGAGGAGTACTATGGTCAACTTATCACGATCTGGAATGAAATGGACCGGAGAATGCCTAATCCCATGATTTATGCAGAAGACATCACGATTTTCAATTCTTTCATACAGAAACAAAGGCTCTTTCAGTTTTTAGCGGGTTTAAACGACTCCTTTGACAAAGAGAAGAGAGATCTACTCAATCTTGATCCTCTTCCCTCTGTGGAGAAAGACTATGGAATGATTAGACGTGAGATCTCAAGGCGAGAGATTATGACTCCCGCTTCATCATTGGGAAGAAATCTTCCCTCAGAAATTGGTAATGGCTTGGTGGCAAAAAACCAGTCAGAAAGACCATCATTCCGGTTTGACAAGGATGACAAGACTAACCTGAAGTGTGCTCACTGTGGAGGATCACGGCACACAAAGGAGACGTGTTTCAAGTTAATCGGCTTCCCTGAGTGGTGGGAGGAGCACCGGCAACGCAAGGCCGCCACCAAGGGTCCGATGAACAGAACCGGCGGCAAGGCACATGCCGTTACCGGTGGCTTCAACTCCATTACTGAAGAGACACCAAACCATGAACCAAGCAACAATGGCGGACAAGGTGAAAGCAAAACACAAAACACAGAACCGGCGGAAGAGAGAGAAAAGGGGAGGGAGGGTTTTGAAAACTTTCCTAAATGCACTATTTATACCCAGAGACCTTTCCTTACTCCTTATCCAAACCCTAAAACCCAAATAAATAAACCCTTACCCGGAAAAACACACGGCCCACATAACCCAAATAACCCAAATGCCATTTGTCAAGATTTACCTAAAAATGTCAATGGGTCTAGTTTTTTATGTAAATCGCCGGGTTGGATTTTCGATTGTGGCGCAATTGATACTATGACCTACGACCCATGTGACTTGTTATCCTTCCACAAACAAACCCGAACCCATATCCAAACTGCTAATGGGGAATGTGTGCGTGTTGAAAAAGCCGGTCCTGTGGATATCTCACCGTCCTTGCATTTTGAAAAATTGTCTTCTTATCCCTGATTTATCTCATAAGTTATTATCTGTTAGTCAGCTGACTAAGGAATTGAATTGTGTTGTTCTTATGTCTTCTTCTCATTGTATTGTGCAGGATGCCCAGACAGGGGAGATAATTGGGCGTGGTACTGAACGTGGAGGGCTTTATTATGTGGATGCGACGGCTCAAAAAGGACATACTTTACTTGCTCAAGGATCGTTGGATCGACAATTATGGATGTGGCATCGACGTCTTGGTCACCCATCTCTAGGGTACTTAAAACGTCTTATTCCATCACTTAGTAGTTGTAATGATTCTTTACATTGTGAAGCGTGTGTTCTAGCTAAGAGCCATAGACATTCTTATTCTTCTAGTCAAACTCGTAGTGATAAACCTTTTGTTTTGATACATTCGGATGTTTGGGGACCTGCTCCTGAGTTTAATAATTATGGTTTTTCATATTTTGTTTCTTTTGTGGATGATTGTACTCGTATGTGTTGGATTTATTTTCTGAAATCCAAATCTGAGGTTTTTGATATATTAGTGAAGTATTATAATATGATTGTTACTCAGTTTCAAGCCCAACCAAAAATTTTTCGTTCTGATAATGGAGGGGAGTTTATCAACCATAACATGAAACACTTTATGAATCACCATGGCCTTATTCATCAAACCAGTTGTCCAGGTCCTTACACTCCACAGCAAAATGGAGTTGCTGAAAGAAAGAACCGTACTCTTCTTGAGATTACCCGAGCCTTGTTGTTTGAAGCCCATGTTCCTGCCCATTTTTGGCCCGAAGCCCTTGCTACAGCCACCTATCTCACCAATCGCCTTCCCACAAAAATCCTTCACTACAAAACACCCCTTGATGTTTTTCGTACCCATTTTCCTACCTATCCCCTCCATTCTCTCCCACCTCGTATTTTTGGTTGTGTCGTTTATGTTCATTTACCACAGCATATTCGTCACAAACTTGAACCACGGGCCATTCGTTGTTTATTCATTGGGTATGGGGCAAATCAGAAGGGTTACCATTGTTATGATCCGGTTCAAAACAAAACCTACACTACGATGGATTGTGATTTTTTCGAGGGCTCTTATTATTATCCCCAGCATCGTCCTCAGGGGGAGACTATAAGTGATGACTTGAGCTGGCTTACAAATCATCCAATTGTAATTGATCCTGATCCAAATGAGCAAGTTAATGATCCTGTCGACGCTGTCACTGAAACATTAGTATTCCCTCCTGATCAGACCATTACCGACTTGTCCGGGGCATCTGAGACTGATCCTGAGGTACATCCTGAATCTGATCCTATTTCTATTGGTGATATTCCAGTTGCTACTAATGATTCTTGCAGATATGATCTTCCTCCAAGGAGGACACGAGGCATACCACCGAAACGGTATGATCCTGATTATGAGGCTCAGAGGTCTAGATCTCCTCCCACTCAGGGTGTACCAAACTTATCCGAAGGTGCTCTTGCTTTTAATGCTTCTTTGTACTCTAATTGCATTCCCAGGACTACTGAAGAGGCCCTTAATGATCCAAAATGGCGTAAAGCCATGGAGGATGAGATCAATGCTCTGAAAAAGAATGATACTTGGGAGAAGTGTTCTATACCCAAAGGAAAAAAGGCAGTAGGCTGCAAATGGGTGTTTACTATTAAATATCATTCCGATGGAACGATAGAGCGGTATAAAGCTCGTCTTGTGGCTAAAGGGTATACTCAGACCTATGGGATAGACTACTCTGAGACTTTCTCTCCTGTGGCTAAGATTGATACGATTCGAGTTCTTTTCTCTATTGCAGCAAACAGAGACTGGCCTCTTTACCAGTTTGGTGTAAAGAATGCTTTTCTCCATGGAGAAATTGAGGAAAAGGTTTATATGGATGCTCCACCGGGTTTCATGAGTGAGTTTGATTCTGGAGAAGGTTGTAAACTCAAGAAGGCGCTTTATGGCCTTAAACAATCACCTCGAGCATGGTTTGGGAGATTCACTACTGTTATGAGAAAGTTTGGTTATGTTCAGAGTCATTCAGATCATACTTTATTCTTGAGAAGAAGGGGACACTTGATTACTTGCTTGATTATTTATGTGGATGACATGGTTATAACCGGGAATGACGATGAGGAGATTCAGGATCTCAAAAGGAAGTTGTTTCGTGAGTTTGAAATGAAGGATCTGGGAAATTTAAAGTACTTCTTGGGCATTGAGGTATTGAGATCGAAGCAAGGGATATTTGTATGCCAGAAAAAATATATTCTTGATCTTCTAGTTGAAACCGGAATGCTTGATAGCAAACCAGCTGAGACACCAATTGCAGTTAATCATGGATTGCAAACCTTAGAAGATGGGGAACCCGCAGACAAAGAACAGTACCAAAGGTTAGTTGGGAAACTCATCTATTTATCTCATACTAGACCTGATATATCATATGCTGTGGGTGTCGTCAGTAGGTTTATGCATCGACCACAAGTTCCTCATATGGAGACTGTTATGAGAATTTTGAGATACTTGAAGGGAACGAGTGGTAGAGGAGTTTTCTACAGGAACAATGGGAACCTTGATCTTGAGGTTTATACTGACTCTGACTGGGCTGGAGACAAAGATAGTAGAAAGTCGACTTCTGGGTATTTCACCTTAGTTGGAGGTAATCTTGTTACGTGGAGAAGTAAGAAGCAGAATGTAGTAGCTCTTTCAAGTGCTGAAGCAGAGTTTAGGGGAATCGCAAAAGGAGTTACAGAACTCTTATGGCTAAGGAAACTTCTCAGTGAATAGAATTTCCCTCAAAGGGGAGCAAGCAAGTTGTTTTGTGATAATGAAGCAGCCATCAGTATATCTAACAATCCGGTTCAGCATGATAGAACTAAGCATGTGGGGGTTGATAGACACTTCATCAAGGAGAAACTCGAAAATCAGATCATCAGTCTTCCTTCGATTCAGTCAAAGGATCAACTAGCAGACATACTCACAAAAGCTGTTTCAGCAGAAGCATTTGGAGATACATTGTGCAAGTTAGGCATTGGAGAACCATGACCTAACTTGAGGGGGAGTGTTAGAATATTCAAGATATTCTTAGAATATTTCAGATTAGGAAATATTATATTTAGGCATTATTTTAGGCGATATCCATGTATAGTTTTATTCTTTTTGTTTTTTGTATATTGTAGCTTGTATATAAACAGAGGTGGAGGTACATATGGAATATAACAGAAAATTGCTCTAAACCCTAATTTCTTTATCAATTTATTTCTTTATCAATTTATGCTTATCTTCGCAAATTTTGGTTGTTCTAACTGTTTTTTTATGTTTGTAGATTTAATCCCAAATCTCATATCATAAAGTAAATAACTTTGATTTGGATGAGGAGAATCCATGGCTTCCATGGTTGAAATAGAAAATGAAGAAGATGAACCCCTTTATAGCAATTTAGGGTTTAGTAATTCTGATTTTCTCCTTTTATTTAATTGAAAGTTAACCGGTTCTTCGGTTACCATATGGGTGATGTTCTTTAGATGACAATGGGGGGCAAAGGTCAGATTTTTCAAAAATAATCAAAAGGTCGGATTTTTAGAAGAGAACAACCCAAAGGTGGAATTTTTAAAAGTAAATTTCCTTTTTAAAAAGATAAAAAAAAAATTCATATTTTAGAATACCCAATTTCTTCAAATAACATGGTATTTGTTTGTATCCTTAACTTTTCCATTTCTTTCAAACCATTGTAAAAAAAACTGTCATTTTCTTCTTTTAACACAATTTCTCCATTTTCTTGAAATCACTGAGATAAGTTTTTGTCGATTTTTCTTCAAATCATCAGTTGAATTTCATTTTTTGGAAGAAACTGGTGGTTAGTGTGATATCCTGATATTTCAGCATATTTTTATCAACTTTAGCATATTAAAATATATTTATTATAAGCAAGGTTGTTAGAATCGGAATTCTACGTAAAATCGTTGAGGGGGTAAGATTGAAATCGGTAGAATCGGATCGTAGGATCGTGTGATCCTACAAAAATGCATTAATATGCTTAAGGTAACTGATTTTCAATTGTATTTTTTTTTATAAGTTTTAAGGTTTAAATTAACACTTATTGACTTCACCTATTAAGTTATGTTTTTTTTATCATCTATCCTAATTCTTTTTATTCTTCTGTCAAATTAAGAGCTATTTTATTTCTAGTGTCATAAAAAATCTTAAAATATAAGTTTTAATAAGTAGCTAAAAAAATAACAACTTTTTTGACCAACTAATTACTCTACATTAACTTTCCTATATTGAGGCCAAGGAAATGTTAAAACTGAATGTCAAGAAAAGTTTAGTTCTTGAGATTCACTGTCTAAGGCCTTCGGGTTTTTCTTACACGCCAAGATTGCTAAACTCTTTGATGCACCTATCATTATCCTGCTCAGTGTATTTCGTTCATAGAAAACCAGGAACATGATTTGAAGAGGAAAGAACGGCGACAATTTATTTTCATAAAAAAGAGAGGCTCAAGAAAGATTAAGAGAAGTTTCTTCAATGAGGAAGATAATTAGAATGCATATAAATAATAATAAAAAAAATAAAAACAAGAACAATAAAACAAATAAAATAATAAAAAATAATAAAAACTAGAAAAAGCAAAAAACAAGAACATCAATAAGTAGTCTAAAAGAAAATCAATAAACTAAAACATGAATATAACACCAATAAGTAGTCTTAAAATATAAAACTTTTGTAAATTACATTGCAAATTATAGTCATTAAGGTATCAAAGTTTCTTATTTGCGAATTACAGCCACGTAAATGTCAAAGTTTACAGGTTCAAACCGAAACATAAAACTGCGACTATTTTGGTGATCGAATGTTAGGTTAAGTGGAAAAATTTTATGGAAAATTTTATTTATTTTTTGATTTACATTATTGATATTTATTTTGTCTTTTATGATGATTTTCAAATTAGGTGATTGATTATGAATCTTTGACATAAAAATTAACAATTTTATAGATTAGGGATAATAATTTGAATAATAAAGCAGCTTTACTTTAAATCCAAATGTAGATTATGAGGTGAGTAGCAACCCACATAAATAATCCACAATCCAAGAAAATCAGAGTCTTAAAACATTGCCACGTATTCTCCCGCCTTCCCTCTTCCTCCACCCTTATTTTGGCGGGTGTCAAAATTACTGCCTTTTCTGTTTTTATAGTTCTGCATCTGCTCTTCTCAAAACCACCTGCATACAAAAATACAGGGTCGTTTCTGATCATAGGCAAGATATGCGTTTGTCTAGGGCTCAGAGTTAAAAATCCTAAAATTAGAAAATGACAGTTAATGAAAGTACACACATAAAAATTTGCAGTTTATGAGTAGTTCTTTTCTCATTTAAGAATTATATGATACATCTACATTTTTAATACTAATGATAATATATAAGGTTCATCTTTGTTATTTTTCCAAACACCCGTTTAAGTTCATATCCATAGACCATAGAGAGGGCCCACTTCTCTCAATTGCCTAGGACCCATACAATGTCAGGAACGGCACTGCAAAAATAAACTAAAATACTTCCTCCGTTTTATAATGCTTGCTACGATTAACCTTTTTATGCAATTCAATGTACTATTTTGTTCATTTATATGTCGAATTATACACATTTAAAAATTATAAAAATTTTATATTATAAAAATATGCGATTAGACGATTCATACATAGTAGTCGCAGTATATAAAATAAGCTTAAACGAGAATAGTGCCTAAAAACGAAATGTAACGGGAGAAGTATTAGTAGTTTCAATTAACTTTTAACTCTTAATACTTTTTAATTTTTAATTGTTAATTATGAAAAGTTAAAAATTAATAATTTTATATTGAGTTAAATAATGTAAAAAAATAAAACTATTATCTTTGAGAAGAGAGAATTTACTCATTTGTGCATTCACTCATGTAGTAGTCATATTATTATTTTCTCTATCCATTGGCAACTTATACCAATTTTTGTTTTTATAGTTTATTCGACAAAAAAAAGAAAGACAAAAAATTTAGTGAAGTACTCCTATTATATTATCAAAACACTTTTATTTGATATCATTCATAATAATTATTATTCTTTCTCTTCCAAAATACTTACAATTTATTTTCACGCAGTTTAATACACTAATTTAATTCTTTATATCGCTATTTACATACTTCTTTAATAAAAAGTTATAAAAGTTTTGTTTTTTATGCAATAAAACGAATCAAAGAAGATCTCACTTGATTGCATTTTAATTTATAGATTAAAAACTAACTATAAATTAATAAGTACTTCCTCCGTTCCATAATACTTGCTACATTTCACTTTTTTACGCAATCCAATGCACAATTTTGATCATTAATATATTAAACTACACTTATCTAAAAATTATAAAAATTTAATATTATGAAAGTATGCGATTAGACGATTCAAACAAGATCCCACTTGACTATATTTTTACTTACACGTTAGTTGCAATATGTAAAATAAGCTTGAACGATGAATAGTGCACAAAAACGAAATGTAGCGAGTATTTCAGAACGGAGGAAGTAGTTAAGAATAATTAATGTCATATTTTCTAATGTTGCAAGTTGCAAATAATATGGAATGGAGGAAGTAGAAACTACTCTATTATTATTATTAGAAAATCAACAAAAATTTATGGAAAAATCACTAGGAATAACACATTTTTTTTTGTTTTTTCTATAATAGTACCAACTATTGATTTCATGAATAATATCAACTTAAACCGTTAAACGGATGATTTCCCGAAAAATCCCTATAATGTTAAAAATCAAATTATAAGTGATTATAAAATAAAAAAATTGGTAAATTAGTTAATAAACTAAAGTTGATATTAATCTAGAAAAATACTTCCATAAATTGGTATTATTCATATTAATAATTGATATTATTATAAGAAAATCAATATTATTGTAAGAATTTTATATAGATAAAATTCTTTTTATCACAAGAAAATCAGAACATCAGAAGTGTAAGTGGGGTTCACCGTTCACCACCTTATTGTTCTGATTTTCTCTAGAACTTTGCGCCTTCACCGAGCTCCAATATATGTCGGTCTTTCTCCTCTCTCATTTTCCTTATTTTACTCCTCTAATCAAACCCAGATAACATTTTACTTCCTCTGTTTATATCCAGATTTCCCATTAAAATCTTCCAATTTAGGGTATGTAGTTTATAATCCTTTGTTCCTAAACCTTACTAAATCTAATGAACTGAATTTACCCCCAATTATTTGATCAAATACCCATCTCTTTTTTCTTTTTCTTCCCCAAAATTCTTTTCAAATCAGAATCAAATTTGGGGAAATGAATGAGGGGAAGAAGTATTGTGCCGATTGCAAGACCACAAAAACCCCTTTATGGAGGAGTGGTCCTTACGGTCCCAGGGTATATTATCCTATACATAACCCAGATTCTTTCCGTAATTCTTTTTTTGTTGATTATTCTGTTTTCTTTTTTTGATCCTCTGTTTTTTGGGTGGCAGTCACTTTGTAATGCTTGCGGAATCAGATACAGAAAAAGAAAGATGGCGGAAGATAAAGAACCCAGTTCAGGAATCATGAGGAGAGATGATTATTACGATGATAATCAAATGAATGAATCAATGAAGATAAGATGTAGTAGTTATTCTGATTATTCATCTTCTTCTTCGTCTTGTTCACCATTGAAGAAACAGAGGAGTGATAATGGAAATAGTAGAAGTATTAGTAGAAATTTGGGGGAGGTGGAGCAAGCTGCTGTGTTGCTTATGTCTATGGCTTGTGATTCTATTTTTGCTTAATTTGAAATTTGAATGAATTGTTTTAGGGGATTAGGGTTTGACCAAATTGTTAATTAATTTTGTTTTTAGATTAGTGATGATGAGTATGTATGATATGATAATGGCTAGGGTTTTGTGATTTGGTGGGTGTTTTTGTTGGGGTGTTTTTGGGTTTATAAAAATGTTTTAGTGGAGAAGAATCAGATTTTATCGCAGTTGGAGAGTAACTATTATCGATTCTCACATCGTTTTCTTCTTCTCTAATAATAATAATAATGATAATATTTTTTGTCTAATAAAATAATAATGATATGAAAATAGGGTCTAGACGAGGGAAAAAGACGGATAATTTATATCTATATTTTCTTGAGAGTAAATATTATAGGAAAGTGTTTAATTTTATCCCTGTATGAACCCAAGAATAATGATAATGATCATACTAATAATAATAAAAATTGTAGAAATGTGAAGAATAGTTTGAAAGAAAAAAAAATGGAAGTGAGAGGAGAGACTTCAAAGTTTTTAGGCTTTTGCAATGTTTGGAGTTGTAATTATTTGGGTATTTTGTAGTAGATTTTGTAATTATTAGTCTGTTAATAATTTTGTTACACTTCAGTTTTTTTATTTGTTTTAGTCATTTTACTACCTAATAAAAGAACTTTTTTTTTTATAAGCTTATTTTCTAAAGTATTTTAAGAATTAGGTGCCTCCCCAAAGTATTTTAGAAAATAAGCTTCTTTGCCTAAATCGCTACCTTAAGTGGCGGTTTTATCCCGTTGAGCCAAAATTTTTTTTTTTTTTTTATAAAAACACCCAAACCGCTACCTCAAGTAGCGGTTTTGGACCTTCAATTTTTTTATTTTTTTGTATTTTGACCAAACCGCCACTTCAAGTAGTGGTTTTGGTCTTCGTAAATTTTCTTTTTTTTGCTTTTTTTACCAAATCGCCACTTCAAGTAGCGGTTTTGCCTGCGGATAAAAACATCCAGTAACTTTATATCGCCTCATTTTTTTTGGTTTTTTCTTTTGCCTTTTCACTCGATGTATAATTAACTTAATATAATTAAATATATAATTAACTTAATTTATACTATATAATTTAACATCAAAATAACAAAATGTGTATGTAATTAAAAATCAAAGTACATATTAACTAAAATGCATAATACAACTTGGACATAAAAAATTGTTCAATTTAAGAATACATAAATTAACCACGTTGTCATTGTGTACAACTACGTCTGTTATGGCCTGTTCCATTGCATAAGCCACATTTGAGACCTCTATCAGTACGATCATCCATCTCATTACGTAATCTCTTTGACCGTGGACGTCCCTTTGTTCGAACTCTACTAGTATCATCAATCAGACAAGGGCCATTATATTCCCTCCATCTCATTACGTAATCTCTTTGACCGTGGACGTCCCTTTGTTCGAACTCTACTAGTATCATCAATCAGACAAGGGCCATTATATTCCCTCCATTGAGTAGAGTCAAGCACAGGTTCAAATTGCGGCTCATAGGTCCTCATGTAGCTAGTTGTGCGAAAACGACGATCGACAAATGTGTCTTCAGATAAGCTATATGCCGAACAAACAGCTAAGACATGTGAACAAGGATAGTGGAAAACCCGGATCTTCTTACATGTGCAAGTGCGGTTTGCAAAGTTAACAGTGTAACGCTTCCCGCCTTTGCGTTCTATTCGTTCGCCTTTTCCGGTTGTGACTTCGTATTTGCCGTTGGTTATGTCAAATGGCTCTACGTTGTGATATCGTGCCTTACGCTTGTTCGCTTCTAATAATAATAAGATAACTATTATTATTAAATAATAATAACAAATATTCAATTTTTTTTATATATAATAGTAATAGACATATACTATATACAAAACATGGACTAAAATTTAAATTTACATTAATAAATGAAAAAATTATACATTAATATTTATAATACAATTAAAAATTGTTACATAAATGTTTGAAGTATAAATTAGTATTTACATTAATAAATGAAAAAATTATAGAAGTATAGTAGGCAATATCAATTGTTTAACTAATACATATATATAAACAAAATGTGGAAAAAAAATTAAATTTACATTAATATATGAATAAATTATACATTAATATTGTTATTGGGTTAACCAGCTTCAATTTCATGGGCCAAGTCAAAGGGCCTAATCAACTCAGTCAAACATTCAGATTTGACCCACCTAAGGGTGAAGTTATCAAAATACCCTTGAAACCTTCAACCAAAACATTTGTGGCCTATAAATATCTACAATTATTACCATAAATGGTATGCATTTCTCCCTCTACAATTACTCTCTCTAACTTCCATTACTTGCTTTTATTAACCGACCACTGACTTGAGCGTCATAGGGGCTTTCCGGGAAGCAGCCCTCGGACAAGTAACTCTTTTCGTTTTTTGGGTATTCTGCCATTGACTCAGTATTCAGACACTTTAAACAGCCGCAATCGTAATCTAAAGCATCACCTTCCGGTCAGGGGAGACTTGAATCGATTTCTATGCAGAAACAAATATTTATAATACAATAAAAATATTATTTACATAAATGTTTGAAATATATACAAGACTAAAAACTAAGCCATATATCACAATTCTCTAAATTTTCGAAAAAGCAGAAAAAATTTTAAAAGCTAAGAAAATATGTTAATTTTCAAAAAAATTTTAAAAAGTAGAATGATCTCCATAAATCAGAAAAAGAAATACTAAAAACCCTAATTTTTTAAATTCTCTAAATTTTCAAAATAACCAAAAATAAGAAAAAATAACAAAGCTAAGAAAATCAATAATATCCCATAAATCCATTAAACCGACCCTAAAAATCATAATTCACGAAATCATCTAAAACAACTGTTGAGATATGAGCTTCTAGTGCTCATAAATGCTTTCTGCAGGTCTGGATACTCTTGTGCACCATTGATTCTTGCTCATCATGCTGCAATGAACATATCTCCACCTTGGCACATTAAGAACAAACCTCACACATCAAGGAAGGGTCCTCAAAACAGGCTTCAGCAAACAGCAGAGTCACTTGGCTTCTGTTCTTCTTTGTTGTTCTGTTTTAATGTTTAGTTTAGGACTTTATAGTTTGTTATCCACGTATACTTTTTTAGTTAGAAAGTTTGTTATAACAAACTTTGTATCCACTTTCTTGATCTTGTTTTAGTAGCCTATATAAGGGTTTCATCCCTCCTCATTGTAATATACAGAATATTGAATTCTTAATGAAATAAGAAGTTTCTTCTTCTCTTAATCTCTTGCACTATTTCTTTCATGGTATCAAAGCTTGGCTCTGAACTCCTCCATTAAATCCTTCTGTCCAGATCTTGCATGCGTCTCAGCAAGAAACTCATGATGGTAACCAAGAATGATAAAATCAGTGACCTTACTCTCAATCAATCCAGTCCCTACTTTCTTCATCCCACTGATACTGGTTTGAGGATAGTTTCCACCACATTTGATGGAGTGCGTTTCAAGGGATGGAAGAGGGCAGTCACCATTGCATTATCTGGAAAGAACAAATTGGGATTCATAGATGGAAGCATCAAGAGAAGCACCTCCAATGAAAGTCATGCAAAAGCATGGGATAGGGTCAATGACGTTGTTATTGGTTGGCTTTTAAGTGCTATGAGTGAAAAGATTGCACAGAGTGTTCTTTGGATTAAAACGGCCAAAGGAATTTGGGATGAATTGGAACAAAGATTTGGCCAATCATCCTCCGCCCAATTGTTTACAGTACAAGAAGTTCTTAGCAAGGCTATACAAGGTCCAGAGATGACCATTGAAGACTTCTTTACAAAGATGAAGAGTCTTTGGGATGAGATTGATGCCCTAGACCCCGTTGCTGTATGTACTTGCACAGGTTGCTCTTGCAACCTATCTCAAAGGGTGTTAAAGAGCCAACAATCTGCTAGGGTGATACAGTTTCTCATGAAGCTAAACAGTGGGTATCACCAAACAAGAAGCAGTCTCCTAATGATGAAAGATCTACCCACAGCCAGTGAGGTGTACAGGATTCTCATGCAAGAACAAGTACATCAAGAAATTAGTAAAACCACTTTGGATGAACCACAAGAATTAAACATGGCATGCAAAGTCCAGAAAAGAAAATACAATGAGTATAAGGGCAATGACTACAAGAACAAGAATTACAAGGGGAACAAGAGACAAAACAACAATTTGTTTTGTGAGCATTGTAAAATTGGGGGACACACCTATGAAAAGTGTTGGAAGGTACATGGTTACCCTCCCAATTTTAAACAAAACTCTTGGAGAAAAGAAGAAAGCAAGGTGAACACAGCACAATGTAACTCATCCACTGATGCTATTATCAAACAAGAACCCAGTCATGTTGATACTAAGTTGACAGTTGAGCAATATAATCAACTCATGAATCTGCTGAGCAAACAAGGAAGCATAGGTGGTGAACCAAAAGAAGCTGTATGTTCCAATGCTATGCAAATAACAGGTAACCCTTACTCCAATCATGCTATTAATAATACATGGATCATAGATAGTGGGGCATCGGATCACATGTGCTATAATCTTGAATTTTTTGATAATTACAAGCCCTTAAATAACAAGAATCACTGCATCATTATACCAAATGGAAATAGAGTTAAGGTGAACTTCATAGGTAATGTCAGAATAGACAATGATATCTTATTAAAAGATGTCTTATATGTACCATGTTTTAAGTACAATCTGATTTCAGTTAACAAACTAATAAGAGACATGAATTGCAAAGTCATTTTCACAACTAATGATTGCATAATGCAGGGCAATTCGATGAAGATGCCTTTGCCTCTTGGTAAAGCAAAAGGCACACTATATTACCTTCAAAATGATGCCAACAAAGATGCTAAAACAACAAGGCATGCTGCAAATGCCAATATGAACAAACAAGAAAGTCAGAAGCTGCACAAACTCAAGCTGTGGCATATTAGATTAGGGCATTTACCCTTTAATAAAATTCAAGTCATCTTTCCTGAATTAAAAGGAAATGACATTGATGAGAATTGTTTTTGTACAATATGCCCTCTAGCAAGGCAAACTAGATCTACTTTTCCTAAGAAAGTCAAGGACACAGAAAGTGTGTTCTAACTATTACACATTGATGTATGGGGTCCTATGAGACACTCAACTAGAACACATTGTAATAGTTTCATAACAATTGTTGATGATTACTCAAGATTCACTTGGGTGTTTCTCATTAAGCACAAGTCTGATTTTTTGCATTGCTTCAAACAATTTTATGAACATATACTGACTCAATTCAATACCAAGATCAAACAAGTCAGAACTGACAATGCAAAAGAACTCTCCAAAGGAGAAACACTGAAATTCTACAAATTAAAGGGAATTTCCCATCAAAGTAGTTGTGTTGACACCCCACAACAAAATGGGGTTGTGGAAAGAAAACATAGGCATTTAGGACAAGTCATGAGGGCTCTTATGTTTCAATCAAAATTACCTACATCCTTTTGGGGAGATTCTGTACAATGTGCAGCATTCCTAATCAATAAGATGCCTTTAAGCATTTTGCAAAACAGAAGTCCTTATGAAATTCTATATGGAAAGTTACCAAAATATGATATGCTAAAACCTTTTGGATGCCTATGTTATGCCTCCACACTAAGAAAAGAAAGGACTAAATTAGACCCAAAAGCAAACCCATGTGTTTTCATTGGTTATGCGCAAAGCCAAAAGGGCTTCAAACTATATAATTTGAACACTAAAACAGTTCTTATTTCTAGAGATGTTGTGTTCCATGAAAGATTCTTTCCCTACCATATCATTGAATCAGGCACCAAGATTATGTCACAATTTTTTCTGCCCAAGAATAGTTCTGACCTCATCCATAGAGATGACCTCATTCCTTGTGATACTAATCCAAATATCTTAGAACCTAATGATCACACCACTTGCCTAAGGGAAACTGATTTACATGTGAATGAAGAAAACAAAGAACAAAAGCAACAGAGAATCACAAAGAAACCTGGTTATTTAAAAGATTACATATGCAATCAAGTAGTAACCCATTGGTGCAATTTAATCCAATTTAGTGCACTAAGCACATCTTATAAAGAACAGGTTTACAAGAATAACTCATATTATGAACCAAGAGACTATCAAGAGGCCTCTAAAAACCATCTTTAGAAAGAGGCTATGACTAAAGAATTACAGGCATTAAGAAAAAATAACACTTGGGATGTTGTTTCCCTACCCAAAGGAAAGAAAGCCATTGGATGCAAATGGGTATATAAGGTAAAATTGAAAGCAGATGGAACCTTGGAGAGGTTCAAAGCCAGATTAGTTGCAAAGGGATACAATCAAAAGTATGGTGTTGACTATGATGAGACATTTTCACCAGTTGTGAAAATAACTACCATTAGATGTGTTCTTGCCCTAGCTGCCTCTGAAAAATGGGTTGTATACCAACTTGACGTTAATAACGCTTTTTTACATGGAACACTACATGAGGAAGTTTACATGAAGATGCCAGAAGGTGTTGATAACCCTAAAGGGAAGGTTTGCCTACTCAAGAAATCTCTATATGGACTCAAGCAAGCTTCAAGGCAATGGCATGCCAAGCTTCTTGAAGAACTTAAAAGCCTTGAGTATAATCAATCCAAAAATGATTATTCACTCTTTATCAAAAGAGTCTCCACATACATCATTATTGTCACTGTTTATGTGGATGACATTCTTGTTACGGGGAATCATCCACAAGAAATACAAAAACTCAAGGATCATTTACATAGAAAATTCACTATAAAAGACCTTGGACATATACATTACTTCCTTGGGATGGAAGTCAGCAGTACACCACAAGTGATTATCCTTACTCAGCATAAATTTACCAAAGAGCTTTTAAAATCCAGTGGGACAGATCACTTCAAGAAAGCTGTCACTCCTTTGCCTTTAAACTTAAAACTTTCTGCTTTAGAAGGTGAGGTTCTTGAGGATCCTAGTTTATATAGGAGCATAATAGGAAAGCTCAATTTTCTTACTAATACTAGGCCTGACTTGTCCTACACTGTCCAAACCTTAAGCCAGTTCATGCAAACACCTAGAACATCACACTGGAAAGCTTTAATGCATGTTCTCAATTATGTTAACACCACATGTGGCCAAGGTATTGTCCTTAAAGGTGATGATAGGCTGGTTTTACAAGCCTTTTCTGACTCAGACTGGGCCTCTTGTCCAGACAGCAGAAGATCTGTCACAGGTTATTTACTCTTACTTGGAAAATCCCCTATTTGTTGGAAATCTAAGAAACAGCAAACTGTGTCTAAATCAAGCTCAGAGGCTGAGTATAGAGCCATGTCTCAAGCTGCCTCAGAAGTGACTTGGGTAGTCAGATTACTTGAAGAGTTAGGTATCACTAACCTAAGGCCTGTAACTCTCAACTGTGATAATCAGTCAGCTATATATATAGGAAAAAATCCTGTCTTTCATGAAAGGACTAAACATATTGAGGTTGACTGTCATTTTACAAGGGATAAGGTTATGGAAGGATTATTGCAATTTTCCTATCTTCCCACCAATAACCAATTGGCTGATGTTCTTACAAAAATTCTGCCTTCTAAACATTTTAGAGAATTATTGATCAAACTAGGAGTGACTAGAAAAGACAACTCCTAGTTTGAGGGGGGATGTTGAGATATGAGCTTCTAGTGCTCATAAATGCTTTCTGCAGGTCTGGATACTCTTGTGCACCATTGATTCTTGCTCATCATGCTGCAATGAACATATCTCCACCTTGGCACATTAAGAACAAACCTCACACATCAAGGAAGGGTCCTCGAAACAGGCTTCAGCAAACAGCAGAGTCACTTGGCTTCTGTTCTTCTTTGTTGTTCTGTTTTAATGTTTAGTTTAGGACTTTATAGTTTGTTATCCACGTATACTTTTTTAGTTAGAAAGTTTGTTATAACAAACTTTGTATCCACTTTCTTGATCTTGTTTTAGTAGCCTATATAAGGGTTTCATCCCTCCTCATTGTAATATACAGAATATTGAATTCTTAATGAAATAAGAAGTTTCTTCTTCTCTTAATCTCTTGCACTATTTCTTTCAACAACCCATAAAAAATCGTAAAATTTCAAAACACTCAAAAAAACTCTAAATTCTCTATAATTTAAATTTTCATGTTCGAAAATTCAAAAAAATAAAGGGAAAAAAGGAATGAAAATAAACAAAAATAATCAAAATTACCTTTAAATCAAAAGTTTGAAAGTCTACAAGTGAAATGCTCAAACGAAAGCCACTGAAAAATGACCGAAAAAAATGTAAAACAGCAGGCCAAAAAAGAGTTAGAAAAATGGTGAAAGTATGTAAGTTAAAATAATGAGGAGTTAGGAAGAATTAGAGTTAGAAGGAAGAGAAATGAGAAGAGAATGAAGAGTAAGGTGTGGAAAATATATGGAGAGAATGAGAGAAGATGGGAGAAGGTGGAAGAATTTGAAGGATGTATGGATAGTACAAATAAAATGAATAGGTTTATGTGACAAAAAAACTTTTGTCACCAATTTTGTAGCATAAAAATTTGGCTACAAAATAGGCTACAAAACTTTTTTGTCGCATAAAATTTTCCTGCCCAATTACTAAAATTGAACCGTTTATAAATTTTGAACAAATTTTGGCGACAAAAAAGCCCCTTGTCACTAGTTTTGTCGCCAAATTTAGAGGCGGAAGCTTTTTTTTATGTCGCCAAACTTAGTTTTTTTTGTAGTGCGAGGATTACTCAACAGTCAACACGCATTTTATTAAAGTTTTTTTTTTTTCTAATAATGGGACGACTTATTTGAGACGCGTCCCTTATAAAGACGGTTTCAAGTAAGAATTTGTGAAACATAATAAGTAAATTAAAACGACTAAAATAAAAAATTTAGCAAATAATATAAAAGGAAAAAAATATTAAATATAGCTCAAAAGTAAACAAAAATGTTTGTGAGTTAAATTATATACTTCCTCCGCTCCGAAATACTTGCTACATTTTGTTTTTGGTAATATTTATCGTTTAAGTTTATTTTATATATTGCAGCTAATATGTAAGTAATAATATTGTCAAGTGGGATTTTGTTTGAATCATCTAATCGCATGCTTTCATAAAATAAACTTTTTTATAATTTTTAAATGTGTAGAATTCGATATATAAATTAATAAAATAGTATATTAAATTGTATAAAAAAGTTAAATATAACAAATATTACGGAAAAAGTACTCAGCTTAGGGCACAATATTCGACCCAAATTAAAGAAATGTTCCCAATATGAAAAGGAAGATCTTGGGAAATGATAGACCATCCATCCGTAATCCAATCCTATACATGGCCGCCGCATCAACACGCCTTTTACTTTCCCAACACACAAACAAATTAATTTCTTTATTTATTTCATGAGATATCAGACGATTTAATATGAGCTGATTTAATTTTAAATTTCTCAAAATTTAATGAAAAAAAACTGTTTTTGTTTAGTTAACTACTTTATAAGTTTAATTTGGACTGTTTATGTGGACTCGTCTCAAAAAAACAGTCTCATAAAAAACTTAGTTGAACAAATGATAATCACAAATTCTTATGAGAGACAGTCTCTTTGAAAGACCACCTCTAATAGGTCGACCCATAAATAAAATATAGAGTAAAAATAGACATTAAGCACTACAATGGACTGAAACTGAAAAACGTCTCTCATAGAGACGATCTCACGAGAATAGCTCAATAATAATTCCTTGAGGCTCCAGGCCTCTGTTGAAGTAATCTAGAAAAATCTAGGATAGAGATATCTAGACTGAAGAATTAAAAAAATAAAAATATCCTAGATATTGTAATAGAAATTGCTAGAAAAAGTAATTAAAAAATAAAATAATCTAGATATTAGAACATCCTAGAAATTAATTAAAAATTGAAAATATCTAAGATATTTAGTGAAGATGTACCAAATTGAGGCCTATAAATAGGCATAGTATGTACTTGTTCATTTAAGCAATACAAAGTAGCTCCCACAAAAAAAATGAAGGTTTGAGGCTTTGAGCCGTGAGATCAAATCACCTTACACCTTACACTTTATGATGAGAGGTGTGAGAGAAGTGTGAGACATGAGCTCACATAAAAACACAAAATTATGAGTGTATAGGTGCGGAACAAGTGTCCCACCAAAAATATTCTTGTACAAATTGTGATGTAATCAAATATTCATATTCAGTTAATGTAATACAATATTTATTTGGGTCCAACTACAATTCCGCGTGCTCCAAAACTTCTATCAGCCTCCACCACAAACATTGGCCTTTATTTAAAGCATTATTCATGGCATCCTTCTTACTCCATTCGGATTCGGTCAATTGTCTGCTTTATACTTCTAGTGGTTCGGCATAAAAACCCTAATTTATTCCAACTTTCCCCCTTTTCTTCTTCCTCTTCCGTCCACCACTCAAAACCATTCCTATCATCCTTTTCCTCTATAAATTCCCAAACTAATCCTTTATCTTTCCTGCCCATCTCACTTTTCCCTCTATTTTTTTTCTGGGTACCTCCCAAAAATTTCTTTTTTTTTTTCTGGGTTTCTCACTTTAATCAAAATCTAATTTGGTATCCCATTTATTTTTGTTGGTATTAAATTTATTCTTTTTTTATTTGTTAAAAATGGCAATTCCTTGCACCCATTTCATATCCTCCGAAAAAGCGGCGATTGAAAGTGGGTTTTCATTGGGTTCACCTTCCTCAATTCGGGTTTTATCTCAAGATGAATTGAAGCAAATTGCAGCTTATAAAGCGGTTGAATATGTTGAATCAGATATGGTGATTGGTTTAGGAACTGGGTCTACTGCAAAACATGCAGTTGCAAGAATTGGTGAATTATTGCGTCAAGGAAAACTCAAAAACATTGTCGGAATACCCACTTCAAAGATGACCCATGAACAAGCCGTTTCATGTGGGATTCCATTATCAGATCTTGATACATACCCAGTAGTGGATCTTGCAATCGATGGAGCAGATGAAGTTGATCCATTCATGAATTTGGTAAAAGGAAGAGGTGGGTCTTTATTAAGGGAAAAAATGATTGAAAGTGCTTGTAAGAAATTCATTTGTATTGTTGATGAATCAAAGTTAGTCAAGCATTTGGGTGGAAGTGGTTTAGCTATGCCGGTTGAAGTTGTTCCCTTTTGTTGGAAATTCAGTGCTGAAAGATTAAAGAACTTGTTTGCTGATTCTGAATGTGTTGCAAAACTTAGAACTTACCCAGAAAATGGTATGCCCTTTGTTACTGATAATGAAAATTATATAATTGATTTGTATTTTAAGAAAGATATTGGGGATCTTAATCTTGCTAGTGATGCAATTTTGAGGCTTCCTGGTGTAGTTGAGCATGGTATGTTCCTTGACATGGCTACTACTGTTATTGTTGCTGGTGAGCTTGGTATTACCATCAAGAACAAGTAGAAAGTTTAGTAATTTTTTGGGGAATTTTATTACTCTCAATTAGGTGATTTTGATTTTGATTTAGTAGGATGATATGAAAACTCTTTTGGGTTTTCCTAGTAGTTAACTAATGGTATCAGATTGTACTTGTTTTCATATCAATTTGATCAATGATTAGATGTTTTCTTGACACATTAATCATGTGATTTTGTTATTCATAATAGTATAATCTTATCTAATCCTCTATAATGTATATTTAAATCACATTTCTTTAATGATAAGCTTGAAGATTTGATCACCTTTGAATTGAATATAAAGTTGGTGGTAAGTCACTGTTTTCTGTTTTGTGCAATTGCTTCTCACTTTCGTTTCCTCCGCGTCTATCACCGGTGCATTTCTTTTATACTAGCAAATCTGTCGAGGAACAAACTCAAACAAAAGCTTGAAGCTTGTACTTGAGGTTGCAAGTTATGTTATATACTCAAACGTGCCACATTACACGAGAGCCCTTTGGCTAGAAGTGTGAGTAAAGCATAGACTCTCCTTAAACCTGATGGCAAAATATTCTACTTTGAATCCGGCGTGGTGTGGTTGCTATTCGAATAAGTGAGCTCTTATCATGCGAACCAATTTGAGCTAATGATTGAGGCTGAAGGATATGTTATATATATGCTCTAACAAAATCTGAATTTGTTTTTGTATATTAGTTTTTGTATGCTTTTGGTGAACATTTTTATTCGGATGCAAGGCCGGAGAATTTTTATATGCAACTAAAGAGGATTATTAACCGATGTGAATCGAACTCAATCCATCGTCAGGCTAACCTATAATTCTATATCCTCTTGTACAGTTGTTAAATCCAAATTGACATTGTTTTTTAAGTTAAATGTTGCAACTTGCCTGTGGGATTTGGATTTTGGAGCTTTTGTCCGGTTTTTACTATAGGCATGTTTTAGCATTATGCACAATATCTATTGGAGTACTCTCTAATCTTGATGGGAAGTTACTTTGTGTACCGAGATATAATAGATTGTGTATACTTATTACTTGCTCGGTCTTTTGAACAAGTTTAGGATGAGTCTCTCCCAAGAATTGCATTATACTCCTCTGTCATTCAGAGTATCATTTTATGTAGCAACTTTAAAGGAACGGATGAAATTTACGCGTTGCAAAGAGGTTTCTTCATTGAATTCTTTCATCTTATGAATTTCTACATGGTTTGTTGCCTTGATTATTTGATTTTTTTGTCATCCGACAGTTACGTTGCCTTGATTGACTCTCATCCTTTGCGTTTTGTATTCGTTTAAAGGGTTAAAAATTCAAAGGTGTTATATTTTTTCTCCTTTGAATTTTCATCTTTTTATTCTTCATTCATTGAAAGAAAAATATTAGTTATACTTTTCAAAGTTCAATCCAGTAACAAATTTCTTTCTAAATTTTTACAAATTGAGAAGATTAAATCTTGCAACAAGCTAAGTGTTGGCAAACAATTGCACTGAAGTCGAAAATGAGCCGAAAATTTTATGGTTTTTTACCCTAACATAATCCTGATGATAATACAATGACTTGTTTAAAGATGGGTTAAGCTTTAAGATCCAAAAGAAGCTTTGGATAGTACCTTAGAAACTCTTCAAAAAGCCTATGCAAAAGCAACTAACTTGGAGAGAATTTTGAAAAGAGAATAAGAAGTTTTGGGCAGAAACAAAAGAAAAGGCCTTAAAGGAAATTTCTAAATCTAGGGTCTAGATAAAAAGATTCGTTATATTAATGGGAGAAACTACAAGAAAATCGCAATAATAACTGTAACCCGTCAATGTGATAATAATAAGAAGACCTGTATCTGCGAGTTGTACAAGAGTCGCCTAGGACTCAACTATCAAGGTGAGAAGATAAAGTTTTATGAGTGTAGTGAACTAGGACACAAAGCTAATCAATGTCCAACGAGGACATCATCATCATCCTACTCGGTATAATCCGCTCATAGAAGACTATGGGCAGGGTCTGGGAAGGGAAGGACGACGGCAACTCATACCCGTAAAGGAGAGCATGACCAAAAGAAGAGTCCCCCGGCTCGAAATGGGACAGCAACTATAGATGTCGCAATGGCATCAGAGGTGAAACCAAGAACAATCGATTCTCACACCAACACAAAAATGCTCAAAAACAAAGCAATAATGGAAGTTTGACTGCACTCAATGACGGTAACAACTCCAAAGGAAATGGAGCACAACCCATAATCTCTGATTTTATGAAGGAGTATAATGCCATTGTTAATTGATTGGCATGATTATGATTGTAGTCAATCATAATCATTATGGTGATTTATGGACATAGGCTCTTCTTTTGTACTCTTTGGGTATAAATAGAGGTCCTTGGCTTTTGAGATGGACACCCCTTTTCTCTGAAATCTTTCTCTCATTGTCTTTGCTAATCCAAGAGAGTAATTAACTCTTGCTTAGCTTTTCTTTGCTCATAGTTTCTAAACGCATTGTTATTAAGTTATATACCTTAAGTACTAAGGGTATATTGAAGTTGTTTGTATCTCGTTGTGAATTTCCAACCTTAAACCCAAGTACCTTTGTGGGGGAAATATCACAAAAGGAAAGTGAGCACACGCCTAAAACTTGTATCAAGTTTCCGGGTAACGGTTATCGTTACAAACTTATCTTCGTTATACTTAGCATTGTAATTGTTATTGTAATTTCTTTTTTGTCATCAACAAAGGGGTTTATACAAATTCCCACTTGTAATTTGTATTGACATTATATACTATTCGTAATAGTCTAACAAGAGTCACCTAGGACTCTCAACTATCAAGCTGAGAAGATAAGGTTTTATGATTGTAATGAACTAGGACACAAAGCTAATCAATGTCCAATGGGGACAAACGTATATAAAGGACAAAATGGGAACAACAACAATAGATGGCGCAATGGCATCAGAGGTGAAACCAAGAACAATCAATTCTCACACCAGCATCAAAATCTCAAAGACAAAGTAATAATGGAAGTTTGACTGCACCCAATGATGGTAACAACTCCAAAGGAAATGGAGCACAACCCATAAGTGTTGGTTTGAAGGATTGCTGCTTCTTGGTAAAACTAATATCATCGACATCATTGTTTGATTCTTAGATCAAAACCTTAAATTTAACTCCAATAAAATGATGTGTTGTCTAACGGAATGATCTAAATTACGTGTTTTAATTAAAGTAGGAATTATAAGATCGAAAGTAGATTTTTTAAGATCCAAAGTAGTTGTTATAATACCAAAATATGCGTTTAAAGATTCAAAGTAGGTATTATAAGACTTAAATTAAAAAGGTGTTTGACAAATGATTGATAGCTACTAGATTATAGTTGATTATAGTGGTTGATTTGACCATCTGATCTGAACCCGCTGCTTACTTGTTCGAAAACAACTTTTTCGTATCATAAGGTGTTTCAACCAACTAATTCACCAAACCTTTTATTTATATAAAAACTAGTATAGAAACTTGTGCAATGCACAAATTTATGAATATGAAATATATAAAAAAATAACTTTAAAAATTAATGCAAGGATATATTATTAGGATTAAATTTATCGAATATATGATTTTTTTAAAGTAAAATTAAATACTGATTTTTTTAAATTATTTATTGAATACATCACTTTTTCATTCAATTACATATATTAAATTTAAAGTGAGTTATATAGAAATGCTATAATAAATGATACTCCTCACTATACCTAATTTAGCTATAAATTTAAAGAAATTAAAGTCTAATTTAGGTAAATATTGTCATATAATAAACTATCATCCACTAAAATAATTACATTTATCATGCCTCCTTAAAGAATAACACTTGTAATTTTCCAACACTTTTATAATATTATATGATAATAAACTGATTTGCCAAACAAACCTTAAATATTTAAGATTGAAATGAAAGTATTTTATCATGTAATTCTTTCACATTTTTTGATGTTAGTTATAGCTATTAGCTAGTAGTACAAGTGAATTTTCATCTCATGATCTTCCTTGTCCCCATTGCCAATTCCCAATTCGCAATTCCCAATTTCCAAGTCTCAACCTCCATCTTTCTCCACTCCCAATTCTCTCTCCTCTCTACTTTCTGACTCCATCTCTCTGCCTCTCACTCCCAATTTACTAATCTCCATCATAAACAATCCTTCAACTTTCTCGTGCCAAACCCTGATTGCTTTTCAATCCTTTCTTTTCACCGATTCATCTTTCGATTTCAATCATGGATGGTGATTCTTGGAATACTCCCTCTTCTTCTGTGTCTAAACGTTGTCAATCAGCTTTTCAAACTCGCTCAGGTTATTTTCTAATTCATTCTTTGCTGTTTTTCACAAAAGATGGTTTCATTTTAACATTTGTGGGAATTTTACAGATGTTTTTATGGCCTTTGAAGATATTGATGATGATGATGATATACTGGAGGAGTTTCCTTGCCCGTTTTGTAATTACCATTGCGACATCATTGGGTTGTGTTGCCACATTGATGACGTACACCCCGATGAACATAGAAATGGGGTATTTTTATTTTACTTAATTTTCTTTCTTTTTGAGGATTTTGTCTTTTGATTTTTTTAATTGCTGTTGTAATGTCTTATAATTGCTAGTGCTTTGTTCTTTATGAAAATGGATTTTCAAATTCATTGTTGTGTTTAGTTGCTTTGCTTAAGTGGGTGATTAAGAATGGGAAAGATTGCCTAATCGGGTGGTGGTGGTTTTGAGGGGTATGAATTTGTTCTTAAAGTGGATTTTCGTAGAATTTATACCTTTTTAAAACAGTTAGCAAGCTGTATAATTTTAATCAGTGATCAAGTAGTGAAGTTGGTACATGGTACTATGAATTATAATAGAATTAGGTAAATACACTAGGTTGCTTCCCTGATTGTTATTGCTCTATATGTTAACCTAGCTTAATTGGGTGTAGAAATGAAAATCGAAAAGTATTTTGCCTTTTTGGATGTTGTTGAGTGTTTTTTTGGGTTATGAGACGGTGGAGGATAATTGATGTTCAATTGATATGTTGGTACATGCATTGGAGTGAGTTGACTTATGTCAGCAAAGAGGGATTTTGGGAAGAGTGTGATTATGCTTTCTTTAACACTCTTAGTAAGATGTAATGATCAAGATATGAAGTTGCGATACAGTATTATGAAGTAATATAATGAGGTGAAGGAATAGGTTTAGGTGGAGCTTGGAGGAGTTTGAATTTGCAAGCTTTTTGTTTGTTGAGTGTCACTACATATTACCTTGGTATATATAGTATTTGTTAGTGATTGGAATTAATGGGGGAGTGTCAATGTTGCATGCACTTGGGTGTGTCATCTGCAAATCTATGCTCAATGATGGATCTTATTGTTTTGGTTAAATATACTATATTAGGATGTTTATCTTGCTTCTTGGATGAATTTTTCTACATATAAAGTGAACTGACTTGTTAAAACTAGTGAAAGAAAGTTTGCACATTCTCCCCTTTACTTCTATCAAAATGAAAATTCAGTTGGGAATCTGCTTTTGAGAGGTTTAGGAAAGCCATATTGTTATTTCTTTGCCTCTAGCAAATCGAGAAGGTAGATGTTAGGGATTTTGAGTAAAATCATTTCCAGCAAACATCAGTAGGAGAAAAGTGCTAAAATAAATAATTGTTCACATAGAGAGGGTGAGGTGGGAGGGGGTATGTTAACTCCTGGAAGGAACTATTATAAGCAACTTTTAAATTTACTTGGGAGGGAAGTGAGAGGGACCTAGACCTATAGTAAAAAGGTCGCCTACTTTGATCGCTGCATGAACCTGTATTTTATTCTTTCAAGGCTTTAAATATTAGCGCGTTCTTGATGGGCCAATCTCCTTTGTATTCTTTGCTCATTCTTCTCGTTTAATATTTCTTTTGCCATGGCTTTGCCATGATTATTTCGTTTTAGTAGAACGTTGGGGCATCTAGTCCTTATTTTTCAGTTGCCTTTCTTATCATCTTGGATGGATGTTATTAGCAAGATTATCGTGAATGTGGGTGATTTATACAACCAATGAAACCATCTTCTAATACATATTGGGACTAACTTAAGCTCATATGACTAAAATTGGGTCACATAGAAAAGTAGCATTTTTTCATTACTCATGCACATATTTCATTGAATATAAAAATTATTCTCTCATTATATTTCTCATTAAGTAAGCATTCTAAATATCTTATCAAGATTTAAGATCATATGATTGACACAAGATATCAATAACCACATATTTTTGAGAGATAGCCATATTTATCCTAGTTTACCATAAGAAGCGTTCACATGACTATCTTTATTTACATGGATATCAAGTGTTAAAGGGGAGCATTGATTTAGAACTGCATGTACTAACGGGGCGCTATTTATATATGTAATTTTAGGCAAATCGTATTCGGAATAGGATTTAGGTTTGGATGAGAAGTTATAGAGATTTGAAATTGGTGTTTTTGAGGTAAATGTGGAACTTGTTTGTGGTTTTAAAATAGGGAAGGGATAGAGAATGATGGATATAAGATGTTTGGTAAAAGAAAATGAAAAAGGTAGAATCTTTGACAACTTAGCTTTTTAGGAAAATGAATTAGCGTTTGGGTTTATTGTGGCGTTTCAAATAAGGATAAGATTTAAAGATTGAATCTTTATGCATATCTATGTGATAGAGTCTAATGATGATTTAAAGAGGTTTGGGTTTGTGAAAAGTAAGTTAGGAATCACAATTGAGAAATGAATCTAGATTGGTGGATGTAGGTGATATTTGCTTGGATGTGTGGCGACTTTTGGATGATTGTTTGGTGATGAAAATGCCTTATGGATGGATTTGTTGATGGTGACGAAGAAATGTTTGTGATTGATAGATTCAACTCAAACTAAAACTTCGATACAGATAATTCCCACATAATTAAGTTCCTAAGCTTTTCAATAACATAATAAGTTTTTTCCAAGGTCTTTTAATCATGAATGTCTTTAAACCAATCAATCTTGTAAAGAGTTATGGATTTGATTGATAATTTGTATTTTAGCTCGGGAAGGCATCGCTACCCTCAAATTTGAACCTCTACAGTATTTCGATTATGTTGTTTTGTTTGAAGCTATTTATCCGGGACATTTATAATTGTTGCCATACATTTAGAGTCAATAGGGTACTTGAGTTGCTAATTTTAAACAACAAACACTACTAATCTGCCTTCTTAGATGTCTTAAATTGAAGATTATACTTTATATATCGGGTGTCGCAAGTTCACCTAGCATGCTTGTCATTTTGTAGTGAAACCTTATGGAATTGATTTTTACCCCATACAGGGTTTATGTAGTAATAGTCTAATATATGTCATATTAAGAGGAGAAACATCAAGGTACTTGAATGAAATTAACCCAAAATATTAATCAAAGTTTTTCTTTTCTTTCAGTTTTTTACGTTGAGGGATTTTGTTTATGTTGACACTTGACAGTGCATGGCTACTTAATTTACTTCCCTTGACGGTGATTCTTCTTGTACTCAGGTATGCCCGGTTTGTGCTATGAGGATAGGGGTCAATATGGTTGCTCATATCACATTGCAACATGGGAATCTTTTTAAAATATCCTTTTTGCTATGCAGTATTAGTTTTAGTGTTTGATTGGATGCTTTGTTTTTCTATCCACTGTATCATGTAATTCTTTACAAGTACAAACGAATATTGATCTATGCTAGGTAGGGTATGGAATGGTCCATATGTATGTGCAAGTTATTTGAATCATTAAGCTCTGATATAATTGTGTGGAGACAAAGTACTACTTTGGAATATAGAGCTACTCTTTAGTATCCCTAACATAATTGCCTGATGAGTGTAAAATTTAAGATATTATGTGAACTTGGTGATTTTTTTAGGATGTGTACATGTCCAAACATTCTTGCTGAATTTTTTTGAGCTTTTCCCTCTCATTGCGAAGTATATGTTTGTATTGTAACATTTGTATTCTTTTTGGTCCACTTCCCACTTTAAATATTCTCATTCATATTTTCTCACATCTTCTCTCTTCAAAACCCACCCACGCGGAAATGACTTCACCTTAATGTTTGGAGCAATAGTGACTTAGACTAACAAAAAATGGAATAGTAGAAAATATTTGTGTCGAGGATATCATTTAAAATTTGAGCTTCTTGACTATATGAACGTGCAGAGCAAGAGTAAATCACATAAAAATGGAGCTCATTCAACACGTACGTTGCTAAGAAAAGAACTGCAGGAAAGGAACTTACAGTCCTTATTGGGAGGCTCTTCCCGTATAGTGTCGTCTTCTAATGCCGCAGCTGATCCGTTGCTGTCTTCTTTTATGTTGCCTATGGCTGATGACACTGTGATTTCTGAGTCTCAGTCATTAGCTGGTATAAGTTCAATAAACAAAGGAAAAGAGGACACTGCAGTAAAAAGGTTGGTATAGTACTTGTTTTGTAACCTTTTGGTCTGTGTTTAAGCTTTGCACTTGATGAGTTATGCCTGCTAACTTTTAGAAGCGATAATTAAATACTAAATGCCAATGATGTACACTAAGGGGACATTCTTGGTTGATTTTTATTATACACTTGTAGTTAGTAAATCAAGGGTGTTATGTTATGCATGTAGTTTAGACCAAAAGTGGACAAAATGATTTCATATGATGTCTGATTCAAACTTGCACCTAATTTTCGGTAAGCTAAGACCTAAGTAATCAATCTCATCGTGGACACTTACTCGAGATTGCCTCGAATTGAAGAACAATGAGCACTAAAGCTATAATCAAATATCTATTACCTGAATATGAGGGATATCTAATCCAAAATGAAACTAAATTAGAAATGTAGAATGCCTAATGAAAACTTAGTTATACTTGGGTTGGGTATACATGACCGTGATTGACCTGAACAAAAGTAGATTTGAAGCGGCCTAAAGTTAATTGGGCTTCAATAATAATGACAAATTACCAACAATAATCAAAGTTTCTTATCATTTCCTACAATAATCTCATCTATTGGTTAACCATGAGTAATCCGGACTAAAAAGAGTGTTTTTCAATAGTGCACTAAGGTAACCATCTACTTGTTGAACAAGTCATTTAATTTAAAAAAAGTAAAATTAAAACAAGTAAAAAGTTAAGAGAAAAAGAAGAAAAAAACAGAAAAACCTCACCTTCCCCTCCCCACCCCACCATCCCAGCAGCCACTCATTCCCCATCCCTACCTAGTTGCCACCCACCTACCCATCCTCCTTCGCTCCACCCAACGGTAACCATGACCCCCACTAATTTGCGTGCAAAGTTCATCACCAGACCTCTCCACTTCACATCACTGCCCTGTACGGCTGTACTCGTTGTCGTCTACCCTCACCACCATTGATGAAGTATCACCATTGTGGCCTCCCTCCCTATCATGCTAGCCTCACACCAATATCTTGGTAAATTTTATTCCTTGTTGATTCTTCAATTGTGATGGGGCTATTGTAATTGATGAAGTTTAAATTGGGGATCAGGTATTGACCGGGAAAACGGATGATGTATCCGGATATGGAGTACCTCCGAGGTGGGGCAAGGGAAGGGGGTGGGTGGAATTAGGGAGTAAGGGAAGGGGGTGGTACTAGGTATTTTGTTTTTAAAAAATTTTTTTGAAATGTTTTTTTTTAATAATTTTTCTAGTTTTATTTTATTTTCCTTATTCACTTTGGCATTTAACCTTCTATAGTAGGTCATCAATATTGGTAGATATGCTATAAGAAAACACCGTCTTTTGTTCAACTTATTCATGGTAAATAAATAGGTTGGATTATTGTACGGAAATCATAAAAAAATAAGATTATTCTTGGCAATTTTTTCTTATAATAAAATTAAATAGTTTCACTTTATGAATGAATAGTTACTTTTCTTTTAAGAAGTCTCATTGATATTCCATGCCAATGCTTTATTAATACTACCACCTGAGTTTTCAATTCTATAAACTTAAATTTGATTACTAAATTTCAAAGTTGTTCTAATAAACGCATAATTGAGGTTCAAACTTCAGGTCAACGCCAATGTTATTCATACAAAAGTTTCTTTTTATATCCAATAACTTAGTGTAAAAAGTTCATCACCTCATAATCAAGTGAAAAGATATCATTGTGACAACCTTGGGGTATGTTTTGGAGAGAGCCAAGTTCCTTGCCACGTTTTAAGCTAAGTCCAATGGCTTGTTTTCAAATTTTTCTCTACGTGATCTTTTTAGGAATGATGGAGAATCTTTATGAAGTTTTCTTGTTTTCAAGGGATGCTTTATGTTTAGGGATGTTTTTTCGGAAGGACAAATGAAGAGGGTGGCATGTGAAATGAATAGGGAGGAAATGAATGTGTCTAGAGGATTGTAACTGTAGTCTAATTGATACAAAAAACACCACAGTTAGAGAACACTTAGCGAATGACGGATGATGGGGAAGGGAGGGATGATTTGGCTAACTAAGTTCAAATTAGTAAACAAATCTCCACAACATGAAATTAGAGGCTCTTAAGAATACATATACTCACGCCAAAATGCAAGTATAAAATTTCTTTTTACTTCATATTAATCCAAGTATGTAAAGATTAAGACAAGGATAAGCAAAAATATTCAACCGACTTTTATTTCATTCGATCTTTTACATTCATCTACACGTGAATTAGGCTCCACAATTTTCTTGTTACTTATTACTTGATCAGTCATATTGCTGTTTTGTTGCAAATTAGGTCCTTAATTTCACAAAATCTTGTGAGATATGGTCTCTCTTAGAGACTCTCTAATTGGTTGGCTCATAAAAGGAAAATGTAGAGCAAGTTACTAGGTGGGCATTAAGGATATTGTAAGTAGACATTTAAGATATTGTAAGTACTGCACGCTTGGTGGGCATTAAGGATATTGTAAGTAGTCATTTAATATATTGATAATAGACATTAAGGATACGCTAAATAGGCATTAAAGGATGATGTAAGTTGGCATTATGGATACTGTAAGTATGCATTTAAGGATACTGTTAGTATGAATTAAGGATATTGTAAATAGGCATAAAGGTTAGGAAAATTTGCCAAGAATAATCCCAACTATCACCCGTTGGCCAGAAATAATCCCAACTATTGATTATTTTTTAATAATCCCAACTATTGATGAAGTTTGCTGAAAACAGTCCCACTCTATTTTAAACCGGCTGTAGCAGGTTTTTTGAGTATTTTTTTTTTAACTTTTTTTTTAACTTTCCTTCATCAAATTAGGTAAACCTATATTAAAGTTAAGCTTTTATGGGTAAGTAGACATTAAGCTTTTATGGGTTGGGCCTGAAACACGTCTCTCAGAAGATCGGCTGCCTTAATTTTATTCAACTTTCTTGGATTTTACTACTTTGTGCTGAAAAAGTAAGAATAGAACTGTATTTCCATCACCATTAGATGTGCTAGTTAACCTGAATAGGATTTCTTGCTGAATCTAACCTTCCAATGGTGACAGGCAAGTGAAACCATCGCCGTTGTCGTCCAAAGATCAGGAGGAGAGGGCTAGGAGGTCTCACTTTGTCCATGAGTTGCTGTTATCCTCCTTTTTCCATGATAAGTTATGAAGGCTGCCATGGGTTGTCAATTTAAGGAATTGGACAGTGTGGAAGCAATTCTGTGTGGAAACAGTTTGTATTTAGTAGTAGCAAATATATCCATAAATGGAATAATTTGTAGGAATAAATGCAATTTATTATTTATTATGAGTGTGAAATTTAGCTTTAGGCTCAAACAAATGTAACCTTAACTTTTTTTTTTTTTTTTTTTTTTAGAGAACAAATGTAACGTTAACTTAAATACTCCTTATCTTCTTTTATTGAGTATGAGGAATGTAAGTAAGGGAACTTGCATATGCTCTCCCCTGCCCCCTAAATAATACTCCCCTGCCCCTCGGTGATTTTTATATTTGGGTTATTTTGTGGCACATTCATAAAGCGAAAAAAATCGGGCCAAATATACAAGGATTTCGCTCATAATTTTCGATTTTATCGAGTTGATATATATGTTTTTTGGAAGACATCGAGTTGATATTTTAGTACTTTTTTTAACTTAACATGAGTATAACATTTTGTGACAGAAATTGATAAGTAAAGCAAATAAGCATTGCCTATTTTTTTCAAACTTGCATCTTTAGAGTGGGAATTAAAGAGTTGTGTCAAACGTAGATCTGTTTTGAGGGTTTTTTCTTTCATTAATTTTAAATCTTCGATGAAAAGTAAAGCAACCAAATAAATAATAAGAAAATATTTTAATAACTGAAAATGAAAATAAATTAAATGGATGAATTAATACTACTACAGCTTGACTCAAAAATACCCAACCATATCTCAAATAGACAAGCATATATAAATGTATATTCACACCATTTGCAAGTATTCTCCATCTAGTAAATAAAAATGTTTTTAATAAGGTGCAAATTGGTATATTTTACCCCTTATTATAAACCTTTATATTTAAAAGATATCAAATACTTTTATGCATTTTTACACGACGAGTAATATATTTTTATATTCTCGTGTGGACCGTCTCATACAAGAATTAATACAAAACCAATTATAAAACTTAAATATAGTTTTCTAGAAGTTTCAAATATTTTTGTGAAATTTTTTTAACTTCCAGTTTGATATTTAATTGCACAATTTATTAAATTTTTACGCAATTTTATAATTGTTATGCCCTCTCAATTCCTTTGAAATTGAAATAAAAACGTTTAACACAAATTAAGAATTAATAGAATCATATGAATTGTGTGAATGATATTTAAAAAAAAAAAAAAAGAAAATATGTATATAAAATCTAAAAAGTGATAGGAACATTTCCTTAAAAAATTATAGCACAAAAATAGAGAAATTACACTAAAACAAAAGTAGGGCAATGTCACAAGGATAAAGAGCTACGCTTCTATACCCCCAAAAACACCAATATTGAGAAAATTATAAAAAACAAATCAATCTTTGCTTTATCTAATGAAAATAAACTCACATTTTATTTATTTATTTTAAAATAAACTCAACTATTAAGTATATTAGCTAATTATAAATTCTCACCTATTGTTTATAATCATCTTCAAAACTTTTTTATAAGTCTATTTATTCTTAACAATTTTTCCACTAATAATAATTTATTTTCAACAATTATATCGAATATGTGGCTTTTTTAAAAATAAATAATTGAGTTTATTTTCAGCAGATTGAGCAAATGTGATTTATTCTTTAACAATTTTCCCACTAATAATTTTCGGTCCTCTTCTGAGCGTTGTTTCCTCAAAGGACTAGGAACCAACACAACCATTTCCTGGTCTAGCCAAAACCTAGCGCGTCCGCACCGACTAGCCAGCGTCTAGCGATGATAGTTTGAACTTTGAAGTCATTGGACTTCAAACCAATCATGATCATATAAGCTATCTTCCGAGTTGCATTGCCTTCTACCAATTACAAAACTTGATTCAGACAAACAGTCATACAAATAACAAAATCCATAAAAGGACCTTATTCTGGTAAAATGCATTGAAGGGTGAAAGGTCACAGATTTAAGTCCTGGAAGCAGCATTTTCTTGTAGGGTAAGATTTGCCTCTATATACACCCATTTGCGGAATCCTTCCCCTGCAACCGCCTGGTGCCGCTTTTAGCGTTATGCAGCCTCTCTGCGTGGCAGTTTATCGAGTTTCAGCCAGACGACACACTATGGAATAAAAACGTCAAACGCAATTGTCAATTCCACTGCGCAAAATAATCCGCAGAAAGATCTAAGGCAGCCATATTTTAGAGAACAGATCTGTCTGCCCTGGTATTTCAAACAATTGAGGGCCTCGGCAAGCCCAGCATGCGCCTTTGATCGGTTCTATAATCATTCTATAATTTGACAATGGTTTCCGTAAAACACAAACAATCAAAAGACAAACCAGTATAGATCAAGTTAGAAACGAAAGGTTAGAGAAACAGGTAGACACTTCTGGACACTTCGCACTTGATTGAACGGCCATTGAAGGAGGAAAAATCTTGGATGTATTTAGTCACAATTGTTCCTACAAACATAGGCAAGAAAATGAGCATCCTATTTTAACCAGAATAAAAATGAAACATCGGGGCCAAGAAAGAAAATGTTTTGTTCAAATATGTCCCCGGGTATCTACGAATTATTGTCTAAAACCCAACCAATGTGGTTGCACTATCAAGTTCATCACCTTCTTCACAACATCTTTCACAAAATCCTCAAAACAAGCTAAGCAACAGCCATTCATAGGGCTGATCTCTACATTGGCCAACCTATTTTCGAGATGCAGACAAATTGGAGGCCGTACTTCATATGCATCAGGCCCTAGAGGCTCCAACCCACAAGCAGCCATAATGGTGTATGCAGATCTTCTTGAAATTTCTACATAATAATCATGACCTGCAAACGAAAGTATTTCAGAATTCAAAAACAAGCAAAAAAAAAAAAAAAATAAAGAGAGAAAACAGCTTCATAGGATAAAAACAACAAAAAACTCCAACTGTCCGTTCAGCATTAAATGGTGGAAATGTTAATACACTACAATAATAAAAAATAAAGTGTACGGCATCTAAAAACTTTAATCTAGGTCAGCTTCTCACAAAAATTTCAAATAGTTAATTCCAACACCAGGACAGGTATTTTTATATTCATATTTGTGGCCAAGTTCGGTTAAATCAGCTTTTGCAAAAATACAATCTGCTGTCGAACGAAGGTGTGTGGCACAACATACATACAAGCATATGGCCAAGTTTTTTTTCGTAGCACGCAGAATAGGAAAACTATAAATAGAATTAGACTATAGTACCCATTTGCTTAAGGGTTGGTTCCACTATAATACAGAATACAGTACTCAACATAAATAATCAATAATATAATCAGTGTTATGGTATCTACACTAAAAAAATGAGAGACAATAGAAAAAATTTATACCAGTAAGTTGCCAATTTAAGAATGTTGCAAGTAATAAGAAATCCCAAAGACGGTTGTGACTAAGAAAATACGGAAAAAGCATGGTACCAGAGCTAAGAACGTCAGATTAACTTACCCAAATTCATGTCTCGTGACAAGCTCTTCAGTTGGCTCCTCACCATTGAATGTACTTGCTGCTTCACAAAAATTGCCTGCCCCTCATACCTATTTTGTGAGGGAGCTGCATCAATTTCTGGCCCAACCCCTGATCTACCACTCCACGGATGAAGTGGTGCACTAGCTGATATCTGATTCAGACCATCCAACCTATTTAATCCACTCCAATGTACTTGGCTATGAAATAAGCCATTTGCAGAGGTTGATGCCTGACCTACCTGTCCCATCAGGCCCATCCTTTCAGGAAAATAATCCCTATTTTGTACACTATGAGAAGGATTTTCCTCCAATCTATCTACATAATGAGCATGTTGAGAAGGCCCTACGTCAGTTGATCTACTCGGTTGTGTTGCATCAACTCCACGAGCAAGTAAATTGCCCAGAGCACTTATATCACCTCCAGAAGACATTTGACTCAATCTATTAGAAAGAATATGTCGGATTTGACGATGTATCATTCGTCTTCCAGATACAGTAGATACTCCAATTCCAGAACCAGGAGAAGGTATCTGAAAGCTTCCACCAGGAAATCTCGAAGAAGAAATAAATCCATTACCTTGACTAAGTGGAGTTTCGGGAATTGTCACGTTAAGGTCTATTTCTGCCATGTTCTCGTATGTAGATGCTCCATCAGAGCCACCAGTACTTGTCCTTCGATCAGGAGTGAGGTCCTGAGCTTGATGATGCGTGGACGCAACGGCAGCTGGTCTGCAACCATCACAATACCAATTACCATCAGGCACTTCCCGCCCAAGACCAACACAGTATGTGTGTGCCGGTGAATCACAGATATCACAGAGTAACATGAGGGCATCATCTCCACCCTGATGGCACTCAGTACAGATAACATTTTCATACGGATTGACCAAGTCTCGAAGTTCTTCTTCTGAAGGTTGATAAACCTGTAAGCAAAAAATGTATGAGCTACACTAATAGAGCATGAGAATCAAATTGCAACACAAGAAAAGGAGCAATTTTTAAGCACAGATATATAGCAAGGTGGAGCAGGAATAATGATAGAAGTTAAAAGCTTCCAGGGTCAGGAAAAAGGAATCGGTACCTGATCCCGCTCTGGAACTGATATCACCGTGTCCCTTAGATCCAATCCTCTAACACATTTCGCAGGCTTACTGATTGAAATAAACCTTTGTTTGCACAGAGGGCAACGAGTTTCCACTTTCGACCACTCAAAGATGCAAGCAAAGCAGAAATAATGGCTACAGCAGTTCAGTGTCCCACGAACTGTATTCTTTCTTTCTTCTGTGAAACAAATACCACAAACAGCCTTGCACACATCATTCTTTTTCTCCTCTGCCTTCTCTTTTCCCTTCCTGACATTCCTGACAGGAGTTCTTTCCGTGGCCAAAGAAGCCTCCTCTTCTTGAATTTTCTTTGAACTCCTCAAGTTTGTGGCCAGGCTTCCACAAATCTGATTAGCTTCTCTGACTTGTTCCCGTTCTTCCTCGGATATAGTGAACTCATAGTCAGATGAGTCAGAACAAAAATCAGAATCTGACCCAGGGGTGACTTTTTTCTTTCGAAGTGCCGGCTTCTTACTCCGGTTTCTCAGAATAGGCCCCTTCCCAACAAAGTCCTCGTCATCATCAGAACCGACCCGCCACGAGCTGCTTGACTTTCTGCGCTTTTTTGCACGAGGTTTCTTAGCAGGCTTTGCACTTTTTCCACGGCTTTTTACAGAAGTTTTTCTCTTCAATGGTTTTCTCCCTCTATTCTTAGTCTTCTTTTTTGTCTTTGGCGAGGGAAACTCCTCATAATCATCGTCGTCATATTCCTCTTCCTCTTCCTCTTCCGAGAAATCCTCGTCTGGTGTAAACTCATCATCATCATCATCATCGTCATCAGTGTCATCATCATCATCATCAGACCTAACTCTCCTTCTCTTGTTTGGCCTTCTTACACCATTTTTCTGAGGCCTTGCAGATCCATTTTTAGCCCTAGAAGATCTCTTGGTCTTCCTAACCGTTGGCTTTACCACTGTCCTCCATCCTCCCTCATCGCCCTCTTGATCTTCGTCCTCTGCCTCCTCCTCTTCCTCCCCTTCCTCCTTGTCAGCATCCAAGCAACTTTCTTCTTCTGAAGCATCTGCGACCAAAGAGTCCATATCATCAGATTGATCATCTATTTCATCCGCTTCAGCCACATAGTCCTCATCTGAATCATCAGATTCAATACTCTTCATACAGGCAGGTCGGTTAACACTGTTGTTTGAGCCAGTCCCTCCTCCCCTCCCCATCTATTATTGTTGGAGATGAGGAACGATGCTCAATTTGATATAGGACGATCTCCAATGTACTCTTCACGATAAATTATTAAGAAGCAATCAAAACGAAATCAAAGTACGTCTAAATTCACGCTTAAGCTCGATGATATAGAAGCTCTTGATGATCATATGGAAATACCTAATAAGAATAAGATCACATGAATAACATCACAATATCAGTAATAAATACCAACCAAGAATCGATAACGGTTCATAACCATATCAAACATTGAGAGATCAAAAATGATATCATCACCATATATTGTATCAACAAGCTAATCCCTGATTTCCAAATTGGAACCAATACAGATCTATTCATAATAATTTCTCAACTCAATCAAATTGGTTATCTAAGTTAGAAATATATCACTCTTATCCGCAATTCCCAATTAGGTTATTGCAGATATTCTAAAAGCCCTAGACTAATGCAAAACTTCAGCATGCAAAATTATAACAAGAAAATGCCCTAGATCATCTGAGATATAAATCATTTAATTGATGATTCTATTACATCACAATTCTAAAAATTAAAATTTTTTCAAAGAAAGAATCCCCATATCACACCATAATCAATCCAAATTAAACTTAAACACACGAATCCAAATTCAATCAAAAAAATAGCTAAATTGATCCACAAAACACGCATCAAAATATTAAAAGCATTAAAAACCTGCTACCGAATTAAGCCCAATTAACCAAATAAATAGATTACGATTCACCACACAAAATTCAAATTGAAGAACAACCCATCACTGATTTATTCCAATTAAAATTACCCAGATTAAGAGATTCAACCAATCCTCTTTAAAATCATTCACCAACCAAAATCACAGAATAAATAACAATAAAAATACAATCATACAACTTTTAATACCATTTGTCTATCATTAATTATGTAGAAAAAAATATACAAATCTAAATTGTGGTACAAGTATAAGCTCAAAAAAAAAAACCCAATTTCAATTGATTTTTAAGGGAGAGGGAAAAATAATAATTTGGTGTCGAGGAAAAAGAGAGAGAAGAATTGGGTTACCTGAAAGAGGAGATAGAAAGCAACGAACCAAAAGCAAGAAAGACAACCCAAAATGAAATTTTTGTAAAAACATGGCTTTAAAGTTCGGTGTTAGTTTTATAATGCACTAGTTTTTTCCGCTGTGTTTTTTTTATTATTAGTAATTAGTATTGTTAGATCCGTAAAAATATACTACATCGTAGTAAAAAAAAACTACTTCCCCCGTTTCATAATATTCGCTACATTTTTCATTTTGAGAAATTTCATACTACTTCCTGTTCAGCCTAAATGTCCCATTTGTTTTTCGGCATTATTCACTCATCACTCTTAATTTTTATTTTACTTTTAATCTATAAGTTAAAATATAGTCATGTGAGATCTTGTTTGATTCGTCTCAATACAAGGATTATTAATATTAAATTTTTATAATTTTTAATTAAGAATATTTATAGATATTAAGAGTTAAAATGTTGCCTCGGCAAGTGTGAAAAACTAAATGGGACATTTAGGCTGAATAGGAGGGAGTATTACTTGTTACATTTTCTTTTTTAGTAAAAAATCATTTCATTTAAAGTTATATATACTCTTATTTATATCCTACTCTATATCTAATTACTCCTATTTTTCTTTTTCATTTTTCAACAAATAATATTAAAAAATTCCAAAAAAGCAACTTTTCACCTACTACTCATCATTGCACAATAACTTCTTAATCTTTGTGTCCATGCAATGATAGCAAGTAAATCAAAATGGAGGAAGTATAAACTTCCTCTGATTTTAAGAGTTATACAAATAGTGACATCTATTCTTATAAGATGTCACTATCTATAGCAACTAATTAAATTTATAGGAGGTATAAGAAAAATTAAATTGACTAATTAAACATGTTGCCAATTTTTTATATTGCTTGTTTTGCATGAGACATGAGACGGATTCATATAATCATGAGATGGACCCATATAGTTAATACTCTATTTTTTTAATTAATTATTCAAAAAATATAAATGATGGACTTTATAAGTGATTATTTTATTAAGACTGTAAAAATTATTACACTATTCATTCATGGCTCTTAATTTGCGATTAGTTTTTAATCTATAATAAGTTAAAATATAGCAAGTGAGATCTTGCTTGATTCGTCTCAAAACAAAAATTAGTTATTGGCTTTTTTAGTTGATTTGTTTGATCATATTAATAATTTTTGTTTTGGGCCCAAACACCCCATAGAATTGGTGAAAATGATGATCAAATCTTATTTAATTTGATGCATATTTTTATAATATACTCCCTCCGCCCTTTTATATTTCACCTTACTATAATCAATAGTTTTAAATGTTTGTCCATTTTAAAATACTTTCCCTTTTAAAAATCTTTTTTTCCAAATATATCCTCATAATCCCTCTTATTTTCCACAAATATACTCTCTATATATTAATGACAATGATAATTTCCTTTTTTCCTTTATTTTATCTTTAATTTAAATATCAAATCTCTCTTATTTAATTAAAATACAATCATTACTTTACACTACTATTTAATTAAAATAATATCCAATTACTACAAAAATTCTATAGTTTTCTTAACTTGTGTGAAAACTTTATAATGGACAATCTTTTAAAAACGGAGGGAGTAACTTTTTACCAACTAAACATTTTTATTTTTTGAATACTTCACCAACTAAACATTTAAAAAGGTTAAAATAGTGAATTAGATGGTTTAATGAAAAAAATGTAGCAATTTAAAAAAAAAAATTGAAATAAAAGGAAAAGACAGAAAAACCCTCAACAAAAAGTGGATAATTATGAGAAGGGGCATTCCGCATTCACATTTCACGGTTGCCGATTGGCGATGGCCGCTTAACTAAAATTTTGACTTTCTTCGAATTAAAAATGATAAGACAATAAGCTGTTTTACAAACACCCACTGTGACCCATAGTTTCCTGGCCTAATGAAGTGACTAGGGAATTTCAATTATTTCTTTTTTCTTAATAGAAATATAAAAAGAGTGTTTGAGACAAACGGCTGATAGCTGATAGCTGATTATAGTGGTTGATTTGACCAGTTGATTTTAAATCCATTGCTATGAGCAGCTTGTTCAACAATAACTTATTCATATCAATAAGTTGTTTCAACCAGCTAGTTCACCGAAGATTAGCACTAGCTGATTTGACCAAACACCCCACTATTTTCATCATAATAAGCTAAAATTGTTCAATAAGTTAATTTACCAAACACCCCAAATAGAAAAAATAATCCTTTTATTTCTTGTTTTGTTGTATATACTAAATTCGATTTGTAATAATTGATATGGTCAATGTAGCAATTATAATTCATTAATTTATGTTTAATGTAAAATATTATCAAATGAGATTTTGTTTCATTACAATGCACATTTTAATAAAATTAAGTTTACATGAAACTAAAATATTAAAGTTTAACGTGTGTAATAAATATCGTGAAAAAAATACAACTATTAAAATTGAGAGTAAATATTAAACACCAAGATTTGTATAGTTACTTACTACTAATTGCACTTACCATTTTTTATATTAAACACCAAGATTTGTGATTTGTGATTTGTAAACCAATCACATTGTGATTTGTGAGGTTTTTTTATATTAAATACCAAGATTTGTATCATTACTTACTACTAATTGCACTTTAACATTTTTTTTTTACTTTATAGCATTATCTCTTAATACTATCACTATGATAATGTTCCCAAAACATTTCACCATTACTATCAAAATGAGTGTAAGTACAATTCATTATAAATGGTAATTTTGCAATTAATAAATTATGTTTTTCTTATGTAAAATTTATTATGAGGTTTTATAGAGACATAGTGCAATTCAAAAAAAAGTTTTTATAATGTTTTTACTTATGAAAAGTGTAAATGAAATATTATTTTTCCTATCTTTTTATATGAAAAGACGGATTGCGTAAAGTTTTTATAATGTTTTTACTTATGGAAGGTATAAATAAAATATTATTTTCTTATCTTTTTATATGAAAAGACGGATTGCGTAAAGCGTTAACATAGCTTATTACGTTACATAGTTTGCATTAAATTAGACTACTACTTTTCCGAAGATTTAGACTTTATTGCGCCTAAACTCACATGATTCACCCCATATGGTTTCTCTCTTCTTCTATACCACGACATGTGGTGTACTCATTTATTCGCCCCTTGAAATTGTTTTTTCTCTCCCTTGATTTCGACACTAATCTCTTGCTCATGTCATTTGATTTTATCGCTCCTCTTTAGGGCTGCACACGGTCCGGTCTGGTCTGGTTTGATAGAAAAATTAGACCAGACCAGAAATTACGGTCTGGAAATTTTTCAGACCAGACCAGACCAGTCAAGATACTAGACCGGACCGGACCAGACCGTTCTAGACCGGTCTGGTCTGGTCTGGTCTACGATTTTTTCTATTTTTGTATTTTTTCAATTGAGAATCTAAGATAATGTATACATTTATACATAGTAAATGTTAATAAATATACTCCGAGTCTTTGATTGAGTCTACGAAAGCCTTCAAATTACATCACCAAACAACAATTACAATAATTTAGTACACCCCACACGAGCAAATTGAAACAATGAATCCATTAATAAAAGACCAAAAACTTCTCAAAAACTTCTTCACTTCAATTAAAAAAAGACCAAATAATAAAAGACCAAAACAAAACTACAAACAAAACAAATAAGAGCCATGATGAAGATATACAAAAACCCCCCGTAGGCTCTAGAATAACAACTAAAAAATTGAAAAAAAAAAAACTGAAAACAAAATATATCAATATAATCAAGTTATAATATCAACTAGAAAATCTGAAATAAAACTGAAAAACTAAAAGAGTTGAAGAAGGAGAAGGGTGCGGTCTGGTCTGAAAAATTTCTGGTCTGGTGAGCTGTGCTTTTTAAAACTGAAAAATTTCTGGTCTAGTGAGTTGAAGAAGGAGAAGGCTAATTTCAGTTTTATAAGGCTTGAAAAATTTCTGGAAATTTCAAGTTATAATATCACCGTGTGCAGCCCTAGTGATGAAGCATGAAGAAGAGATGAAAGACTGCCCGTGAAGAATAGAGATGGTGCGCCGTGAAGAATGGAATCAGGAGCAGCTAAGCAGGACAACAATGGAGATGGGCAAGAAGGAAGTCAGGAGAGCCGTTTCTAATTTCCCAAAGATGAAGATTGATGAAAGTGAAAATGGGAACTTAGGGTTTTTAAGTTTATATACTAAACACTTACATGGAATTGGGCTTGCCGGCTTGGGCCAAAGGAAAACAAAAAATCAGAAAAGTTAAGTCCTAACCCCTAATAAGTACGGTTTTCCGGTCCGGTCTGGTCTGAAAATTTAAAAACCAAGACCAGACCGGAAACCGTAATTTTAAAAAAAAACCGGACCAGACCATTTAGACCGTAGACCAGACCAAATACTTAAATTACGGTTTGGTCCGGTTTGGTTTACGGTTTAGACCAAACTATGTTCAGCCCTACTCCTCTTTACATCTGAACCATATGGCTAACATCTAATGAAATAATATACTCTTGTTAAATTGATCTCATTCACTTATTCTATATTATTTATCAAGTTATTGAAAAATAGGAAACTAAGGATCGATAAACATTTGTCATTACAGGCACTAAATTGTTTAAATTGAAAAAAAAATATTTAGTCCAATTTTACTAATTCAATTAATTAATTAAAATATTTAAACAACTCAAATAATGTAAATGTATTCTAGGTATGAAACCAAGTGTACATATCAAATCCTATATTAGTTTAGTCTTCAGGTCTAGTAAAAATAAACTAAACAGAGCAACAAAATATGGTGTGGAACTAAATGTACACATCGATTCCTACATGTAAATTAAGGAAAATCCTAATCAGAGAAAGATTTTCTCTAATATGCATTGTCTGATACACAATATCACCTTTGACCTGATGGGGTAGGTCTAAAATGTGGCTAATGCAACATTGCAACCAACTCTTTCTCAATAGTAATAGTTGATCTGGGCGTTATCAGACGCCTAGTTGGTGTAATAAATGGCATGGAAAACCTTTATTTCTTTTTAATCTGGCACACATTACAATTGTTGTATTCAAAGCATCGCATATAAGCATGACCCATAAAGCTTTTTGACACCCTCAACGTTAGTACTCAGTGTCAATTGCTCAATTATCTTATTGTTGACTCTATTCACACGTACGCCTGTGTTAGCAATCAAACGTCCAAGTGTCACCCCTTAAGTTATCATGAAGTGACACTTTTCTCAACATAACACTAGATTGATATCAACACATATCTTAATCACTTTATTAGATTTAATGCTTTAAACAATGATCAAAACTAGTCACACGTATGCCTCTGTTAAATTCGGAATTAATTCCCTTAAAATCATTAATGTTGTACCAAATGTCCATTTTATTCCATTCAAAACATTTAGCAATTTAGTTTCTTGGGTATGCGAAATGAAACACTAATGATCACATGACATAATTTATTATCGTTTAAATTTTTTTTACGAAAGAAGGGGTTTTAGTTAAGGCTTTTTACCTCTAACACTGAACTGGTGGTGATAGGCTCAATGAAATTCATCTCTACGGAAAAAGAACTTCTTCCCCCATCTAATGCATAGATCATGGTTTTAAATCTAGGTTTCTTCTTCCTCATTATTAGCTAGCATAGCAGTTTTCAACGAGCCTATAGATGTATGCTTCTCCTCTATATCTTGACACACTGAATCTATCACATTACTTCTAAAGATGTAACATTAAATTTTTTTAAAAAAAGAGGTAAATCGACATATAAACCTTTTCAAACCGCTTGTCAAGGAATCAACTTAATCAAAAGCTTAAGCTGACGATTTAGTCGCTAGGATATGCTATATACACTAATACACCCCCCCCCCCCCCCCCCCACAAACACGAGAGCCCTTTGGGCTTCGACACAGACCTTCTTCATACCTGGCGCTGAATATTCCATTGTAAATGAAGGGTGGTTGAGATTCGAACCCGTATCCTCTTGTTTCACTAGCTTCTAATACCATGTTAAATTAGGCTAGATTTATTGTGAATGCCAACACCTCTCACATGTGAACTTAAACCCCCGTCAAGTTCGCATGTGGGAGTAATCAATTAGGGTAGAAACGCCATTCTTTTCGGACCTACTACTATTAATTTTAATCGAACCATCGACTCTGATACCATGTCAAGAAACCAACTCAACCAAAAGATTAATTAAGCTGATGATTGAGGCCCTATAATATGTCATATACTCTAACAATGCTCTTAAACTATCTACAACTAATCCCTTACCGCCTAAACCGACCATTCTGTTACCCGGGTTCAAGGAACCAAAGCCGGTTAGAACCGATTCTAGTTCCCTAGGGTGGGACCGAGTAGGACCCAGATTGGGAGACTACAATACGGCATCCCGTTCCAAACAAGTCCTACCCCACAAGACCCTTGTGCAAGTACGTGGATACGTTTGTGGCTCTAGTTCGATTCGGGACATATGTGGAGCATATTCCTAATATGAGGCCTGAGCACCACAGAACTGCAGCCAAATCCACAAAATTTAATCTTTTCCACTTTTCTGGTTCTAATAATCCGACGAAAATCATCATCATCTTCATAATCATCTGAATCCATTCTTCTGGGATTCTTCCAACATCAGAAATTCATTGAATGAGTTAAGATTTCACTGCTCTTCTTCCATTGAAGCTTGAGAGAGGGAGGAAGAGAGAAAGAGAGTAAGACCCACTAAAGTTTTGCTAGAATCTCCTCATTCTCTCTTCTCTTACAATGGATTTGACTACAAAACTACATCGTATTGACCTCCGTTCATCTTTCATGGCTGGTTCTTCTTCATCACTTTTTGATACTGGAAAAACATCTGTTTTGCCTTTGGCTTCTCAATTTCCAACCATTAAAGCTTCTACCTATGGAAACAAATTTCCCAAATCTTTAAAAACAACTTCGCAATCGAACCCTAGGCTTCAAACTTGTCAACTTTCTTCGAATTCTTCTGCTCTTGCTGTTGAAACTACTAGTCCGAATGCTCAAACTAGGGAGGAAATTGAAGCACTTTTTTCTAAAGATTCAGCGGATGAGTATGAGAGAAAAAGGGGAAGTAAGCAATCTAATTCTGGGGCTTCAAGTGTTTCTTCTGGGGTTAGGCTAGAAAACATTAGTAAGGCTTACAAGGGAGTGACTGTGTTGAAAGATGTGAATTGGGAAGTAAAAAAGGGAGAAAAAGTGGGTTTAGTTGGTGTAAATGGAGCAGGGAAAACTACCCAATTGAGGATTATTGCTGGGTTGGAAGAACCTGATTCTGGGAATGTGATTAAGGCTAAAAACAACATGAAAATCTCGTTTTTGAGCCAAGAATTTGAGGTTTCAATGACTAGGACTGTGAAGGAAGAGTTTATGAGTGCTTTCAAGGAAGAAATGGAGGTTGCAGAGAAGATAGAAAAGGTGCAAAAGGCTATTGAGGGAGCTGTTGATGATTTGGAATTGATGGGGAGATTGTTGGATGAGTTAGATTTATTGCAGAATAAGGCACAAGATGTAGACTTGGTTCAGGTAGATGCTAAGATCAATAAGATGATGCCTGAGCTTGGATTTTCGCCGGAGGACTCTGATAGGTTAGTGGCTTCCTTTAGTGGTGGATGGCAGATGAGGATGTCAGTTGGGAAGATTTTGCTTCAGGTTTGTTGCTATTCAGCTCTTGATTCAATTTTGGTATTGAGAAACTGCTTAATTTACTTACGCCTCTAGAACCCTCTGATCCATTGCTATATGAAGTGTTTTAGTATCTAGAAAAGGGGCATTGTTTACTTACTTATTTATACTTATTGTTTCCATTAAGTTTATATGCGATGTTTTATAAAAGTTGATGGAATAATATGAGAAAAATGTTTCGAGTTGTTTGTTTGAAATACTAGGATATGTTTGGAAGGTATAGATTAAGGAATTTTGGTCCATAAAAAGCATGAACTTTGACCTAAGAATAGAAATCATGTGGTCCCACGTGTCGGAATTGTCGTGCCTCCTGCCAAATCGTATTATGCCAAGACATGTTGTGAATAGTGTTGTGGCTTGCCGTGCCGTGCTGTGCTTGGTCACCGAAAACTTAGGTCTAATCATTGAAATCATGTCAGTGTTGGATCGCCCAAGTGTTGTGCTTATTGTGCTTCGTACCAAATTTGCTCTATGTCTAGTTATTCCATGAAGTTTCTTGCCTAAAGCGAGCTGTGCCTGAGCAGCCCGCATGCCGGTCCGACCCTCTACCATCATTTGACTATTTAATGAGCATTCTTGATTCTTGAAGCATATTGTTGGATAAATTTGTGGCATACAGTGTTAGCAGTTGGTAACTAATTTGATGTAGACATTTTAAAGAAAAAACCCTGTTTTTATTGTTAGCCTCATACTTACTGATTTTATTTTCGGTGTGGTGGTGAGTTCTGATAGTTTTTTGTTCACATTATTCCAGAATCCAGATTTGTTACTCCTGGATGAGCCTACTAATCACCTTGATCTTGATACTATTGAGTGGCTTGAGAAATATCTTAACAAGGTGGACGTACCAATGGTCATCATTTCTCACGATAGAGCTTTCCTTGACCAGCTTTGTACCAAAATTGTGGAAACAGAAATGGGTGTTTCTAGGACATTTGAAGGAAATTATTCGAACTATATCATATCAAAGGCATCTTGGATTGAAGCTCAATTTGCTGCATGGAAAAGCAACAGAAAGAAATTGAGCAAAACTAGGGACATAATTAACCGAGTTGGTGCAGGAGTGAGTGCTGGCCGAGCATCTACTGCTGAGAAGGTACCACATCTTGGGTTTATGTGAATGGTGAAAATTTGATGTTCTGTTGGTTATATTGCGTGAGCTTCTTATTTATGTAAATTTGTAGATATTGTTTGCAATCAAGGGTTAATTGAATGCAAATTTCTTTGTTCTTACAAGGGTAGACTTGCATACATTCGACCCTTTGCCTTGGCGGGAACCAATTGATGGGATTGGAGTTACACATTGTTGTATTGATTCTGAGCTGAGGATTTGAGAAATGTTTTGTGACATGTTTTACTTTTATTTCGACCTGCATTCACGCGTACAACGGGATTATATCGTACCAGGTTGTTGATATTAGCTGTGAAGGGTTGACATGATGTCTATGTCTTCATATTTTATATATAGACATAGTGACCTGAATTGTTGTCCATGTGGAGTGAATGCTTGCTAGTTTTTCATCTCTTCAGTTCACCAACCATAGGAACATGAAAATTGCGACACTGCAGATATGCAAGGCAGTAAGGGGCCTAGGGGTGCTTGTTCTTGTTTGAGTTGAATTTTATGGTCGGCATAGTGAAAATTTTAATTTACTTTCCACATATTTGAGTAATTAGTTTTTGTTGTTGCTGCTGCAAGATCCTTATCGCTACGTTCTTACTGGCCTTGTGCTTTTGAAAGGGACATCTGTTTATTATTTGTTTGGGTAAAATTTTGACTAGATAACATCTGCACTGCTTATTACAATAACTGAGCCAAAAGTGTGTTTACTCAGTATCTTGCAATACAAGAAAGACAACCTGAAGCTTCCTCATGGCTTCTGTCTCTTGACTTGTACAACGTTTTTTTAGTTTAAACGTTCTATAATTGTTTTCATGTAGTTCACAAATACATGCTGTGAATTTTGAACATCTTTGTATGTAATGCTGAAAGATTTGATTTTTGTTCCTAACATTCTCAGTTCTTGATTATTCGTTTTGTGGTAATCTTTTATGATAGAAACTAGAAAAGCTTCAAGACGAAGAGCAAATTGAGAAGCCTTTCATAAGGAAACAATGAAGATTGAGTTTCCCGAGCCAAAAAATAAGGAGGGCAAGTTGATTCCAAGCGGAAAGATAGTTGCAACAATAAATAACCTGCAATTTAGCTATGGAGATAATGTGAGAAAATTACCTGTTCTATTATCAATCATTCGAGTCCATGTTGTGTTTTGGAGGGGGAGCTGGGCCTCTTTCTCACCTCCCGACTTAATTTAACTGACTCATGATACATGTGTATGTTAGGTACTATTTCGCAAGGCAAATCTCACAATTCAACGAGGGGAGAACATTGCTATAATCGGTCCTAATGGATGTGGGAAAAGCACATTGCTAAAATTAATCATGGGTTTGGAGAAACCTACTGCTGGTGAAGTTAAATTAGGGGAATACAATGTTCTCCCGAATTATTTTGAGCAGAATCAGGTATTTCATCACCGCCTTTGGTTCTATTTAAGAAATTTTCTCATGTAAATTTGAAAGCCTGCAGCTTTGGTCCTTTCAGAATTATGTTATCGTTTGTTTTTATGATATTTGAATTGGCTTACCCTGATTATTTCAGGCTGAGGCCCTGGATTTGAATAAAACGGTGCTCCAGACTGTTGAAGAAGTTGCAGAGGATCAGACCATTGATAAAATAAAAGGTCTTCTCGGCCGTTTAAATTTTAAGTCTGACATGCTTGATAGGAAGGTCTCCCTTTTGAGTGGTGGAGAGAAGGTAAACTTGTCAAAACAAATGGTGTGTCGTATCCGTAGCTGTCTCATTCTTTTAATCCCTTATTTTTTCAATAAATGATTTACCTCTTCATTTTCTTAATCAGCGCGCCTGGCCTTCTGCAAGTTCATGGTGAAAGAATCAACTTTGCTGGTTCTCGATGAACCTACCAATCATTTGGATTATACCTTCGAAGGAGATGCTTGAGGTTGGACTCTCTTTCATGCTTTTAACTTTATGGTAGTACTTTAGTAGCCATTACATTAAGATTTCTTATATCTATGCTTATTGTTTCCAGGAGAGCCATACAAGCATATCATGGCACGGTCATCACAGTTTCCCATGATCGATATTTTATTCGTCAAATAGTTAACAGAGTGATTGAGGTCAAGGATGGATATATTCAGGACTATGTTGGTGACTACAACGTAAGTATTGCCGCACCCCTTATTTTGTTCCGACTTTGTGGTCTCAAAAAACTTTTGGTTCTCCAGTTCATTTTAATCTTATTTACCTTAGTAAGTAGGATGGCAAAATGGGCAAAAGGATGCCTATGCCCTTCCCCATATCCATACCCACCACCAACCATCACCCATGGTGTGGTAAAATTTTCATACCCACACCTATCCACCTGAATCTCCATTCAAACCCATCCCCACCTACTACGGCATACTCATTATAGGTATACCCACCTTATACCCGTTAAAAAACTGACAGGTCAACATACTAGGTTCAAACAAAACTATGTAACCCAAAACCAGTTTTTACCTGAACCCAAAATATGCTGTCAAAACTGGCCAAAAAACCTGTGAATTATTATGTTTGTAACAAAATAATAAGTTACGTGAGTCATCTCTCCTAAAATTATTGGTTTTGACATGACTTATTTTCGAGTTGAATATGTTTTATGTGGATAAATTTAGTTTCAAATGATCTGGTTTGCCATGACTTGTTATTTGAGGACTATTTCATTCCTAAAATATAATACATATACTTCTATATTGCTTTAACCAAGGTAAACAGAAGACACAAACTGGAATATTTTATTCTTGGTTTCAAATAAGTACCATTCAAGAATATGACCGACGACAATAACATGAGATTTTACTAGAACCAAATCTCGACCACATGCATGCCTATAGCAATACCAGGACCTAAAACATATGATTACCCTAATGCCAAGTAACTCTGATTTGAGGGTCGGTGCAAGTAACCTATCACACCTTTAATAAAAAAGAAATTGTTTTTTTATTGACGTGATTTCCAAAGATCACATAACTTCACTTGAAAAATAAGCGCAAAGTTTTAATGAGTCATTTTACTATGGTCTATATAATGCGAAACCAAAGAATTATAATGTTTGGCTTCATCAAAATCGGACAAAAAGGAAAAATGTTAATACATGTTTGGGTGGAGGGAAAGTGTATCCCTAGCTATCGTAACTTATGAGCCATCACCACCATAGGAAAACATCATGAATGTCATTGCGATATGGGTAACAGTCTCGATGTCACGAAAAAGACAACTCACAGTATTACGACTTGTTTCGCAGAAATCACAATGTGAATTGTTGACTTATAAAAATCCCTTGTCATAATACTTAAAGTTTATTAGAATATATATTTAAAGCTTATAATGGACATTTTAAAACCTACTAAGCTTGAAAAAAGATAATAATGGCTAATATAATAGAATAACGACTTGTAATGGCAATTACTCTTTGTACATATGTTACGTAATGGTGTTTTCCGGTCAGATCTGTTAAAAAGAGCCCATTAAGTAACTAATGGCATCATTTTTATTACATGATCACCATTCACCACTAAGTCCTTATAACCCACAATCAGCTTTGCCCTGTGAGGCTGTGACTTTTCTGAACATCATGAGTTCATGACCATATATGCTGCCTCCTGAAGCAGCACCTAAATAAATCTGAAGACTAATGTGGGTAAGGAGAATTCTAGATTTTGTGAAATCATTCGGAGTTTGGAAGGGGTAATTGGATGGTTTCAGGGGGTATCCAGGACGGGGTTTGTGATGATGTGGTGGTTCACAGCTCGGAAGTGAGGGTCTGGTTAATTTGTCGTTTATGGTGGGCCTGGGTGTTGGGGCTAGATGGTGTATGGGTGTGTGGGTGGGCTCCAAAGTGTATTGTTGTGCTGCGGGCGAGGGCATATCATCATGGTGAAGCTCCTAGATCATTAGGAGAAGAAAGGGGAGAGAGACATGGTTAAGGGCTGGGGTGCAATATAAAGGTAGTGTCATAGTGATGATGGACTTTCATTCTAAATTTTTACCAATGGTCGTGGGACATAAAATAAAATAAAAACTATACAGAAAGTGAAATTAAAGGGCGGATTATTTATCAAGGTTGATTTTTGTTCTTTGCATGTAAATGAATATCGTTTCCCGAGATTACTTGGGATAAATTAATAACACCAATTGTTAAACTAATATCACTTCAGCCTCTTGTTTTTTGTTACGATAGAAAGAATGCACCTTTCTCTAAGAAATGAAGAAAATAGGGGTTGTTCTGTAAAAGCAAGCTACATACAGACCATCCGGCAGTGTGCACTGGCGCCAATTCATCGTGTTTATAATTTATGATTTCTTGCCTTACTTAATTCTTGTGTAGAAATGAAGTTTTTCTTGCTGGATTTTGACTGTTACTTGATACTCAAACCTTTTACATTGAACATATTAGCCCTAGTGCTCCAACACAAAAATCCTGTACAACAATTACATTTGAATATCTAATTCCTGCCGTCTTGAGGCGACCTTAGTATTTTACCCTGGAGGCCTTGACCGAACATCATATTGTCTCTCTCTTTTTCATTCGGAGTGTTCGAAAAAGAAAAACATTCCTTTACCGCAAAGCCATTACTTGACTCCCACCCGGGTCGTTTTGGGGTTTAGAGCCTTACCCTTGTTAGTCATGACATAGAGGTATTTGTGATTGACTCTTGGTAGCAAACATCATCTGCAAGAAGTGCACATAATTTAAGGACCCGTTTTAACATCGTCCATTATATAACGAAACCAAAGAGCTAGAAATCTCTGGCTTTACCGAAATAAGGGAAGTGTTTCATCTGATTATTATGTGTAGACTTTTTTCACAAGACTGCTTTCTGAAAACCTTGAATAGAAATTGTGGGTAGATGATCTCCTCACCCCTATAAAACAAAGCCGTACTTCCTAGTTTGCTTTCTTGGAGCCATGTGCAATATCCTGATCAGTGATCGATCACCCTGATGTCGTTCAATGCTTATCTCATAAATATGTGATATGTACTTTTCATATTCAAGTTTCTATACTAATGTGATTTATAGTTCCCATTCGAGTGTTCGGAGATTTCTAAGATATTGTTTTGATGTAAAACACAGTATTATTTAGAGAAGAACCTCGATGCAAGGGAAAGGGAATTGGAACGTGAGGCAGAGCTTGAAGAGAAAAATTCTAAAGTGAAAGCGAATCCAAGTCCAAGGTATAGTTTTGTATTGGTGTTGAACTATCTAGCGTAAACTTAGAGTCCGTCTCACCAAAAACTGACTTTATATTGAACAGGCCGAGAAGGAGGCCCGAAAGAAACAGAGAATGATGGCATTTCAGCAGGCCAAAGCAAATCAAAGGGTTTAAAGAATGCAAGAGATGGAATTGAGAGGTTATCTTTTAGTTTTTTGAATGAAGGTCCTCTCATCTCATCGCTACGAAACTCTTGCTTGAACTTCACTCGGGACTCTTTGAAAGGCACACGATCTTGCACTAGCTATAAGTTGTTTTGAAAAAGGAAGGAACTATGATGCTGCAAGTGAAAATTTTTACTGAAGTTTGACATCAGTATACTGCATACATTTAGCTTAGAACTTGAACAAACAATTTATAGATTTTGTAAATAGTAATTTGGTATCCCCTTACTCCTTTAGCATATTCCCCTCCACCCCCCAAAAAAACAAGGATATTCTTTCTAACTAGTATTATCATACCTTCATTCTATATTGGTTTACAAGTGACTTTAGTTTCTCCATTTGTTCATTTAAATTTGTTGAAAGATATACCTTTTTTTTTTTTGGAAAATTGTTTCTAAAAAGCCAACCTTTTAGCCATCTGCAAATAACGAGTCAACGTTTCATTTATTCAATAAAAAGACAACCTTTGTCTCATTTTTGCAAATAAAGAGTCAACGTTTTATTTATCCAATATAGCAGGTAAGTTTTCAACTCTAAATTTATTGAATAATGACAAGTTGACTCTTTATTTACAAATGAGACAAAGGTTGTCTTTTTATAAAAAAATGAAACGTTGACTCTTTATTTGCAGATGGCCGAAAGGTTGGCTTTTTAGAAACAATTTTTCCTTTTTTTGTTATGCAAAAATGAAAATTATTTTGAAACGTTTTCAAATGAGCCCACTAATTTAGAAAATGAAATTAATATTGGTTTACAAACGAGATTTGATGGAGCTCACATTCACTAATATAAAACACTCTAGGTTAATCAAACCTCCGTTCGCCTACTAGCCTTGACTCCATTCTCGATCAAGGTCTTTAGAAATGGGATTCAAACTAGGATTGATAAGGGGTAGGATCGTAATTGGTAGAATGATCGTACTAATATGTTTTGATATGCTACAAGATGATTGATCATGATTTATGAGTCATTTTTTCATATAATCTATTCTTATAGTATCGGGTAGTAGGATAGTAGAATTGTGTTATGAATCTAACACCCATGTTTTATATCTTGGCTATTATTATTAAGATTCTAGTTAAGATTTGGGATCGCTGTGTCTGTTTTTGGATCACAAAAATCATAGAGTAGAATCAATTTCCAATGGCTTATTTAGGTCCCTTGTATAGGCCTCTAAATCAGTAGATATGCATTCATTCATATATATATATAGTATATATATATATATATATATATATTATATATATACTCTATATTATATATATATATATATATATATTATATATATATATATATATATATATATATATATATATATATATATATATATATATATAGATGTAGGATCAAATGAGACGGATTTTAAAATGAGAAGGGATGAGAAGGATTTTTGCTTTCATTTTTTTGGTTACTATATATACAAAACAAAGGATACTATATTGTAAATAAGAACATTCTAAAAATTTATGTCATAGTAACTCTTCTGTGTAACATGGTTCCTTTTACAAATATGTGTTTTTGGTCTAATCGTGACCATAGCTTTTTTTATTTCTAGTGAAATCAAGGGTGTAGAATCCTTCTCACCCTTCTCATTTTCAACCCCCTTCTCATTGGATCCCTTCCTATATATATATATATATATATATATATATATATATATATATATATATATATATATATATATATGCGCGCGCAGCAGCTAACAACAACTTTGTTTAGATTGTTGAATATATTAATATTTATGTTCAACTACAACCAAGTTGTATAACTAATCTTGCTACTTTAAAAAATAACTTTGAAATTTCAACCATATGTCAAAAATGATTTTTCAAACTTTGAATCATAAGCTTATAAAAAACAAAGTGAATTAAAAAATTTATGTGTAAAAGTCACAAACTTTTTTAAAAGCCAAAAAAAACCCAGATATTTGGTATTTGATATGGGTTAACCGAATATTTAAAATCTTTTTTCAGATCTAAAATGGTTCTTGATTTTAAGTATATGAAAAATCAGATATCTAGATTTTCAGATCTGAATCAATTCAATATCCGGTTTTGAACATCCCTAGTGATATGTGTATGGAAGATTTCCTTATAATTTTAGATATTGATAGTTTAGTTTATTTTCATTTATTATTGTTACATATAGTTTAGTAAATCATTATTAGAATAATTCTTGTTTCTTTAAATTTGACCCAAACTTATCTTAAGGATAAATTTAAATACTATTTGATTATAGATTGTATGATCAGTCCATGTCACCCTCAAACATTCATACTTTCCGGTCATCTAATTTATGGTTTGCAAGTTACCAATTTTTTATAATAGAGAATGTTTTAATGTATTAATATGGTTGATACATGATATAACTCATATCTATAATAATAATTTGAAAAATGTTTACCTAAAATGAGTACTTGGACAAAGAAGATGACTACTATGTTTTTTAATTAATTCACCAGTTGTTGATTAATGAAGTAATTAATAAAAAAAAACTTAACAAAATAGTCAAAAATATTTTTATTAGTTTTGATTTAGCTATTTATGCATATATTTACGCATTTAGCGCGTAAGAAGCTACCTGAGATAGAGATTGCTTTACAAATATAGAACGTTAAATAATCCATCAAACTATATACTACATTCAGAGTCGTCTTGAAAAATTTAGGTACCCTATGCAAACTTTTATCTTACTCCTTACTTAAAGTAAAATAAATTAATAAACCTAACATATTTCTTCTTTTGATCAACTTTTTCATATACGAGAGAATTAAAGACGCACGTCCTAAAAAAACGCCGATCCGAGTCATCATCACTTTAAATCGTTAATGTGCAATCATATGGAAATTTCACGAATAAATCAGACAGCATGACTTGCGTTAGCGGATAAGAAATTAGACAAGTCAGCTTTTCCAAAGCTTGTTGATCGTGTAATTGATTATAATTATTTAAGTGGTAATACAAATTAAATATATACAACAAGATTGTAGTTTATTCTTGATTTGACTTTTTCTACATGCTTATTCCCTCTCTTCTTTATGTTTCTGATACTTTTAAAATTTAGTGAAAAAAAATTGAGTAATACTAGTAAACTAAATGACACTTCCAATATCCCGTACAAGATAGAGTTCAGGTGGGGTTTTTCTTTTTCTTTAAAGATGCAGACAATGCAAATCATATCCCGTTCTCCTAGAGGGAGTAAAAAGAGACGGACGCAGTCAAGAAAGAGAGTGAGATACTAAGTTTGTGAATGACTTCTAAGGAAAGAGAGTGAGATCGATTGCCAAAAAAAAAAAAAAGAGTAATGCAAATTGAGAGCGACATAAAGAATATTTATGAAGGAGGAACTCAATATAAATAGTGACTTATTTTGGGACTGGAATACAAGTTAAAATAATAAGAAAAAAGAGTAAAGGGGTGGGATAATAAACATTAGAGATCAGGTGAGCATGGGGAAGGGAAAGTGGTAGTGCACTTAGTAGTAATTATCCTAGGTTTTTCAGCTGCTGCTCTTGCTTTCGCTGGTGAGGCCACTAGGATTAAGGTTTGTTTAATTTTTTTCTACTTTCATCATCTTAAATCTTACCTACACCTAGTTATTACTACGCTCTTCGTTTAATGTTGCTGGTTACGTTTAAAATATTTTTGTTAGAGTATATAATATATCTTGGAGTCTCAACCATCAACTTAAGCTTTTGGTTGAGTTAGTTCCTGGACATGGTATCAGAGTCAACGTGACAAAAGGTCACATGTTCGAATCTCAACCACTCCTCCTTTAAAGTGGAATATTTTGTGCCAGGTACGCAGAGCCTGTGTTGTACTGCTGCATCCACACTTTTAGCGCAATGGGGTCTCGTGTGAGAGGACATGTTAGAGTATATAACATATTCTAGGGCCTCAATCATCAACTTAAGCTTTTAGTTGATTTGGTAATTCCTTGACACTATTGGTTGAGGCGGCCCCGAAATATGTTATATACTCTAACAATTCTATGCATAAGAACGAAATTCATGTAGATTTTGTTCGATTCGTCTAATCATCTCCATGTATAGAATTAGTTTATTATAAAAATTTTATAATATTATAGCGAATTATACTTAAATGTCATACGAAAAGTCAAATATATATAAAACTCAACAAATTATTCTTAGTTTTTTTGTTTGTTCATTTGGAAAAATAGGGAAATATTCTTCATGCTCCGTGTAAACAAATTCTAAACCTTTAACAATAATTATTAGTATATAGTATATACACACTTATCATATTTTGTTAATATCACAATTTTACAAATGATTACATATCAGGTGTCGGACATTGGGGTGACGAGTTTTGGTACATGCGAGTACCCGACTACACATGCAAATATACTTGGATACATAGCAGCAATTCTTCACTAATAGCCCAGGTTATTATAAGTGCTGTTACTCGATGTGCCTGTTGCCAAAGGTCTTCCTCAAACAATATTTCTGCTGGAGCTACCCTTAATTTGTACTTTCCTGGTAATTCGTTTATTCAACCCCCTAATTATCGATCTTATTGGAGAACTAGCTCGGTCTTGTGTTACAACGAGACCGTTAAAGTGGCCTAACATTATTAGTACCGACATCGGCGACATGTGATGAGTTTTCTCACATTAACACAAGAGGATATATCACTTTATAAAATTGGGAGTAACTGTAATTGTTATGAATTGATTTAAATTTTTAATAATAAATGTTTTAAAAAGTTGTAATAGAACACCACCTTTCTATTTTATATCATTTTATCACTATTCAATATCCTGTTTA